>CM060399.1:71335059-71935059 GCA_030545235.1 Helianthus tuberosus
AGTACTTATGATTACCCAGATGTGATGGTTGCGGACCTTGTGATGAGAAGCCATCACACTGTACACCTATTCAATAGAACCATTTAAGGTCATTATAATACACAGTGATCTCAGCCAAATGCACGTTAGTTCTATATATTGATTATTAACCAAATGCACATTAGTTCTATATATTAATTATTAATGACTAATCTATAATTAAAATCATATAAAGAAATTGACATATTAACGTGTGAGATATAAAGAAACTTATAAAGCATCTGGATCCTATTAATACTTAGCTAATGCGTCACTTTTTACTCTTTGCCATCTGAATACTCCTTATAACATTCTGCTGCATGCATATTCTTTTTACGAAATGGAATTTTGCTCTTTGGTTCTACAATCCTCATGTTTGTCACATTTCATTTTCACGAAATCACTTTGAAGGCGAGGTGTAATTGTCTAAAAAAGAAACAAACATCCTGTTACCTAAGTATTTTTTTTTATTATCTTGAAGGAACTAAAAAGAAAATACAGTCTAAAGTATAAGAACATAAATATGAGTATGGTTGACCACAATGTTAGAATAAACTACTTTTGGTTTTCTTTATTTTGTTCGTTTGGGTAGAACATATATAATATATTTAAGTAAATAAACACCCAGGTATGTATATCAACACCTAAGGCCAATATAACTTTAGCAGCAGATCAATACAAAAGATCTTGAAGAAACCTTTACTATGTAGTTAATATCCCGATATATCAACAGATATATCAGTGATATATCGGTTATCAGTCCCATGTCCCCTGCCGAGATAGCGATACAAAATATTGGTCGGAATATCGGTACCGATAATATCAGCGATATTGTCCAATATTTGACTTATATAGGACCGATATTTGATCGACAAATCATCGATTTTCCCGATATCAGTACCATTCTTCTTATTTCTACTGTTCATTTTTCTTCTTATTGCTGCTATTAGTGTTTTAAGTCTTAATTGTTATTATTATTACAAAAATAGTTCCAAGGACCCCTTTTATATGATTTTTTAATGAAGCCCACAAAATTATTATGAAAATATTTAGAGTTTTTGAATGAAGCCCATAATTGCAGAACCAACATAGGTGTAAAATCATATTATGATAATTGTGAAAGAAATACAATTTAATAAACATCCCAATCTAGATTGCCCAATAACTTGTAGATTCCTTTGTTTAAAGATATTTTAAACTTCATCCATCGTAGTCTTCATTCATAAAAGATCTTAGACAACCTAAATTATAGCTACAACATATAGTCTATAACAAAAGAAATCAAAAATCTGTAAACTAATAAATCCTATAAAGTTTCAAGCAATTACGACTGATAATGAAAATAGTTGAATCACATGTAGCTTAGGCATACAACATGTTCAGTATAGCATTTGAAATTAAAAGATGCTTAATGTAAGTAAATACCTGGTAAAGGCAGAAAGTTGGTGGGTGACACTCTAACCTCAAATCGTACATGAACCGTAAATTGAAGATTAATAAGCAACGTAGATCAACTTGATTAAGGTGAATTTCACCTGAAAAGTGAAAGTTTACACAATCAACTTATAAGTTCCATAAATATATTTAGTCCAACTCGACTAATGTAAGTAATTAAATATGTCGTGGTGACGATAGTTTGCTGGCGCCTAATCTTCAAGTTATTCAAAATCAGTACAAAGTGGTTTGTTTTTATTGATTAATCACCACGCGCAAACACCACCAATGAAATTAAATCCTTACGTAAAACATACCGGTCTAGGGAATTTGGTAGAACCTGAGAAAGTAAAAGCTTTTAATGCATTTTAGTACGCTTTTGGTGACTTTCAACACATTTGACATGTTATGGTAAAAAACAACCCAAATGCACTTCAATAGAATAAAAAAAACATGTAAATCATTAATTAAATAACAACCCCCCCCCATCCCAAAAAAAAACTTACATGCTGGACTGCGATGAAACTCCTTTCGTTTAGGGATTAGGGCTTGAGCTCGAAACAGATGTCACAAAAACCCAAACTGTTTATTTCACCTTCAAGTCACAATTCTTTCACATCTAAATTTGTTTCATGCCAATACAACCCATATAAACTGAACCATTATTCCTCGTTACCACGCGACTCGCCTATTTTGCCACTAAAGTTGGAAGAATTACCTCTCTTGCAATATGAACCACAAGTTAAGAGAATTACCTCACTTGCAATATGAACCACCATGTTTATACTCGTATTCAGGTGTGTATCATGCAGATTACACAAGATCAAACCATACAATTTGGAGCGTTTGTCATGTCTGGTATATCTACATATATTTAACAACTTAACCGTAAAGAAAACGGGTTAGATTGTAAGCATAGTTACTATTATTTGTTATAAAATAATAATCATACTAAATCAAAAAAACGTAATAATATTCATGATGTATGTATTTATTGCAAAAAAAAACGCCTACTAAGCATGAACCTAATCAAGGACAACGGGAATGAGGTTAAACCTTGATGTAAGAGTGTAGCCTAACGGAGTGAGCCATACGACCAGCATCCTAGAAAATATGACAAAAAAGATATCGTAATTACATATCCAAAAATCAATGCTAATGTTACAAAATTTAATATAATTTACTGTTTAAAATAACCTGTGGAAATTGGTGTGCACTTAATTGATCACGGAAAACGGTAAGACCTTTCAAACTCAATTTAATGGCGCCTGCTGGACATTTGGTATTTTTCGGATAGTCCAAATGAGTAGAAGCTATACATCAGAAACTAAACACATATATGAAATTAAAAAAAATATAATTTAATTTGATCCGTAAACGTGTTAACCGTAAAAAAAAATAGAATCTTTATAAAAGTTAAGAGCATGCACTTACTTAATCACGGAAAACACTAAGAGCTTTCAAACTCAACTGGAACTAGTCCCGGCATGTCTCTCTACAATGATCTAATAAAATTAATTGGTAAAGAATAGAAAAAACCAAAAAAGGACCTCAACAAAAAGCTCCTTTATATTAAACTTCATGCTAAACAGGTCGTGGTCGGGTTCAGGTGCATAGATCTTATAAAACTGCCATTATATCAATGCCATATCAATAATTTAGTTTGGGACTAAGAATGTGATTTCACAATACTTAGACATTAAAGCAAAATTGAACACAAAAAGCAAATATATGTAAGATGTGGTCTAGCTGGAAGTTTTCATGTGATCAGATATATAGATATTTAAGAGACCCGCTTAACCCACCAACCATTTGACTCTATACCTAAAAGGGTTTCATCTTACATGTTTCATATCCGAGTTCCATGATTTTAATTGGGTCCCATTCTATTCACCGTTCTTTAACCTCACGAAACTTGAAATAATATATGATATTTTATCACAAATTTAATTTAAAACTCTTAAGTTTTAAAGCATGTTACAAAATTCCATGAACTAATCAAAGTTAACTCATGTTGCTTGAATCGTTTTGATTAACAATACGTATCAAAAGAGATATGCAAAATCAATCCTTTTAAAATTACCCCATTTCACAATCAAGAATCCAATTCAAACCCTAAAATTCACTACTCAAATTCTGCATAGAAACAACAATCTAGAAGCTAAATCCTCATGTTTCTCGTTCATCAAATCATCACAAATTTAGATAAATTGGCAAATATTAACTAACACAAAATCCAAACAAAAGTACTACATAAATCTAAAATTTGGTAGAGAGCAACAACGATATATAAAATAACGCAAAAACTCATAAATATAACTAACATCATTTAGGATTGGGATCAGATTCATACAAAACATGGATGAATAACAAAGTAATCTCGAAAATTTGAGACATGGACGATCCAGTGTGCAGCTTATTAAGATGTTACCTGTTAAAGAAATCAAATAGCAGAATTAGCAAAGATGAAAAACAGTGTATGCGCAGGACATAGAGATGAGAATCAAGATTTAAGCAATCCAGTAACCAGCAAATCTTTCAACTTCGTCGGAATCCCTAAGATGGTGATGACGGTGCTATACAGCGATGAAGATGCTGTGGATTTGCGATTCCAAGTAGAAATTTCAACAATGGCGGATTGATAGGCGAGAGAGTTTGTAGCGGCAAGATTGAGAAGTTGATTCCAATTAGGGTTTAGCGGCAAGATTGAGAAGTTGATTGGAAAAGACGAAGGTGTGGAGATGGATTCTCTCTGTGGCGTCTAGGGTTTGGTATAGAAAAAATTGATAAATTGTCTTTTATAATAGATCCGAAAAAGGAGGGTCGGTTAAATCAACAAATAGGATCCGCGTCCCATTTCACGATCCGAACATTTTCCCGCCAAAATGAAATCCTAGATGCTCTAATCTAATGCCACATCAGCCCAAATCTTTATGTTTATTATATATAATAGATATATATATATATTTTTTTTCACGAAGACCCGAACTTGTTACAAAAATAAAGGGTTAAAAATGAAAAAGGTTTTGGTGGATGAAAGGGTTTTTGTTTGGGTGATGAAACGAAAAGGTTTAGGCTCAAAGGGGCTAACTAGGGGGATTTTTGGGTAGGTGGTAAAAGAAAAAGAAAAATAATGGTGTAGAAATGAAAAAGGTTAGTCCTAATGCCTCCATCATTTACTTACTCGGGTTTAAGTTGATAAGGACCGGGAATGTATTGTCATGGCAAGTTCTAGAGTCGTAAGAACCAAGCGGCTATTCACACAAGAAACGAAAAATGAGCATTTAGTCAAATGATATGTAATTGTGTGCTCAATAAAGGCTCAAAACTCACTTTTGTGGGAATGGGTTTTTATGTGATCAAGTATATATAATCAAATTTTAAATAAGTTTGTCATGCCTTTTCATAATTTTCTTATGTTGGTTATTTTTATCACTACGCTATCGGTTGTAAATTTGTAAAAATATAACCTTTTTGAGAACTTGAATTTCCCGAGTTAAACCTAAACAAGTAAAAAAAATGAAATTTTTGAAAAAAATTTGGGGTGATTAGCGGTTCCAATAGAGTTTTGTGTAAGGCTTGTATTTAGGACTTGCAAAATTCAAGGTTTTAGCATCCCCCCCACACTTAAATTACACATTGTCCTCAATGTGTCCCAAAAATAAATTTTTAGGTTGATTAGATGTGTAAAATAGTGTTTAAAAAGCAAAAATTTGTGTTACTGGGCACTGAACACGGCCCCGTGTTATCCGGGCACGGCCCCGTGTTCAAGTGCCAGTAACAAAATTGAAATAAGAGAAACAGAAGTCTGGACACGGGGGCGTGTTGAGTGAACACGGCCCGTGTCCAGGTACCTGTACTGGGCGTTTTTCTGCAGGTGGTTCGACACGGGGCCGTGTTGGTTGGGCACGGCCCGTGTTGAACCTTCTGAACAGGAGAAAATTGTCGGGTTGCCTCTTTCTTGTGCATGGGATCATTTTTCTCGTTCCCCTTTTCATCCTTTACCACCATGAGTGTGTTTTATTCCTGAAAATTAAACTAACTAGAAAACATAAAAACTATTCTAAATTAAACTAAGGATAGTTCCGTGGAATGCCTCCATGGTGCGCCACGTTTATAAGGGTCCTTGGCTAGACCCAAAGCCTGGTCATATGTTACCCAAGTGGGATGTGTTGCATCCCATGTTACACCGTCGGAGAGCGTCATCCAAGCTTGAGTCTATGACCTTCATGTAGTTGACCGGATCTTCTTCCTCTACTCGCTTTCCACATTCAAATTTCACTTCCTCATCCCCAAACTTCAATGTTAGAGTTCCGTCATTCATATCCACCACTGCTTGAGCGGTGGCTAGAAATGGCCTCCCGAGGATGAGAGGGACCTCGGTGTCTTCTTCCATGTCTAGGATGACAAAGTCGGTTGGAAAGACGAATTTGTCGACCTTGACTAACAAATTTTCGGCGACACCATGTGGGAATTTGACGGACCTGTCGGCGAGTTGTATGCTCATCTTTGTAGGGCTTGTTGTTCCTAGGCCGAGTCGCTTGAACATTGAGGTGGGCATGAGGTTGATGCTAGCCCCAAGATCAGCTAAAGCATTTCGGACGGGGGACTTCCCAATCGAACAAGGGATTGTGAAGCTCCCGGGGTCGATTTTCTTTTGTGGAAGTTTGTTGAGTACTAGAGCTGAGCATTCTTCGCCTAAGTTAACTAATTGCAATGATTCAATTTTCCTTTTGTGAGTGAGGAAATCCTTCATGAATTTTGCATATTTAGGCATTTGGGTTAGGACCTCAATAAAAGGAATATTAACATGCAATTGTTTTAGTAAACTTTCGAACTTTGCGAATTGCTCATCGGTCTTTTGACGATTTAACCTACCGGGGTACCGGATTGGAGGAGTCTTGGTGGGCTCTTGAATTGTTGTATAAGCCTTTTCTGGCGCAGGAGGAGTCACAGGCTGGCTAGAATGGATTCTTTCATTGGGCGGCAATGGAGCATCCTCGGGACCCACGGTTCGATTCCTTAATGTGATGAGATGGACTTGTGCCTTTGGGTTTGGTTCGGTATTACTGGGTAATGCGCCTTGTGGTCTCTCGGAGAAATTTTGAGCTAGTTGATTTAATTGTTTTTCAACGTTTTGAATGCTAGCTTGTTGATTTCTGAAATTCGATTCCAATTGTTGAAATCGATCCGAGTTCTTCTTTTCAGTGTCAGAGATGAGGCGAGATACAGTATCTTCAAGCCTTTCTCTTCCACCTTGTTGTTGAGGAAAATTTTGCGTTTGTTGAAAATTAGTTCGTTGGTTTTGTTGGTTACTACTATTTCCGGGATCTCTCCAACCAAGATTTGGGTGGTTACGCCATCCTTGGTTATAGGTACCCGTTGGAGGACCCGACGGCCTAGGTCTATTATCCACGTAGTTTACCGTTTCAGTTTGTTCATCTAATTCTTTCATACAACTCCAATTTTCATGTGACCCACCACACCCTTCACAAGCCATAACTGAGGCCGTTTTTGTCATTTCTAGCCTTTTGATTTTTGAAGAGAGGGCCTCGATTTGGGCTTGTAAAGAGGTGCTTTCATCAACCTTATGGGCGCCCGGGGCAATAGATTTATTACCTCGGGGAGTGTGCCATTGAAAATTGGTTTGAGCAATTTCCTCAATTTGGTTATATATTTCATTTGGGCGACGATTACCTAAGAGTCCCCCGGAGCTTGAATCAAGTGTTTGTCTTGTGTGTGGCAACAATCCATTGTAGAAAGTGGATACTTGTTGCCATACCGCTAGACCATGGTGAGGACACTTTCTTAGAAGCTCCTTGAACCTTTCCCAAGTTTCATATAAGGATTCCCCATCCTCTTGTGAGTATGTATTAATTTCAGTCATTAATTTAGCCGTTTTAGCAGGAGGGAAATACTTATACAAAAACTTTTGGGCGAGTTCATCCCAGGTGTTTACCGATCCAGCTGGGAGGGTGTTAAGCCAAGCCTTAGCTCGGTCTTTTAGTGAAAAAGGAAACATTCGAAGACGGATGGCGTCATTTGATGCTCCATTGATCCGAAAGGTATCACATATTTCTAAGAAGTTAGTAATATGTAGATGGGGATCCTCGTCCGCAAGCCCGTGGAAGGTTGCGGAGTTTTGGAGCATTTGTATCAAATGCGGCCGAAGTTCGAAGTTGTTGGCCTCGACATTCGGGGCATTGATAGCGGTGCCAAGATTGCCTACGGTAGGCCGTAGGTAATCCATGAGGGTACGTTGGTCCGCCATTGGAAGTGGGTCCCCCGAAGCTTTCTCTTGATTTTTAGCTTTTAGTCTTTTTCTGAGAAAGCGCTCGGGTTCTTCTAGGGGTTCTTTTATGTCTCTACTAGAACTGGAGCTCATGCACTACGTAGGAGGTTCAAATGTGGCGCCTGGGTTCCAAGTCCTGCAACAAAAACAAAAAAGAACGCTGGTCAGAATGTTCACCACGGCCCCGTGCTCAACGAACACGGCCCGTGTTCAGAGGCACAGTAATTGATTTCTGGATCCCTGTTACTGGGAGTTGGACACGACCCCGTGTTGCACCGACACGGCCCCGTGTTCAGCTCTCTGTAACTCAGAAAATAAAAACTGCCAGTGATGATTGCTGGGCACGGCCCGTGTCTGACCGGGCACGGCCCGTGCTGAGAGCTGCAGAAGCTGAAAAACTAAGAAAATCCTAAAAAAAATAAAAAAAAAATAAAAAGAAAAATAAAAGACGATTAGGCCGTTGATTCCTAACTTTCTTAAAATCCTTGTGTCCCCGGCAACGGCGCCAAAAACTTGATGCGCGGTAAGTGTCGTATATTTTAGGTGTATATTTTAAGCCCTTTTTAACACTTATTTTAGCCAAGTTTTAAATTTATAAAACATGATATTTCACTGACACTAAACACACATATGGGCAAGTGCACCCATCGTTGAGTGTAGTATAGTGTTGGTAAGATACCGAGGTCGTCCAGGACACAAGAGCTTTTAGTACCGGTTTATCCTCAACGTCTAACCAAAATAAAAGTTTAGAAAAATGTTTTAAACTAAGAAAACTAAAAATTAACTAAAATGCTGAAAATAAAAATAAAAGAAAAACAGATAGACAAGATGAATCACTTGGTTCCGACTCGTATCTAGTATAACCTTTGATTATTTCCGCACTTTTGCACATAATTAAGAGATTATCTTAGTTATTGTAGTAGGCCCCTCTTTTGAAGGTGACGTTACCCTCACCCCAGTAGTTTGAGTCAGCAGGGATACAATCCTAAAGGGGTGGATTATTGGAAGATAATGAATTAAGTTATTAATGCAGTATTGTGGTAGGCCCCGCTTTTGGCGGTGACGTTACCCTCGGCTAAGTAGTCTGAGTCAGCAGGGATACAGTCCTAAATAGCCGGGTTAAAGTATTAATAGTAGTTAACTTATGAGGGGATCAAAGAGTTTGGACCCCCGCCATCCAATACCGTGAAGTATTGAAGGAGGTCCTACTAAATTTGACCCAGGTCCATTGCAGGACCTCTAAACGCTGAACAATGGCAAGACCTTTACCAAACCGTTCCCTTAACCCCCTACCAGGTAGCCAACATATCTCCATATAGACCGTGGAGATATGAATGGTGAAAATCCTTTATTTTATATAGACAGTAAAATAATGCCAAGACACCACGGACAAACGATAAGGAAAGATCACCTTCAACATAAGTAACTAGTTATTAAAGTCATTAATACAAAACCAAATAAAAAGTGCAAAAGATTAGAAATAAAAAGTATTATACTAGACACTTTGTCTTCACCAAGTGATGTAAGAGACTTAGGCAAACATGGCCTTGATTGTCAAGAACTCTTACGATCAATCTTGGATCCCGAGACGACTCACACACTCTATGATGGACAATGGATGATGGTGGTGGATGATGGTGTTGTGATGGTGGTGGGTGGTGGATGAAGTGTGAGAGAGGTGGTGTGCCAAGGGATGAGATGAAATGAATCCAAGCACTCTTATTTATAGGCTGAACAGAGAGCTGGACACGGCCCCGTGTCCGTCTGACATTCTCTCTCCTCATTAATTGTAATTCGCAATTACAATAAATGCGCCTGCTATACTTTCGACATGCCCCCGTGTCCGCTGAGCACGGCCCCGTGATGGGCAATAGAAGCTTCTATAGGTTTGTCTTTTCTGCTGCTTCTTGGGCACGGCCCCGTGCTGGCTGAGCACGGGGCGTGTTCAGCCTTCTGTTTTCTCTATTTTGCTTTGGAAGGTGCTGTTGAGGGTTCGGGCAGTCCACTAATGTTCCTTTTCTTGTATTTATGTTGGATTTAGCTGTCTTTTTGCTTCTTTTGCGTTTTTGAGCTCATTTAATCCTGAAAATACAAAAGGAAGACAAAAATACTCTTTTTCCAATATTAGTACTAAAAAAGGGTTAGTTTTATGTCTCATTTGATGTAATTTATATGTTGCATTTTACACACATCAGCCCCGTGTCCGCTGGGCACGGCCCCGTGCCTGTCTGACACTCTCTCTCCTCATTAATTGTAATTCGCAATTACAATTAATGCGCCTGCTGTACTTTCGACACGCCCCCGTGTCCGCCGAGCACGGCCCGTGGTGGGCAATAGAAGCTTCTATAGGTTTGTCTTTTCTGCTGCTTCTTGGGCACGGCCCCGTGCTGGCTGAGCACGTGGCGTGTTCAGTCTTCTGTCTTTCTCTATTTTGCTTTGGAAGGTGCCGTTGAGGGGTCGGGCAGTCCACTAATGTTCCTTTTCTTGTATTTATGTTGGATTTAGCTGTCTTTTTGCTTCTTTTGCGTTTTTGAGCTCATTTAATCCTGAAAATACAAAAGGAAGACAAAAACACTCTTTTTCCAATATTAGTACTTAAAAAGGGTTAGTTTTATGCCTTATTTGATGTAATTTATATGTTGCATTTTACACACATCAAATACCCCCACATTTGAACTTTTGCTTGTCCTCAAGCAAAACTCTTTAATATGTGGCTTACACTCCCAAATGGAATAGGTAGAAGAGAAGGTTTTGGGCTTGTCGTAGAGTGTCGGGATGTCCAAGATCTTTTTGGGTTTTATTTTTATTTATTTACACTCCTATTCGTAATGATTTATTTAGAACTTTTCATAGGAGAAATTAATTATTTGGGCATAACATGCCTTTTTTAAAATTCCATTTATATACAAGTTCACATACCTCACGGGAGAAATCACTCACACTCGGCCGAAAGTGTATTTTTAGTGAATCACTCGAGAGCGGCATGGAACTTATTCCTACCATAGGCTTGCCAAGCAATCAATCCTCCTCCTTTTTAACTTTTATACCTTTGTAAATATCAAGAGGACTTTGTGGGTTAAGGGTTAGGCTTTGGTTAAAGGTAGGTGGTTGGGATAGTGGTTAGTAGAAAAATGGCGAAAAGCGTAACAAGTGTCGGTTTTCGTAAGATTTTCTTATTTTTATTTTGATGAAGCTTTTATTCAAACAAAGTTATTTTTGATAAACTTGTTTGTTTATTTTCTTTTTGCTTCATCATCAACAATTCTCTCTCTTTTTTTTTTTTTTTTTTTTTTTTACGAAAAACTGAACTTGTTACTAAAACAAAGGGTTAAAAATGAAAAAGGTTTTGGTGGGTAAAAGAGTTTTTGGTTTGGGTGATGAAATGAAAAGGTTTAGGCTCAAAGGGGTTAACTTGGGGGATTTTGGGTAGGTGGTAAAAGAAAAAGAAAAATAATGGTGTAGAAATAAAAAAAAGTTAGTCCTAATGCCTCCATCATTTACTTACTCGGGTTTAAGTTGATAAGGACTGGGAATGTATCGTCATGGCAAGTTCTAGAGTCGTAAGAACCAAGCGGCTATTCACACAAGAAACGAAAAATGAGCATTTAGTCTAATGATATGTAATTGTATGCTCAATAAAGGCTCAAAACTCACTTTTGTGGGAATGAGTTTTTATGTGATCAAGTATATATAATCAAATTTTAACTAAGTTTGTCATGCCTTTTCATAATTTTCTTATGTTGGTTCTTTTTATCACTACGCTATCGGTTGTAAACTTGTAAAAATATAACCTTTTTGAGAACTTGAATTTCCCGAATTAAACCTAGACAAGTAAGAAAAAAAATAATTTTTTTTGAAAAAAATTTGGGGTGATTAGCGGTTCCAATAGAGTTTTGTGTAAGGCTTGTATTTAGGACTTGCAAAATTCAAGGTTTTAGCATCCCCCCCACACTTAAATTACACATTGTCCTCAATGTGTCCCAAAAATAAATTTTTAGGTTGATTAGATGTGTAAAATAGTGTTTAAAAAGCAAAAACTTGTGTTACTGGGCGCTGAACACGGCCCCGTGTTATCCGGGCACGGCCCCGTGTTCAAGTGCCAGTAACAAAATTAAAATAAGAGAAACATAAGTCTGGACACGGGGGCGTGTTGGGTGAACACGGCCCGTGTCCAGGTACCTGAACTGGGCGATTTTATGCAGGGGGTTCAGCACGGGGTCGTGTTGGTTGGGCACGGCCCGTGTTGAACCTTCTGAAATGGAGAGAATTGCCGGGTTGCCTTGTTCTTGTGCATGGGTTCATTTTTCTCGTTCCCCTTCTCATCCCTTACCACCATGAGTGTGTTTCATTTATTACAAACCATTCAAACCTTAAAACCATCATTCCATTTCATCATAGAGAGAACTTACATAATCCTAAATTAAGATAAAATTAAAACTTAACTAAATAGGTCAGCGGGTACTCGAGGTTATCATAAGAAGTTCTACTTTTTTAAGAAAATTTCGAGAATAGTTTCCCGATATAGTAGGACTTTTAGCCGAATGATTTCTTCCCTAAACGTTGTTTAAAGCCATTCTTTGATTTCCCTAGGGAGGAAGAATGCGGCTTCATTTTCCTCCGCAGTTGGTGGTTGAGGGGGAACATTCACTGGGACTCCTTGCACCACTCTTCGCCGAGGCTCTTGGTGCATGGCATACCATTCGGCTGGAATGACAACTTCGGGTACCACGTTCCACGCCCTTTGGGTTATTATGGGTACCAAAGGCGGGGAGGCGAGAAGGTTCAACCTCTGGTGCAAGAGGTTTACTTCATGGAGACAGCCCTCCAGCCCCACTGTAAGATGGTTGATACGGTCGACCAATGCTTCTTCCACTCCCGTCATTTTATCAATAGCCTCTCTTAGAGAGTAAACATAGTTTACAAGAGAGTCTTCTGCTGTTGCAGATCTCCTCCCTTGTCGGTTACTTCTTGAAGATAATCCGCTTGTTCTGCTTGCCATTTTCTGCGAAGGAAACTGAAGGAAGATAAATTTTTACAAAACAGATCCCCGGACACGGCCCCGTGCTCGCTGAGCACGGCCACGTGTCCATTTGTCTGCAGGATTTTATGCTAAGGAGTCTTGGAGTTTTAAATTATTCTCATGATTTTTAGCTAGTTTTTAGGCTTAGATAATTTAAAATAACGTTATACAACTAACTTTAAACAAGAATCCTTAGTAAATAATCTTACAAACTTCACATAGAGGGTTGGAATAAAGGGATTTCCAAGCTTCTAAGGAGGAAATTTTGAAAAATTTTGAAAGAGGAGGAAATGAGTAAAAGTGGAAGGGACAAGAGGTTCCTTTGGAACCTTCTTTTAGCACTTACCTAGGATGGTATGAGTGAAAATCCCAGGAATCTCTGTCAATTGAAGTGGTAAAAAATGAGCAGGAATCAGGCTGCATTTAAAGAAAACGACAGTGCGCTGGACACGGCCCCGTGTTAACTGGACACGGCCCCGTGTTCAGAGGAAATCCTGACACATTTTGTCCGTATTCTGACCAAATCAGCAGAGAATCTTTTTGGTGAACACGGGGGCGTGTTGACCTGGACACGGCCCCGTGTCTGGAGGCTGCTTTATGGAGTCTTGCTACTTCTAAGGGTCTCTTTGAAATCGGGTGGTTCCTTGCTGGTTGGAACAACCCCAAAGTGCCTAAGATACCTTAATTGTCCTAGACTAAGACGAGAACGCAAGAGGTTGTCGGTGAGGGTAATTCCTAGTTTTATTCTAGGTGGACAAGTCCAACCCTTTCCCGGGCTCTCGTTAAAGAAGGTGTATGCCGAATCGCTCAGGTCTATGTATGCACCGAACGAAGTCGATGGAGAGTCCTTCACGGCACAATCGACACAGGGACGATTATCGTCCAAGTCTCCGCTAGGTACTAAGGCATTTTCGGGAGCAACGAGGTTGTTGGAATGCGGTTCCAACATTTCGTCATGGTCATCGTCTTGGGGTGGATCAATAAAATCCTTCCTAAGCTCTTCTAACCAATTCTGAATTAGCTTTTCTAGTTGAAATAACTCATCAAAGAGCATTTCTCCTAGAATATCTGGCTGGGCGCATTCGAGGGAGAAATAGTGCTTATTTTTACTTTCGCCCCTCTTAAGGTTGTAAGAAGTCGGTGGGTCCATGTAGTGGGGCCTATAATTTAGAAAGTAGCATTCTACTTCTTCATGTTTGCCACCACATAATTGACACCACGTACCATAAGAGTGCCGAAAGTAAAAACAATTACTATCACTCATGTTTATGTCAGAAATTACCAACCGCCGGGATCTAACGATTCTGTTTTCAGTAACTGAAACTTGGGCACGGGGGCGTGTTGAGTGGGCACGGCCCCGTGTTCAGCTTACTGTCTGACGTAAAACAGGATTGCCAGTTCCAATGATTGAGCACGGGGGCGTGTTCAGCGGGCACGGCCCGTGCTGAGCTCTGCAGAAGCTGAAAAACTAAGAAAATCCTAAAAAAATTAAAAAGAAAAATAAAAGATGATTAGGCCGTTGATTCCTAACTTTCTTAAAATCCTTGTGTCCCCGGCAACGGCGCAAAAAACTTGATGCGTGTGAAGTGTCGTATATATTAGGTGTATATTTTAAGCCCTTTTTAACACTTATTTTAGCCAAGTTTTAAATTTATAAAACACGATATTTCACTAACACTAAACACACATATGGGCAAGTGCACCCATCGTTGAGTGTAGTATAGCGTTGGTAAGATACCGAGGTCGTCCAAGTACACAAGAGCTTTTAGTACCGGTTTATCCTCAACGTCTAATCAAAAATAAAAGTTTAGAAAAAATGTTTTAAACTAAGAAAAATAAAAACTAACTAAAATGCTGAAAATAAAAATAAAATAAAAACAGATAGACAAGATGAATCACTTGGTTCCGACTCGTATCTAGTATAACCTTTGATTATTTCCGCACTTTTGCACATAATTAAGAGATTATCTTAGTTATTGTAGTAGGCCCCTCTTTTGAAGGTGACGTTACCCTCACCCCAGTAGTTTGAGTCAGCAAGGATACAATCCTAAAAGGGTGGATTATTGGAAGATAATGAATTAAGTTATTAATGCAGTATTGTGGTAGGCCCCGCTTTTGGCGGTGACGTTACCCTCGGCTAAGTAGTCTGAGTCAGCAGGGATACAGTCCTAAATAGCCGGGTTATAGTATTAATAGTAGTTAACTTATGAGGGGATCAAAGAGTTTGGACCCCCGCCATCCAATACCGTGAAGTATTGAAGGAGGTCCTACTAAATTTGACCCAGGTCCATTGCAGGACCTCTAAACGCTGAACAATGGCAAGACCTTTACCAAACCGTTCCCTTAACCCCCGACCAGGTAGCCAACATACCTCCATATAGACCGTGGAGATATGAATGGTGAAAATCCTTTAGTTTATATAGACAGTAAAATAATGCCAAGACACCACGGACAAACGATAAGGAAAGATCACCTTCAACATAAGTAACTAGTTATTAAAGTCATTAATACAAAACCAAATAAAAAGTGCAAAAGATTAGAAATAAAAAGTATTATACTAGACACTTTGTCTTCACCAAGTGATGTAAGAGACTTAGGCAAACATGGCCTTGATTGTCAAGAACTCTTACGATCAATCTTGGATCCCGAGACGACTCACACACTCTACGATGGACAATGGATGATGGTGGTGGATGATGGTGTTGTGTGATGGTGGTGGGTGGTGGATGAAGTGTGAGAGAGGTGGTGTGCCAAGGGATGAGTTGAAATGAATCCAAGCACTCCTATTTATAGGCTGAACAGAGAGCTGGGCACGGCCCCGTGTCCGCTGGGCACGGCCCCGTGCCTGTCTGACACTCTCTCTCCTCATTAATTGTAATTGTCAATTACAATTAATGCGCCTGCTGTACTTTCGACACGCCCCCGTGTCCGCTGAGCACGGCCCGTGGTGGGCAATAGAAGCTTCTATAGGTTTGTCTTTTCTGCTGCTTCTTGGGCACGGCCCCGTGCTGGCTGAGCACGGGGCGTGTTCAGTCTTCTGTCTTTCTCTATTTTGCTTTGGAAGGTGCCGTTGAGGGGTCGGGCAGTCCACTAATGTTCCTTTTCTTGTATTTATGTTGGATTTAGCTGTCTTTTTGCTTCTTTTGCATTTTTTGAGCTCATTTAATCCTAAAAATACAAAAGGAAGACAAAAACACTCTTTTTCCAATATTAGTACTTAAAAAAGGGTTAGTTTTATGCCTTATTTGATGTAATTTATATGTTGCATTTTACACACATCAGTCCCCATCTCCAACTAATCATGTGAGTACATGTGCAGGGTGTTCCAGGAGGAACTTTCAGAAGTCATTGGATTGTTGATAGTGGGGCATCTAGGCACATGACCGGCGACATGAAGCTTCTCTACGACGTTAAATCTATTAGAGTAGGTTATGTTGCCTTTGCTGGAGATAAGGGATGATATATAACGGGAGAAGGAATGGTATCCAACGGGGTTGTAAGCTTTGATAAGATCAACTTTGTATAACAACTTGATCACAATCTTCTCAGCGTATCACAAATCTGTGATAAACAGTTTTCAGTACACTTTGATGCTAATGGATGTTATGTGCTGAAACCCGGTTTCAAGATTCCAAAAGACTGGATTCTATTATCTGCTCCAAGGATAAATGATTTATATGTCCTTGATATGAGCCAAGCAATGATAACGTCTGCACAAGCAACTTGTTTTATTACCAAAGCCACTGAAAAAGACTCAATCTCTTGGCACAGACGGATGGGTCCCATTAACTTATGAAAAATGAATCATTTGGTGTCGAATGAATTAGTGAATGGTGTTCCTCTTAAAAATTTCCATCTTCAAGACGTCTGTGTTTCATGCCAGAAAGGAAAGCAAAGCAAAGCAAGAAGCGACACCCGACTAAGAAGATCAACACGGTGGCCGTACCGCTTGAACGTTTGCACATGGATTTGTTCGGTCCTGTTAAGCATAAAAGCATTCGGAATGATCAATACTGCCTCGTGATAACAGATGATTATTTAAGTTTTTCTTAGGTGGCGTTCATGGCTCACAAGTGTGAAACTTTCGGTATTATCAAAAACTTGATCATTCAGATTGAGAATTTGTATACTTTGAAGGTTAAACGGATACGCAGCGATAATGGAACAGAATTTAAAAATCATGCCATGAAGGAGTTCTGTACTTCAAAAGGAATTATTCACGAATTTAGTGTGGCTTACACTCTTCAATAGAATGGCGTCGCTGAACGTAAAAACCGTACATTGATCGAGACTGCTAGGACGATGTTAGTAGAGTCGCAGTTGCCCTTCCATTCTGGAGTGAAGCTGTGGCCTCTGCATGTTACACAATGAATCGAGTCCTTATAGTAAAAAGACACAACAAGACCTGCTTTGAGCTTCTTCACAAACGGAAACCAGATTTGGGATTTCTTGAAACGTTTGGAGCTCCTTGCATAATGATCGATCCTAATGGAAAGTTTGGGGCAAAAGCTATTGAAGGTTACTTTCTTGGTTATGCCACCCCGAACTTAAGAGTCTGGAACCTAGAGACTAAAAGGGTCGAGGAATGGTCTGAAGTCAGAGTACAAAGGCACACATTGCCAGTCAAATGTCCTGGTCAACCATGGATGTTTGAGTACGATGACTTTTTCAATTCGATCAATATTCAAGAAGTCGAAGAAAGTGATGCGGCAAGGATGTTTTTCGAGAGCGACAACGCAACAGATTCACCGTTTGTTCGTCCAATTATTGTTAACAATCAAGAACCATCTTCAGTTAACAATAATGCTATCGACAATGAGGATTTTCATGATGCTACCGAACTGAACGAATCTTCAGAGGATGATGAATTTCTCGATGCAGACCAAGAAGCTGTTCATGGTACTTTAGAGGCTACACCTCCAGTGGACGCCTCCAAAACAACTGAAGCTACTGCATCATCCTCTTCGCCAGTTCAGGGTATTAATTTGGTTGTTGATCTCAACTTCAACAATCTGGGTACAAATATTCCAGTTCCAGATAATCCAGAAACAAGGATTCACAATACCCATCCTCAACAAAACATCATCAGAAATGTACAAAGTGGCATACAAACAAGAAACCAGTTGCGAAACAACAACAATGCAGGCTTGTATGCGGCGATTTGAGAATCTGGTCAACAAAACAATTGGTCCTTCGCGTGTTATGTATCACAAGAAGAACCAAAATCTATTAAAGAAGCGTTGAAAGATAATTCTTGGGTGGAAGCTATGCAGGAATAACTGCAGCAATTCCAAAAGCTAGGTGTCTGGAAACTCGTTGATAAACTTGATGATTACAAGAAGATTGGTACCCGTTGGGTTTATAAATGCAAAAAGGATGACTGTGGAGTAGTCATTCGAAACAAATCAAGGTTAGTCGTTCAAGGTTTTCATCAAATCGAAGGGATCAACTACAACGAAGTGTATGCACAAGTTGCACGCCTGGAAGCAATTCAGATCTTTCTGGCTTATGCCTCATTCAAAGGATTCAAGGTTTACCAGATGGAAGTCAAAAGTGCATTCTTACACGATATAGTTGAAGAAGAAGTATATGTCGAATAACCTCCAGGGTTTGAAGATCCTATTCACCCCGATCCGGTTTGGTTGCTGAACAAAGCTCTCTATGGTCTACATCAAGCACCACGAGCTTGGTACGCAACCTTATCTCATTATCAAGGTTGAAGAACTCGCTAGTCACTAGTCGGCCGGTGAGGTGGGGACTAGCGACTACTCGAGATTACTCAGGATTACTCGGGATTAATCGGATCGGAAATTTTATATGTAAATTTTATTAGTTTTATAAATATGTATATATATACTCACACATCCATATCAATATAATACTTAAAAAGGTAAAAGTAGTTCATAATATAAACTAAACTTACATATAAGTCATAACCTAATAAGTCTCGGTACTTAAAATTCAAACATTAACAAATAGCTAAAATGTAATCGTCATCCCCGTAGTGTTCAATGATTTCGACACCATCCGACTCGTATTCAATCTCCTCGTCTACTTCATCCTCTTTTTCCGACTCAAATTCTTCGTCATATTAGGGTAAGGGATAAGGAAAATGGGCTAAAGTTGTAATCTTGGGTCTGTTTGGTAAGGATTTCAAATGGGCCGACTAGGGCGACTTGGGCCGACTAGGGCGGCTTGGACCGGCTTTGACCAACTAGCGACTTTTTGACTGATTAGTGAAAAATTACTCAGTAGGAGGCCGACTAGCGACTAGTCGGTGATTAATCGCGATTTTTGCAACACTGCTCATTATCTGCTGGAGAATGGATTTCGCAGAGGTCTTATCGATTGCACTCTTTTCATAAAAGAACAAGATGGAGATCTTCTACTGGTACAGGTATACGTAGATGATATTATTTTTGGTTCTACTAACGATGTGTTGTGTAGGAATTTCGAGCGTGTAATGCAGGAGAAATTTGAAATGAGCGCCATGGGGGAAATGACCTTCTTTTTGGGCCTACAAGTACAACAAACAAAGTCTGGGATATTCATCCATCAGACTAAGTATGTGAGTGACATCCTGAACCGATTTCAGATGTCCGACACATCGCCAAGTGGTACCCCTCTTCAGCAAAATCATGGAATTCATCCAGACTTGAAGGGTGAATTGTTAGCTCCTCATACTACCACGCAATGATCGGATCTCTTATGTACCTCACAGCATCAAGACCAGACATAATGTATCCTACGTGCCTGCTTGCCAGATATCAAGTAAACCCGAAGGTCTCACATCTTGCAGCTGTTAAAAGGATATTCCGCTATTTGAAGGGATGCCCGAACGCCGGTCTATGGTACCCTAGGGATGATAGCTTTGACTTAATCGCTTTCAGTGATTCTGATTTTGGCGGATGCAAAATCGATGGCAAATCCACAATGGCTGGATATCAGTTTTTAGGAAGTCGCCTAGTCAGATGGCAGTGCAAGAAGCAGAATTGTGTCGCTACATCAACTTGCGAAGCTGAATACATTGCTGCCTCAAGTTGTTGCTCCCAAGTTCTGTGGATACAACAGCAAATGCGTGATTACGGTTTTGAATTCCTATCTACTCCTATTTTTGTCGATAATTCTGCTGCCTTACAAATCACTAGAAATCCTGTGCAGCATTCAAAGATCAAACACATCGAAATTAAGTATCACTTCATACATGTTTGCTTTGATAAAAGGCTTATCGATGTTGTTAAGGTCCACACCGATGACCAACGTGCCGACCTTTTTACCAAAGCATTTGACAAATCATGATTTGACTTTTTATTATTGGTAAACGACATTAAGGTCAAACAAGAGTAAACCGCATCGGAAAATCGTTTTTGTAAATATCTTTGTGTTTTTAATTAATCATAGTTTTTACATTTTAGGGGGAGTAAATTCCAAATTTGAAAAATTCAAAAACATCGAAAATTTTCAAAAACACAAAAACAATAGAAAAACAAAAATGAGTTTCCTGGCGAGCAAAAGAGAAAATGATAGTACATCAGTGGTCTGTCCAAACCTCTTTAAACCTAAAATGAAAAACGATAAGCAGCTCTATATAAGATGTATCGGTAGGCTCACAATCATTTTAAAATGTGCAGGGTGATATAAACTTAAATCGACTGAAGACCAGGTGGGAACCGCACATTGGTATATGGTCTTAGTACCGAAATTTCGTTTGAGAGATTGCCGAGGTTCTGAGATACGTGGTCTTTGTGCTGTTTATCATCTGGGTATCATGGTTGTTTCTTTTACCGAAAAACAAACGGAGACGGAGTCTAGATCTTCCATGATACCATACATACGTGTACATATTGCATACGACCTCAATAAGTGATCAACAATCACGTGTCCCACAAAATAAGTGATAATATATCACAGCTTTCATGCGGGAGTCAAGTTCGTCTCTTTGTCTGTACGATGGTACTAACCTGTTCACGGACTTGCTCCTGTGCCCTCATGCATCTGAAAATCAAGTTCCTCATCAATAAGTGATTCTATCACATAGGGCTTGTTTTCAATCCAAAATAAGTGAGTATCTCACATTCTCATATACGTCAAAACAGATGATAAATGGTATACTCACTAGTAAGATGAACTCTCGTGCATACCTTGATACGGGAATGTGTCGTGTGTGGATGAACACCGGTCGGTAAGTATAAATCATACACTAATCGTATCCCCTCGCCAGGATTACATCTGATAAGTTGAGCCTAAGTGGACAACAATACCGATAATCGTTATAGGATGCTTATCTAAATGTTAACTAACTTAACAACAAGAGCATTTTGGCATGACCGTACACTGATATGATTCTCTTACCCTCGAAACTCGCAAAAAGAATGTCTGTGAATATTTACTTACTGCTTTTCGTGTCTGCATCTTTGTTTATATTTATTTACTTCTTTCAGTCTTTACATTTGAAATATTCAATATTCCAAAAAGATTTTAGGTGTGTTTTAATATAAACTTTATAAAAGCCAAAAAGATTTTATTTCTATATTATCTTTGATTACCCGATGTTGGAACTCGAGTCTTCGTTACCTGAAATCTGATTGAAAACCAAAACGATAAAATTGTTAAACTTTCAAACTGTCGGACGGTAGTTGATAGAAAACTGGTCACATGTGTGTCATTTGTTTATGTTAACTACGTTCCAAGCGGTTGTTCTCATTACGCGTTTAGCTTTCTTGTATGTAAAGATGTGACATCTAAACCAGCTAAAGGCAAAGAGAACGTATTAGATGGCGAGCTTCGGAATGAAGACACGGCATGGATGTACTCAAATGATCAAGATGATCGAGTTGCCGCTGACCTATCATCAACACCACAAGGATCTAAAGAATTGAAGATCTGAAGAAACACGTAACTAATTATGAGGCTAATCAGTTTGGTTTATGTTTCAACCATGATGGTTAATCTTCTTATAGTTTCCTGAGCTCCTTGATGACCGTGTTTATCTGCAAAACAAAACACCGTTACTCGTTAAGAGGGGAATGTGGGGGTTTCCCTCTTAACCGGGCTCCGGCGTGAGAATAAGCGACTGCTTTGGGAGAGAATTAAGTATTAAGTGAGAGTAGAGGGAATGGAATGAATAACCTGTGAAGTGAAGGTCTCTATTTATAGCCGGAGAGGTGTAAGAGGGTGTGGGCTGATGGGCCTTGGGCCGGAAGGCGACAACATGGAGGATATGCTCCTTGTCTTACTGGTGTCGACCGTTAGTGGCTTCTAGGAGCTTTATGGAGTTGGCACAACGTGATTGGAGCCACGTGTCACTGTTGTCGGCCTGGTCGCCTTTCTGCCATCAGCAGGTAAGTGGAGATCGTGGGGCAGTTGTCTCTGCCCTGTGATTGGTGCCACATAGGCGTCCTTAAGTACTTTTTGTCTCCTGCATGTCGGACGATCGTGGAGCACGATTGCGCAGGAACAGAAGGACCCTGATTGGCTCTTTTATTCTGCCACTTGTACCTTGTGTACTATCTGGAAAGGCCCCGCGCCGAAGTTACACATGATTCTTGCTGAACACGTTATCACCTCGCGCGAGCTTCATGGGCCTTCAGATGTTCTTTTTAGAATGCCAATTGTTGCTAACTGGAGTTTACTCTTATGTGGGCCTCGCGCAGCGTTACACAGATATGTTGTAACCCGCGCGAGGTTGGCAATCAAGAAAATTGCTGATTAAGGAGTATGGTCCCGCGCGACCTTGCAGTGGGTTGCGCGGCTTTTTGGGACCATACCCCTTCAATTCCCCCCAGTCCAGTGCTGCACCATGCGCAAGGCAAGTGGTTGGAGCTCTGGACTTAAGAAAATAAAGTAAAATGATGCTTTTGGCTTTGGTAGACGGCGCGCGTGTAAGTTGTTGGTTACTACGGCGCGGCTACCAGGCTTGTTGTTGGCTTTGTTGTTAGCTTTAACACGAAGTTTCTAATGACTTTGGGCGGGAAAAAGCTCGAAATTCGAATTTTCTGACAGGTTGGTGCAAAAGTCGTGGTTGGTGACGACTGAGTTGACCTCTGACGGTTGCCATCAACTGGTTGCTGACGGTTCAGATTTTCGTCAGGAGAGTGAAGCTCACGCGCGCTTGGTAACTGTCACTCCGGGAAACACGCCTTACGTGGCGCTTTCTGGTTGGCCTTGCTTGCGGCTGTTTCGGCACGGTTACCCATCGCATTAAATGCGATGGGTATATATATCCGGAGAGATGTGAGGCTCATCACTTTTCTCTTCTACTATTCTTTTACTTCCTCTCAAACTTCTTTGAATCTTCAAAGTTTGAAGAACACGGTTGCAGCAGATCTCTTCAAGTTCTTGAAGAATATCGTAGTAGATTATCAGGCTTGTTTCTAGGACATTCAAGACCTTTGTTTATCTATCGATCGCTGAAGAACAACATGAAGATAATCCCGGAGAAGAAGGTCCTGTGCCTGTTCTCCGGTGGGATTTAGGGCTTTTTGAACAGCTATCACGTAGTTTCCGGTTCCCACCGGAGTGGGATGCCCGGTACCCCGGCCAGAACCAGACGGCCGCTGATGCACCGCCGGGGTACATTACTTTATTCGAAGACTTCTTCCATCAGGGCAACTTCCGGTTGCCGGCGACTAACTTCATGGCTCATATTCTTCAATATTATGGGTTCCATATATCTCAAATGAGCCCACCCGGAATGGTTCGGGTTCGACATTTCGAGTTCCTGTGTTGGGCTCATGGCATAGAGCCAACTGTTGATAGATTCCGGGTTTTCTACCAACTTCAGAAGAACATGGGTTTTTATTCCTTCGCCAGTCGAGGCACGGCGAAGAAGGTACTTCTAAATCCTCCCAAGAGTTTCCATGACTGGAAGCCGAAATTCTTTTATATTCGCGAGGAGGTTATTCCGATCCCCATGACGTTTCGCGCCTGGAATGAAGCGATTGTGAAGGAAGACTTGGCGATACCCAAGACTGAGGCTTGGTATCGGGAGCTTACTGCCACCCCAAACCGAGTGTTTGGGGAGAATGTCTTGGTAGCGGCGAGGATGAGTGATCAATGGCCGCCTGAAAGCAAGGAGGTTCCTATCTTGATGATTGATGATAGAGGTTAGTAATTGCCTTGGTTTTACTGATATTTCGTAGCTTGTGTTTTTACTTATATGATTTGTCGTGTAGAGGCGCGTTTGTATCAAGCTGCCTTCGCCACTTTTGGCGGTACGATGGGCGTGCGCCCGCTTCAGGACGGAGAAGAATACTGGTATGACCAGATAAAGGTTAACTTTATGTATCTTGTTGCTGATGCGTTCGCCTCGCCGCCTACTGCAAACGAAGGTGCGCACATACCGAACCCTCGCCCTTTGCGCTCTGTGACTTCTGCTGGGAAAGAGGTTGTCTATCTTTCCAGCGAGGAGTCAGTAGGGTCCTCGAACGGAGAGCTAAGTTCGTGGTCTAACGTCTTTGCAGGTGTGTTGCGCGACTTGGGTATTGACCCAGAAGAGAAGAAGAAGAAAAAACCAGTGAAGAAGAAGAAGGATGTTGAGGTGACCAGCAAGGGTGCCGGGAGTAGTCGCGCAACCACTGGTGCCGTGGATAAAGGTATTTTTCGCCTCCGTCAGAGTGACTCGAGAGATTTCGTGATTGTTAGTGACTCACTTGAAGGTTTGTCGCGCGCAGGCGGAAAGAAGACTGGAACTGGTGGCTCAGGGAGCGCGGGTTCTCGCAACCCGGACGCTGGCGCTACTCCTTCCACTGCCGAGCATGAGGAAGAGGAAGAAGAAGAAGAAGATGCTGCTGAGAAGTTGATCAGCAGAAAAAGGAGTAGAAGCGCGACCACTGCTGGTGCGGCTGCTGCGCCGGCAGCTGGAGGGGCGTTGGTGCTTGGGAAACAGAGTAATCTGCGTTCCCTTTATAGATTCTCTCCTGGTATGTTCATGATTTGTCTTTCCTTGTGTTGCTCTCTTCTTAACCCCTTAGTTTCTGCAGAAACCAAGAGGAAGACCCCTGAGAAGGGTGTTGTGTTTACGGAGCCAGAGCCAAAAAGGCCAAAGATTATCATCAAATCTTCCAAGACTGCTGGGTCTGAATCTGCCAAGGACAAGCATACTGCTGAGGGTGATACGGCGAAGGCTGCCGAGGAGAAGAGGAAGGTTGATGAAGAGCGTAGGAAGAAGGCTGATGAGGACAAGAGGAAGAAGGCGGAGGAGGAGAAGAAGAGGAAAGCCGATAAAGATAGGAGGGCTGAGGAGGCGAAGCGTAAAAAGGCCTCTGACATCGAGAAGGAGAAAAAGGAGAAAGAGAAAGGAAAAATTGTTGAGAAGGCGCAGGGTCCGTAGGTTGAGAGCGCGACGGGGCCTGAGAAGCCTCGTCAAGAGAGGAGGAAAGAGCCTGAGGTTGAGGAACCTGCCCGCCCCGCGCATACTGAGGTTCCCCATCGTTCCAAGGGGCTTTCTACCAGGGGATCGGGCCCTTATGTTTCTAGTGGCGCGAGCTCTGGTGGCGCTAGTGGTTATAATCTACAAGCTATCGGGGCGAAGGATACTCTTGGTGATATCTATTATAAAAGTTATACCGAAGTTTGGTTTTCAGCTACAACAAGTGTGGCGGCTTGTGCAAGTTATTTATAAGGTAGAGCATGCCTGTAGTGCGCGAAGAGGGGAAGGATGTCTGGCGCGAGGTCATCCTCCGGTAGAGCATGTCTGTAGTGCGCGAAGAGGGGAAGGATGTCTGGCGCGAGGCGGTGCCGCCTGGGCAAGACACGCGCGTACCTGCGCGGTGGAGTATGCCCGGCAAGGCGCGCGTCACTGCGCGGAGGAGTGTGCCCACAAGAGGGTCCGGCGCGAGGTGATGCTTGTCCGGCAAGACGCGCGCGTACCTGCGCGGTGGAGTATAACCGGCAAGAGGCGCAGTTGCTTGTGCGGCGGAGTGTACTTCTGATAAGCGCGAGGTGACAGAGGTTTTCCTCGGTCAAGCTTGACACTCCTTAACCAAATTTTGTGAACTATCGTTTTTTTTATATATATAAAGAAGAAGACAAAGTGAACGTCTCTTTTTTTTTCTCGGGTAAATACAAAAATGTGCAGTACATGTCAGACACTTTATTCAGCTTTTTACAGCTGTTAAAACTTTTAAATTGTAGTGTCACCATGGTTCTGTCTTATCAAAACCTTTAATGACATAGATAAAATTAATATCAGTCTTGTTTCACCTAGTAAAAAATAGATCAACTCCATGAGCCTTTCAAATGTCAACAATATTATTAAATTAAGAATCAAGAACATTTAGGCTTTTAGGAGGTTCCGTATAAGAGCATTTGCAATTTACTTTATTCCCTCATTTTATTTCTTTATAAATGCTTTTTCATCAGAAGAAGATATTTCATATGATTTTTGTCATATCTTGGTTTTGAAAAAGCTTGCGTAAAGAAAGAAAAATAAAATACTTGCCTGATTTCGTATGAATGACGGTTGTCCTTGTTAATGGAGGCATAAGACCCCCCTTTGGAGCTGTAACTGTATACTTACCAAACACATGTAGATCTGTTTGGTTTTAAAACCAAGAATCTTGTGTGAATCTGGTGACCAAACACCACAGATCTAAAAGTTTGGGCAGAGGAGAATAAGTTGTGATTCTTTGATTTAGATTTTGAACCGGTGGGCGCCAATGAAGAAACACGTAACTAATTATGAGGCTAATCAGTTTGGTTTATGTTTCAACCATGATGGTTAATCTTCTTATAGTTTCCTGAGCTCCTTGATGACCGTGTTTATCTGCAAAACAAAACACCGTTACTCGTTAAGAGGGGAATGTGGGGGTTTCCCTCTTAACCGGGCTCCGGCGTGAGAATAAGCGACTGCTTTGGGAGAGAATTAAGTATTAAGTGAGAGTAGAGGGAATGGAATGAATAACCTGTGAAGTGAAGGTCTCTATTTATAGCCGGAGAGGTGTAAGAGGGTGTGGGCTGATGGGCCTTGGGCCGGAAGGCGACAACATGGAGGATATGCTCCTTGTCTTACTGGTGTCGACCGTTAGTGGCTTCTAGGAGCTTTATGGAGTTGGCACAACGTGATTGGAGCCACGTGTCACTGTTGTCGGCCTGGTCGCCTTTCTGCCATCAGCAGGTAAGTGGAGATCGTGGGGCAGTTGTCTCTGCCCTGTGATTGGTGCCACATAGGCGTCCTTAAGTACTTTTTGTCTCCTGCATGTCGGACGATCGTGGAGCACGATTGCGCAGGAACAGAAGGACCCTGATTGGCTCTTTTATTCTGCCACTTGTACCTTGTGTACTATCTGGAAAGGCCCCGCGCCGAAGTTACACATGATTCTTGCTGAACACGTTATCACCTCGCGCGAGCTTCATGGGCCTTCAGATGTTCTTTTTAGAATGCCAATTGTTGCTAACTGGAGTTTACTCTTATGTGGGCCTCGCGCAGCGTTACACAGATATGTTGTAACCCGCGCGAGGTTGGCAATCAAGAAAATTGCTGATTAAGGAGTATGGTCCCGCGCGACCTTGCAGTGGGTTGCGCGGCTTTTTGGGACCATACCCCTTCAAGATCAAAAGATTCACGAGCATAACTCAGGGAGAGTTTATTCCAAGGGGGAGTTTGTTAACACACTTCCTATTTGTTAAAGGGGAGTTTGTTGATACACTCTCTATTTTTGACGCGTGAAGACTCTAAAAGATCCGACGACAATGTGAAGACGAACCATTACGAGCAGCGTCCAAGGGGGAGTTTGTTGATACATATTATGTGGACGCGACCCATTCGGTTCGACATCGCTACGAGTTGAAGACCAAGTCTTGATATCCTCCATCAAGACTCGGTAATGATAAGTGCCTGCTGTTTAAAATGATGCAACGCAGATCATACATGACGAAGACGGCCTAGACGAAATCCTTTGTGACGAAGTCCACTATGGCGAAGTCCCCTATGATGAAGGTTCATGTGTGACGAAGTATATGAGGTTCGTCACTTACTCAACACGACGAAGTATATAAGGCTCGCCAAGACTTCGTCATAATGACTGTTTGTCAAAGTGATAATGACGAAGATCCATGATCTTTGTCATCTTTCATTGTTCGTCAACAAGCTTCGTCGCTGCAGAGGTTCGCCAGACCTGCAGGGTATTTAAACAGAAGACAGTCACAAGACACAGTAGCACAAGATAGAGAGAACACACACTGAGAGAGTTTACAGAGAGTATTTGTAAACATTGTACTGTAACCGTTTCAAGCATTAATACATTGAGTGTTAATCGTTGAGTCTCGTGTTTGTCGTTTACGTGTTCGAACTTGGTTTAACTTACCCGTTTGGATTCCGCACTCTCGGGTTTGTCGGAAAAAAGGGAAGAGGTTTGACTCGATCCTTCGGGTGGACCGTCACTCTATAAAATAACAGAAAGAAAATTTAGTTTTCATATAACATAACTTTATTTTTTTGGATTTTCTTTTTCGATTGCTATATCGAGCATCGGTAAATGTCACTACCGTCACAAAACGAACTAATACTAACCTAATTCCTACCACAACAAGTGTGTCGTTGTCCTCGCAACGCGTGGCACAGGCAAAAATCTAGTTATATATATGTGTGTGTTTTTGATGTTTTTATGTACATTATAAATATCATTATTGCACACGATTCCATATCAAACAATATATAAGTTTTTTTTTTTTGTTCAAATAGAACTTTTGCACAGAAGGAATTTGGAAGAAACCTTTAAAAATACACAAACAAAATATAATCGTAAGGATCGTGAAACATAAAGATAAATACTTATCCAATTGCACACAAGGAATTTGGAAGAAACATCTAAAAATATACACAAACAAAATATAAACGTAAGGATCGTGAAACATAAAGATAAATACTTATCCAAAAGATTAGTAGAATGGTAGCTTATACTTTATATATTCCTGATAAGACATGATCATGGAATTATGGAGGAAATTATGTTATTATAAATCTTTTCATCTTTTGTATAAACCAAAAGAAATTGTAACAAATATTGGTAATAATCAATTGATTAAATATCTAGAATGTACGTTACAAGAACAAATTAGTTCATTATAGATACCAGTTTATGTATTTTTGGACCAAAAAGTTAATATTTTATCACATTAATTCATCATCATATTTTAGGCAATTACGTGCCAATCTTTTTTGGCTACTTGTTTGCACCGATATGTGTTGCATAGAGCATAATACTGACAATTACCAATATCAAAATAAGTCTTAAACCGAAATTAAATACATAAAAAATATATATTTTTGGTAGTGATTCCAATTACCATTTTTTACTGTCAGAAGATAAAAGAATAAAAATCAACGTGAGTATTTCACGAGCTATAATTGTGCTTAATGATAAATGCAGATATTAATTCCACCATTATAATCACCAATATAAATTCCACAAGAATCCCACTCTAAATTCAAAGCAAAAATGGCATTCAACCTCAAAATATTTTTATCTATTTTCATTTCTGTGTGTTTTATTTCTAGTTATTTTGCAAATCGTTGCCTCTGTTCAAGCCCTACATTCTTTGTTAATGGAGGTGGTTTTACACCTGCATTAGGAGCATGGTATGGAGATCCCAATGGTGCTGGAAGTGGTATATACATCCACATCTCATTAATATTCATATATTATTACTAGTATTGTTATATATTTATATCTTATTATTATTATTATGATTTTTATGTTTAAACATATATTTATATCTTATTATTATTATTATGATTTTTATGTTTAAACATATATATTTACACATATGCACAGGAGGAGCCTGTGGATGGGCTGATGATGTGAGGTTACCTCCATTCTCATCTATGATTGCAGCTGGAAATGCAAATATTTTTTTGCAAGGCAAAGGATGTGGGGAATGTTATCAGGTGAAGAAAATATATTAATTAACCAAAATACATTCATTGACTTTATTTAACAACTTTTTTGTAATTGATTCATCTCAGATCAAATGCAGCCGGGAGCCTTATTGCTCCGGAAATCCAATTACCGTGACGATAACCGATGAATGCCCGGGTGCATGTAATGACGTTCCATTCCATTTTGATCTAAGCGGAGCTGCTTTTGGTGCAATGGCGAATCCGGAACAAGCTGACAATCTTCGTAATCTTGGCCAAGTTGACATTCAATTTCAAAGGTTGATATATGAGTCCATTAAATCTGTGCATAATTAAGTATGTTAAGGCCTTACTAATCCTAAGCCACCCCAAACTTAAACGGGTAGTGGGTATGACGCAAGCTCTAACATTCAAATGGATGTTCGGATCATCAAATGGTCGTACGTTGAAAGAAAACGGTGTGAGCTATATATTAATTTCTAAAACTAAAAAACTATCTATTATTCAAAACTAAAGTATAAAAAGATGGTTAACATCACTCGGTTTAATATATATTATTGCTATAATGTTTGGATTTAAACAAAGTTAATGGTTTTAACAATTTACTGGGGTTTACTGTATGTGTAGGGTGCCATGCAACTATGGCAGAACTAACATTGCTTTCAAGATCGATGCGGGAACAAACCCTAACTGGTTTGCAACCCGAATTGAATTTGCGGAAGGAGATGGTGGACTTCGGTCAGTGGAGATCGCACCTGCTGGCACACAAGAGTTTGTTCCGATGAACAATATTTGGGGTGCGGTTTGGGTAGCCAACATTGACTCGTCTTTCAAAGGTCCATACTCGTTCAGGCTCACATCTCCAATAAACGCGGTCGCACTTGCTATAAATGCTGTCCCTATGGATTTTGTACCTGGCCAAACTTATTTCTCAAATGTAAACTTTTAGTAGCTAGTGAGGCCTAGTGAAGATTAGTAGGATAAAACTGCGCAGTATTTTGATTTCAGTTTGACCATGCTATGGTCTAGTAATGATTTTAGTTTTGACAATAACATAAATGCAATTTGAGTTTATATATCTTTTGGTTAGTTTACAATGTGTAACATTCAAAATATATTAAGAAGTACAAACGATCATGATTATGTTATTGTGTACAACTATAGGCAAAAGATCAAATACAAATAATCTTAACATACTAAACATACACATTGAAGGAAAACCCAAAAAGACAAGGTGACATTTTTGTAATTACCACCAACTATCAAAGTTACAACAAAAAATACCTAAAAAAACACAAATTTTTTTTTTAACATTTTTTATTAAAAAATCGCTACATTTCGTTAGCAAAAAAAAAAAAAAAAAAAAAAAATTTTTTTTTTTTTTTTTGCTGCTACTAAAAGTAGCGATTTTTTAATAAAAAATGTTAAAAAAATAAAATAAAATAATTTGTGTGTTTTTTTTTATTTTTTTAGGTTTTTTGGGGGTTTAGTTTTTAGCATTTTAGCTTGGGGGGGGGGGGGGGGGGTTAGGTTTTTTTTAGGTTTTTGGGGGGTGGGGGTGGGGGGTTAGGTTTTTTTAGGTTTTTGGGGGGTGGGGGGGGGGGGTAGGTTTTTTTTAGGTTTTTGGGGGGTGAGGGGAGTGGTTATGTTTTTTTAGGTATATTTGTAGAGTAACTTTGATAGTTATTGATAATTACAAAAATGCCACCTTGTCTTTTTGAGTTTTCCTTCAATTTGTATGTTTAGTATGTTAAGATTATTTGTACAAGAACTTTACCCATAATGTAAGTTGCACTACAAAAAAAATCCACTAGAAATTAAGGAATGTTACTGGTGTAAATTGTAATTGGAGAGACTAAAGCTAAAGCCTAAAACTGGTCCTAAAGTGATCAATCAAAGGTATTTAGAACGTTAAAGGTAGAAAATAATGGAGCTTGTATTCGAACCTGAGTCAATGGTAAAGACCATGATCAGGTGCCAAATCTGACCGTTGATAAGGAAATGCATCGGAGGGTTGTTGTTTTTCGTACTGAAGTCAATAGTGGCGACACCACTAGTGGCGACTGTTGCCGATGACCTTAAAATAGGTCATCAGGTATCAAACGTTCCCTCCAACTTCTTTCAGCTTTTCCTCCAAATCATCACAACGACGGCTACGATATCGTTCCAAATCACAAACGGCTGCTTCTTCCACCTCTGTCGTCGTCATCCATGATCCGGACCACCACACCATTATCTTCCAACAAAGCACCACCATCGTCATCCACGTCACTGGAATCACTTCCACCACCTTTGTCGTCGCCTTTTCAATTTATTTAATTGCTAGGGGTTTTGTTTCGTTTGTTGTGAGATTTTAATGAAGATTGAATTAATAGTTATAGTTGCTGAAGCATATGCGTTTATTCTCTCTTTATAAATCATAGTTATTATGTGTAGAAATCCGTTCGTGAAATAAATAAAAATATTTTATTAACTTGAATTTACAACTGGAAAGGAAAGCAGAAATTACAATATAAATTACAACTGAAAGAAACAGAAAACTAGAACAAAATTCCGAACAGAAACACTGTTCTTGGCTGAGGATCGTGTTAGACACGGGTCCCTTAAAACAAATTTCGTGTCTCCCAGGAGAACACGTTTGTTTCCAGGATATAACAGCCGCAAGCAGTTGCACTGCCGGTCTTGACTCCAACCCGAATGAGTACCTCGAACCCTTGAAGAAGATGAAGTATTCAGAGAAGAGAGATTGTATTTGCTGTGTTTCGGTGTGTTTGATCTCCCATAGGAACCTCCTATTTATACTGCAAACCTGAAGTTGAAACTGAAAAAGAATTAAGTGGGAGAATTAAACTACATTAAACGTCTTCAATGCATTTTAATTCATCATTTAATTCTCAGTCAAACGCATTAACTTCGTCAGTTTCGAATGCTGTAACGTAACTGCACTGGCATTCACTGCTGGTGGAAGCATCTGCGCGCGCGCGCGCGCAAGACACACTGGTGCGCGCGCGCAGGTCTGCACGCTCATGCGCGATGCGTCCATTTGGCTCACTGCCATGCGCGCGTGCGCCTCAGTCCTGTCACACCCCCAAAATCCACAAGCGGAGTATCACCGCATGGAGGCGTGACTGACCAGGATCAAGCCACCAATCATATTGAACAAAGCATGTAAATAAATATAAATCCCAACACAATATAACTGGTGTCCAAACAAAACATAGTTTAAGTTGTAAGCGGAAGCATAATGTTTAAAAACCAAAGTATAAGTTCGAATATATCAAATGTTTAACATGGCATATGACTATCCATGTCCCACAACGACCACGCCTCCTCGTGCAAGCTCCATAAATACCTAACGACGTGCAAGGCATGTAACAACGAGTTAACAACAAAGTTGAGCGAGTTCACAGTTGGTTGTTTAGTTTTACAAGTTTGTTTTGAAAACCATAAGTTGTTTTGTAAACCACGAGTTAACCAGTATCTTTGTTTCCCAAACCATATCCATAATCAGTGGGGGCTTCCCCATGTGAACCACTAGACCGTTACCATATCGACAACTGACGAACAATAGTTGTGCCCTACGTCAATGTCTATCATCATTGACTAAGTGCCCAGATCCATTAGTACACGCCCGTCCGAACGGCACGGTGTGAGGCTTGTCAACCCTAATAGCGCTATTAACTAATGACCCGCTCGCCATTGGCCCGACGATTAAGTCGATATAAAAATGAGGGACTTCATGATAGAGTTTTGTCTAGTAAGTTAAGGTTGTTGTCCTACCCAAGGAGGACGAACGTACGTATTCTACCTAAGGAGAATACGCAGGATTAAGATTGGCATCCTACCCATGGAGGATGGCCGTACATATCCTACCCAAGGAGGATATGTAGGTTCCGTCTTAATTCTTTAACCCATTCCCAACCACCGGGAATCCCATGCCTTAGAAAGTGTGTGAACTCACCTCGGTTTGCTCGGTATGCTTATCTACTTGCACAAACAATTCAGTCAAAGCCTATAGTATGCACGTATACAAAATCAGTTTATGTTCGTAATGACTCACATGTAAATCTATATCACAAAGTGTGCTTGACAGTTAACATCATGCATCACGTAAACAGTTAATCAAATTCATACAATTCATGCTTCACATAACTGATTTCTCAGTCTATTCTAACATGGTTATCCATTAACAGACTTAACAGACTTAACTGTGCTAATTTCCCAACTTCACAGAACATTTGGCGAAAACACTTCGGCGAAAACACCCAGGCGAAATCCCTTTTCGACGAAAACACCCAGGCGACGAAATCCCAAGGGTTTTCGTCGAGATTGCATTTTCGTCGGGACAAGGGTTTTCGTCGGGTAAGTGATTTCGTCCGGGTGGTGATTTCGTCGGGGTAGGGTTTTCATCATCAATAGTTACGCAATCACATACTGAAAACCCTAATTACATTCTAACAGTTACATGATTAAATCATCATTTTTATCATACGACCAGCATCAATGGAATCCATTCAAGTAACAATTATGCATAATTATGTGAAAACCCTAATCATCATTGTCAGTTACGTAACACAGACACCTTATTTGCAACCTTTTTGCTAACCATCAATCATTAATCCTATCCAGAATCAGATCATCAACATCATGATACAATACATCAGTAACATATCGAAAACGACCATCCATCCAAATCAGTTAACGAATCATTCAAATAAGTTTAACAACATTACATGATCCTCCTCCCTATCCATGAGCATATATTCTCAAATCACAGAACTTTATCATTCAGATATATATGTAGACATACGCAAACATGTAGTGATCTACCAAAAAGTCATGCACAGATAAACAACGGTACAAACTAACCGAGAGAGAGAATGATAGATTGATTGCTAGAGAGAGTTTGGAGAACTCAGCAATGCCATCGCACAGAAGGAAGGGAAGACCCTAGGGTTTTTCTAATATCAGTTTAAGAAATCTACATTCGTTTATACGGAAGTTATAAAGTATTGGGCCCTTACTGGGCTTCGGCGAAGACTGGGTCGGCGAAATCCCTTGATTTCGTCGAGTGGCCATGGGGAAAACCCTTGGTTTTCGTTGAGCAGACTAGTGTGGCGAAATCCTTCTTGGTTTTCGTCATGCACCATAAAATATATTTATATAATAATATTAATAATAGTGACACACCACTATATATCAACAGTACATGGTTTATTATTTAATTCAACTATAGTTTAATGCCCCAAACATACATCAAGCACAAACAAGTTACAATGCCAGCAAGTTATGAAAACATGACTGTAAACAAGTAACGTGTCGAGGAAAGACCTTGGAAACTCGAGTTGTCACATTATCCCCAACTTGAAAGAAATTTCGTCCCGGAATTTAGCACGTGGTTACTGAGGAAGCTAGTTGTGTTGCATTGTTTCCTGGTTTTCCTGGGGTGTCACATCATCCCCCCGTTGGTTTGGAATTTCGTCCCAAAATTCTGTAGTAGCTTCAATCTCAGTAGTGGTTGCACTGTTCTCGAACAACTGGGGATACTTGAGTTTCATTTGGTCTTCTCGTTCCCCGGTGAACTCTGGGCCACGACGGGAGTTCCAACGAACTCGAACAAGAGGTATTCTGGTGCGCTTGAGAACCTTAACATCTCGGTCTGTGATCTCTACAGGTTCCTCGACGAATCGCAACTGATCGTCGATAGTGAGCTCCTTCAAAGGAACTATGAGGGTCTCATCTGACAGACATTTCTTCAGATTTGACACGTGAAATACGTTGTGAACTCCGCTGAGTTCTTCAGGTCGATTCAACTTGTAAGCGACTTTGCTAATTTTCTCAACGATTCCGAACGGTCCGACGTAACGTGGATTGAGTTTTCTTCGTTTGCCAAAACGAACCACACCTTTCTAAGGTGAGACTTTTAGTAGCACTTGATCCCCAACCTGGAACTCGAGTAGTTTCCTGCGATTATCAGCATAGCTTTTCTGACGGTCACGTGCTGCCGCCATTCGTTGCCGTATCTGAGCAATCTTCTCAGTTGTGTCTACCACAAGTTCTGGGCCAGTGATTTGGTTGTCACCAACTTCCGCCCAGCAAAGAGGTGATCGGAATTTACGTCCGTACAATGCCTCAAACGGAGCGGCCTAAATACTGGTGTGGTAACTGTTATTATACGAAAATTCCACTAAAGGTAGATGCCGTTCCCAGCTGTTACCAAAGTCAATCACACATGCCCTAAGCATCTCTTCAAGGGTTTGGATGGTACGTTCAGACTGCCCATCCATCTGCGGGTGATATGCTGTGCTCATGTCTAATCGAGAGCCAAAAGACTTGTGCATCGCTTTCCACAATTCAGAGGTAAAATGCGTATCACGATCAGATATAATAGAGGTTGGCACCCCGTGCCTCGAAACCACTTCCTTTAAGTAAACGTCTGCTAGAGTAGAGAACTTGTCTGTTTCCTTGATAGCCAAGAAATGTGCAGACTTAGTCAATCGATCCACTATCACCCAAATAGTGTCATTTTCGCGTTGAGATCTAGGCAGGCCAGTAACGAAATCCATGGAAATTTGCTCCCATTTCCATGTCGGGATCTCTGGTTGTTGGAGTAGGCCTGATGGTTTCTGATATTCGATCTTGACTCTCGCACAAATCAAACATTTACTGACGTAGGTTGCTATGTTGGCTTTCATGCTAGGCCACCAGTATGTAGTCTTTAAGTCGTGGTACATCTTATCCGAACCAGGATGTACTGAGTAACGAGACTTATGTGCTTCATCCATCACAAGCTTGCGTAAGTTTCTGTAAAGTGGGACCCAGATGCGCCCGTTTACATCGTAGGCGCCGTCTTCCTTTTGTTCTAATCGTTTCCTCGATCCTCATAGAGACTCGGCCCTGATATTCTCTGCTTTCAATGCTTCAACCTGAGCATCTCGTATCTGAGTAGGAAGACTAGATTGGATGGTAAGTTTTAATGCACGCACGCGCTTAGGTGTAGTATCCTTTCGACTAAGGGTGTCGGCCACAACATTGGCTTTGCCCGGATGGTACTTGATCACGCATTCGTAATCATTCAAGAGCTCGACCCATCGACGTTGTCGCATGGTTAACTCCTTTTTCTTGAAGATATGCTCGAGACTCCTGTGATCGGTGTAAATGGTGCACTTGGTGTCACACCCTGGCTTTGCGGAAGCGTGGTTAATTTGGTGTGACTTCTTAATACCATAGCTTAACCATAACAAAGCTATATGAAATAAAACCATGCAAGATCATCCATTTGATTAAGTTTTAAAACCAGAGTAACATACCATTGTCTTATAGACTTACAGCATCATAACATAAAACATTGTCTTGAAAAACATAAACATCAACATGAAATAAACGCAGTTTAAGATTTGTGACTTGTCCAGGAAAGAGTCACATTTCCTAAACAGGGATGACCTTGGAACCCTTATGCAGCGGGAAAAAATAACATACCGCGCCAGATCTTTAATTTCCTGAAATACATGTAAGTTGAAAAATCAACAATAATGTTGAGCGAGTTCATGTGTAGGTGAGTAAATAAACCTTGTATGTATAAAAATCCTGGTATGTAGCAAATAAGGAAAAAGAGATCACCAACGGTTTGCAAGGCCATTGATATGTGTGAAGTGCAAGTAGGAAGACTCAAACCTTGCGATTTTGCGTCGGGGCACAAAGTCACCCCGAGGCCCGTACTGTTGGACCTGGGGTTGGGCTCGCTACACCCAGATAGATCTACCGCTTACGTCCCTCGGTCCTATAATGAGGATTAATGGCCTCCAGTTCACGCCTACCCACTCACATGATCTAAGTAGTAAACCTCCTTACGCTAACCATACCATGTATAAAGTACTTGTAATCAAAGTAACATGTATTTCACCCCCGTAGTTTAGAAAACTGAAAACAGTTAAGAGAAAGGGGGGACATGAACTCACCGTGGTGCGTCTCTACCAAGTATGCCTCCAAATCGATCAGCTGTATGACGACCTACACGTGCTAACTCTATTAGACGGATGGCCGTGCCTTAGCTTTATGGTTTAAGTTTTTGGGAAATAGTTAGGCAACTATTTCGTGTTTACATTCTGTATACTTGGTAGTTATTCTCCTTCCCAAGGATGGGGGATTTAATACATGTGTGTTCGTAACATTCGGATTTCACTATTAAGTCTCACTTAATATATTTTATTTCCAACCTCAAAATATAAGTATTCTTCCCAAAAATATTATATTTTAATACATGTGATTTTCCCAAAATAATACTTAGTAATATTATTTTTACCCTAAAAATAATATTTACGTAGTTCACAAAATAATCATAAACACTTATACAAGTGATGTTGTGAAAAATATATACCAAATATATTTATGTATCACGTTTTATTTTGTGAAATCCCACCTCCGATATTTTGTAAATAAGTCGTGGCGAAATCTATAATTTGAAAACAAGTCAAAATGTATTTCTAACACTCATAGTGAAAATATTTCTAAGTGTTAGGCTTTTGGAAAATTTTTGCCAGAGTTTCCTCTGTAACTGGAGGTGGCCACGCTTTTAAGCGTATCATTTTCTTTTATAAATCAAACCAACCATTTTTATTATTCAATCAAGACAATGTTTAAACCACAAACTAGTCAAAATATGCATTAATTTCATGAACTTGTGGTTTATCAAAAAATATGTAGTAAAGATTCTTACTTTTAGTGTATCTTTATATAAATCAATCCGGTTTCGTAAAAACCTCGTTTTTAGAGAAGTTCCGTCTTTACAACTTCTCGTCATCTTTTTCAAAAATAGTTATTTTGTCGAAACTTTGTGTTACACAAGTGTTTACACACTTGTGTGTTCTAAAAACCATTCTTGTTAGTGTAAGATCCGTCTTTAGAAAAACATGATTTCTTTGACACTCGGTCCTTTGAAAATACCGCTTGTAGATACGTAGATCTACTAGTTTTAAACACTATTGTACAAACTTTTTACACAAGTTCATGATTCTTGTGTGGTAGAGTTTCATCTTCTAACCCTTGTTATATTTAAATAATCTTTATGTCATAATCCAAGATCATGACTAAACCGGGTTAAATGATGATCCGAGCTACCACAACATAGATCGGGTCCAAATAATCACACAAATCAAATACTACAACATTTACACAACTTATAAGCTTTTAACCAACATTTTAGTGTTTTAAGTAGACTTTTGTGCTTCAACTTGCATGTTCATAAATTTTAACCGTCATATATCGTTTTAACCACTTTAGAATAGTTCAAGAAGGTGATTTAAGCAACATACCACTAGCTCGAGGCTAGGGAAGAATCTAGACGCAAATCGGGTGGATAAAAGCAAGAGAGTGAGGTCCTTCGCCTTCCGTTTGCACCAAGACTCCTTATATGCGACCCTTAACACTTGTAGAGCTTGGAACTTGCAAGATCAAAACTCGAAAATGGATGGTTGAAAGAGGGGTGTTCGGCCGTGAGCTAGGTAGAGAGGGAGAGAGAGTTGTGTTGAGTGAAATGCTAAGTGAATGTTCATGTGTGTTTAGTGTTAAACTTATAGACAAATTCTAATGTGATTAACCAATGGATTATATGTCAACTAGATATTATACACATGATTATAATAATCAAATAATGGTACAAGGGTGTCCCCCTCATGGGGACGGTTGGTTAGGGGGGGGGGGGGTTCTAGTCCATTTCTAACCATTAGTTAGGATAATAGTTAGGTTAAGTAAGTTAGTTAAGTGCTTAACCCGGTTAGTTGTGTGTCGTGTGTTATGACGGGTGTTAGGGTATTCAGGGACCCTAACCGGCTCAGAAAAAGATAAATAATGTTATTAACAATATTTTCATGTTCCGGGTATAGTCCGGTTGTTCGGTTGGATAGTAATCCGTTAAAGTGCTTAACAAAGCTTTAAAGTGTCGTTAATACCCTTTTTAGTGACACAACTCATTTCTGACACTTTGGAAAGTGTCTAGTAATACTTTTCCCATGTTTTGGCACTTTATTAGTTAGCTAAAAGCTGAATTATTATGTAAAGTGCTGAATTTTGTACTTAGAGTACGTTTTAGGCACATCCAGTCATTGTAACTTATTCCTAGAGACGCAGTTCTACAACCCTTGTATCCCTACACTCACCACTAGTGTAGCAAAATATTTCTGGCTCATACAGGCCTTAGAGGCAGTGTCTGCCTGATGCTGGCTCTATCAGCATGTTCAATAGGTTATCCGTTAAAGTGCTACTGTGCTTTTTGTGCATCATGTTTGTCACTAAGGTTCAGCATGTAAATAATGTAGTGACAGCAAGTAAGGTATGATGCAAGTAAGTACATGTATCAGTATTCAAGTAGCAATTTATTCACAAGTTCAAGCAAGCACAGTAATTAAGCAGTAATTAAGTATTAATTAAGTCGTACGGATACCTGGTTTAGTGAGGGTTGTCACATTCTCCCCCCGTTAGAAAAATTTCGTCCCGAAATTTTAAGTTCTGCTTGTAGATGCAGGGTTCTTAGGAAATAGGTGGGGGTACTTCTCTTTCATCCGGTCCTCACGCTCCCAGGTGTATTCAGGACCGTGTCTGGCATTCCAATGAACTTTGACGAGCTTGACACTGCTCCGGCGGGTCTTGTTTACCTTCCAATCCGTAACCTCAACCGGTTCTTCAACGAAATGGAGCGTGTCGTCAACATGAATCTCGTCGATGGGAATGGCAATGTCATCTTGAGTTGGACTTTTCTTCAGGTTGGATACATGAAATGTATCGTGAACTGTATGGAGTTCAGTAGGCAAGTCCAGCTTGTATGCTACTAGTCCTATTCTTTCCAAAATTCTGAAAGGACCAATGTAGCGCGGATTTAACTTTCCACGCTTTCCGAAGCGTGCCACACCCTTCCAGGGTGAAACCTTCAATAAAACCATTTCTCCCACTTTAAATTCCACGTGTTTTCGGTTTGGATCCGCATAGGCCTTCTGTCTGTGGCGAGCTGCTTCGATGCGTTTAAGAATCTGCGCAATCTTGTCTGTCGTCTCTTGGACGATTTCGGGACCAGCAAGCTGCCTATCACCTGCGTCAGCCCAGCATAGGGGTGATCGGCACTTGTGTCCGTAAAGGGCTTCGAATGGCGCGACACCAATACTGGTGTGGTAGCTGTTGTTGTATGAAAATTCGACCAAAGGCAAATGCTTGTCCCAGCTACCGCCCAAATCCATAACACACGCTCTCAGCATGTCTTCCAAAGTCTGTATCGTTCGCTCGCTTTGACCGTCAGTTTGTGGATGAAATGCAGTGCTCAGATTCAATTGTGAGCCAAAGGCTTCTTGGAAGGATTGCCATATCCTTGACACAAACCTTCCGTCTCTATCAGAGATGATTGAGAAAGGTACTCCATGACGTGCGACGATCTCTCTCATGTAAATTTCAGCCAATTTGCTCGTATTATCCTTCTCTCTGATAGGTAAGAAGTGTGTTGACTTCGTTAATCGGTCCACTATTACCCAAATAGTGTCATGGCCTCTTGGCGTTCTTGGCAACTTTGTAATAAAATCCATTGAGATTTGTTCCCATTTCCACTTGGGAATCTCGGGTTGTTGCAGAAGTCCTGAAGGCTTCTGGTATTCCGCTTTCACCTTAGCGCATGTTAAACATTTGCTCACATAAACAGCAACATCGCCTTTCATCCTAGGCCACCAATAATAATCTTTAAGATCTTGGTACATCTTGTCCGCTCCAGGGTGGATAGAGTACCGCGACTTGTGAGCTTCATCGAAAATAACCTTCCTTAAACCTCCAAACAAAGGAACCCAAATCCTTTTCTCAAAACATAACGTTCCTTCCTCGTTTGGTACCAATAGCTTCTCCATCCCACGGAGGTATTTTTCTTCAAGGTTTCCTTCCTTGAGAGCTTCTTTCTGCGCGGCACGAATGCGCAAGGGAAGATCGGTTCGAATAATCATTTCTAAAGCCCTAACCCTTATGGGCTTGATCCTCTCTTTTCGACTTAGGGCATCGGCGACCACATTCGCCTTCCCTGGATGATACTTTATCTCGCATTCGTAATCGTTCAGCAACTCAACCCATCGTCTTTGCCTCATATTCAGCTCCTTCTGATTGAATATGTGCTGTAGGCTCTTGTGATCTGTAAAGATTGTACACTTTATACCATAAAGGTAGTGTCTCCAGATCTTTAATGCAAATACCACTGCGCCAAGTTCCAAATTATGTGTGGTATAGTTCTTTTCGTGCACTTTCAGTTGACGCGATGCGTAAGCAATAACCTTTTGGCGTTGCATCAACACACAACCCAATCCTTGACGCGAAGCGTCACAGTATACCACAAAATCATCTGTACCTTCCGGTAGTGCTAAGATTGGCGCATTGCAGAGCTTATCCTTCAATATCTGGAACGCTTCTTCCTGTTTGATTCCCCAATCAAACTTCTTATCTTTCTGCGTGAGGAGTGTCAAAGGTTGAGCGATTTTTGAAAAATCCTCAATGAACCTTCGATAGTAGCCAGCCAAACCCAAGAATTGTCGAATCTCGGTTGGCGTCTTTGGCGTTTCCCAATTCTTGATCGCTTCGATCTTGGTTGGATCCACGTGGATTCCATCTCCATTTACCACGTGTCTAAGAAATTGGACTTCACGTAGCCAAAACTCGCACTTAGAGAACTTGGCATACAACTGTTCCTTCTTTAGCAGCTCCAAAATAGCTCTTAGATGCTGCTCGTGCTCAGCCTTTGTCCTTGAATAAATCAAGATATCGTCGATAAACACAATCACGAACTTGTCCAAGTACGGCTTGCAAACTCTGTTCATCAAGTCCATAAAGACTGCAGGTGCGTTTGTCAAACCAAACGGCATAACAAGGAACTCGTAGTGTCCATAACGAGTTCTGAAGGTTGTCTTCGGGATACTCTCCTCTTGTATCCTTAGCTGATGGTATCCAGATCGAAGATCGATCTTTGAATAAAAGCTTGAGCCTTGCAGTTGATCAAACAGATCATCAATCCTTGGCAGAGGGTATCTATTCTTGATCGTCAGCTTGTTCAACTCCCGGTAGTCGATGCACATACGAAAACTACCGTCCTTCTTCTTAACAAACAGGACCGGAGCTCCCCAAGGCGAGAAGCTTGGTCGGATAAAACCCTTGTCTAACAACTCTTGAAGTTGTGTCGACAGTTCCTGCATCTCAGACGGAGCAAGTCTATAAGGTGCCTTAGCCACAGGCGCGACGCCTGGAACTAAGTCAATGCGGAACTCTACTTGTCTCTGAGGTGGCAGTCCAGGTAAGTCTTCTGGGAAGACTTCTGGATACTCCCTCACGACAGGGATGTCTTCGATTCTTGGCTCAGCAGCCTTCTTATCCACAATGTGTGCCAGGAAGGCAACACATCCCTTCTGCAAACACTTTTGCGCTTTCAGGCAGCTGATAATTCTTAACGACGTATCACGCTTCTCCCCGTGAACCACAATTGTTTCGCCATCTTCGGTGGGGATACGAACAACCTTTTCGTGACAAACTATCTCAGCCTTGTTGCCTGATAACCAATCCATTCCTACTACTACGTCAAAGCTTCCCAACTGGACTGGTAGTAGGTCCAGAGCAAACTCACGCTCTCCCAATTCGATCACACAGCCTCTGATAACTTCATTGGCCTCTACTAACTTCCCATTGGCCAATTCGATTGAGTAGGGAATATCTAACTTATTAGCGGCTAAACCAAGCATATTCTTAAACTCTAACGACACGAAGCTATAATCGGCACCAGTATCAAATAAAACGGATGCATAGCGTTGGTTTATAGGGAACGTACCAGTAACGACATTGGGGTCCTGGCGCGCCTCCCTTGCTTCGATTTGGAACACTCTTCCACGAGCTTGGTTTAACTCTGGGCAGTTCTTCTTAAAATGCCCAATATCACCACAGTTAAAGCATCCAAGTCTTGGCCCGTTTCCACCTCCATTTCCAGCTGGGTTGTTGTTTTGGTTCGCATAACCAGCTTGATTCGCAAAGTTGCCTCGACTCCCGTTTCCTCCATTGTTCCCCTGTGGGCGATTCCCAATACCACCACGATTATTTCTATTCCCAAATCCTCCCTGGCCTCCCCGGCCAGCGCTAGCCCAACAAGAATCCTTCAAGTGGCCAGTCTTTCCACAAGCTTCACATACTTTTGGCCCGCATCGGCCAGAGTGATGGCGTTGGCAAGAGTTACACTTGGGATGTGCACCCATATATCCTTTACCTTTCCTCCTACCACCAGCTGTATCCTGAGCTGGCGTGCTTGGCTCTCCTTTCTTAACAACCACACTGGCGCCCTGCTTGAAGTTCGAGAACTTCCGTTTGTTACCTCCTGATGACTCGACGTGAGTCTCTTTCTTCTTTTGCTCAACATCACCAAACTTGTTCAGGCGGATAGCCTCCTCTGTGAGAGCCACGCTCAAATCAATCGCCTCAGTAATAGTCGCAGGCTTGGATGAGGTCACCATGCTTATGATTTGAGGAGCTAATCCCCAAATGAAACGTTCAATCCGCTTGAACTCCGGAGTGACCATGTAGGGTACCACATGCGATAAGTCATGGAACCTTTGAACGTACTCTGCGATCTTTGGACCTTCCATTTTCAAATGCCAGAACTCGGTTTCCAATCTTTGGATTTCCGCGCGAGAGCAGTACTTTCTGCGCATAAGTTCCTTCAGTTCGGTCCAGGTTAGCGCGTAGGCAGCAACTTCACCAAGTGTCTGTACTTGCAGATTCCACCAAGAGAGGGCTCCATCCAAGAATAGCCCTGAGATATAGGTGACTTGCTGATCTAGCGCGCATTTGCTCATGCGAAGAACAAATTCAGTTTTCTCGGCCCAACGAACAAAGGCGACAGCACCTCCCGTGCCATCAAACTTGACCGGTTTGCAGTCTAGAAACTGCTTGTAGGTGCACCCTGCACATACATTATAACACGTGAACGGCATTAGCATCTTTGCTATAGATATCCAATTAGGTCATGGTATATCTAAATGTCTTAGTATTACCATGCGGTGGATTATTGTTGTTGCCAGTGTTGCCAGAGTTGCTTCCACTAGTCCCTCCTTGAGAGGCGGCGTATTGTGCGATGGCAGCAGCGATAATTTGCTGGAGTTCCGCCTCATTGGTAGGCATGTGTGTCTCACGTCTCGGCGGCATCTTCTAAAAGATGTGTTCTACGTCGGTCAGGCCATAGTAAAGATTCCATGTTATAATACGTAAGTCAGGTCATAATGTAGCGTACGTATATAATGATAGTAATAGTACATAACATCTCATGTTATAATCATATCAATCACACAACATCCCATGTTACAAACATCAATCACACAACATCCCATGTCATAGAATATAAATAACCAAATCAAGCATCAAGTATGATGAGAATACTGCGATTGCCATATATTGAGACCACATAGTAAGCGTACAAGTACATCACAGTGTTATACAACATCAGTCGACTAAGGGCTACATCACCCTAGTCCAAAAACTATATCAAATCAGTGTCAATACATCAAATACATGTCAACAAAAGTCAGAATCATAATGTAGTCTCCAAAAATGCTATGCAGTCAAAAGCATTCGCCGTCTTCTCACCAACGTCTACCCATACGGTACTGAAGAGCTCTACACGGATGGCGGTGGAGGAGGGGGAAAGTGAGTGTAAAACAAGCGGCGCAAGTGGAGCCAGTCCTCCTCCATGGCTCTCTGGGTACGCAAGAAAGAAGCAACCTGCTGCTCCAGGGCAAAAAGGCGTGCAGCATAGTCTGGTGGTACAGGTCGAGAGGGCTGCAAAGGAGAGTGGGTCTGACCCTGGCACTGACACGGCGGCGGCTGAGCTCTCTCAAGCTCCTGAATGCGCTGTGTGTGTGCCTCGTGCTGGGCGACAAAAGACATCAAAACGTCCTCAATAGTATACCCCATGTGGAAAGAATGGTAGGGGTCAGTCGGTGGCATAGCAGAAGGTGACGCCCAAAGAAGCGGCTCACTGGTGGGATCAAAAGGTGCCACATGAAATGGAGAAACAGGGGGAAAAGTTGCAGACGGTGGTATAGCAGGGATAGATACCGGTATGTGTCCAAAAGGGTGAGCCGAAGAACCCTCTCCAGCTCGTGCTGGAAGTGTAAACCGAGGAAATGAAAAGGAAGTATCAATGTGACGGGTATCAGGGATCTGAGGGGGAAAAGGTGGGACCTCGTCATCAGCAGGAATCCACCCACACTGGGCATGCTCATCTCGTGGGTCCACCTGTGCCTCAAAAAGTGTACGATCAAACTGAACTGGCATAGGATCATGGTGAGGTGCAACAAGGGGGTCAACTGGTTCATCAGCAAAAAGTGGGGGATCAACATGATCAACAACAATAACATGATCGCCCTCCAACAACGGAGCATCTATAGGGTGATCATCAATAGGTGGGTCAGCAAAGACAGGCTCAATAATAGGTGCGTCAGCATGAACTGGGTTATGCTCAAGTACTGGGTCAGGAGCAGGGTCTAGTGGCTGCTCGGGCTCATCAAAGGCCATCTCAAAATCAAACTCAGGGTCGATGGGATCAACTGGGTCGACTGGATCCTCCATAGGCTGATCCATGGGTATAAACTCTATATCCTCATCCGGGTCGAATCCTGGGGGAAAGTCAGGATCGGAATCCTCCACATCATCATGGTCGAAAGCAAAGCTAGGAATAGGGGCAACAGAGGATGCCTGGTCAGGATCTGATCCATGAGAAAAGTGCTGTGCACTCTGAGTATGTGAAGGTACGGAGGCCACAGACTCGAAAGAGCCTGGGACCGGAGAGTGAGCAGGTGACTCCTCAGCGGGAGCATCTGCGATCATCAAAAGATCTCCAGCAGCAAGAAGGGCCTCGCCCTGAACCTCGTCCTCTAAGGGCTCATCATCAAAAAGGTCGACATCGTCGTCAGCGTCGGCGTCGATGAGTAAATCGTAAGCAGGATATGAAGCAAGCAGTATGGGAGCAGGGATCTCCACTAACGGTAGGTCCCCGGCCAAAGGGCCATCAGCGAGCTCATCAGCACCATCAGGTAAAGCGAAGGGCTGGAAATCATCCTCGTCCGTGCTCGTAACGTCGGATGTGTGAACCTCGTGCTCAGAAGACTCTAGGTCGTCCGATACTATAGGTCTAGGTCCTGTGGTGTCTGAATCACCAGTGCCAGAGGTGTCCATGGTGTCTATAACATAAACACAAACATGCACAAACGGTCAATCATACAATCAGATAATCACATAAGTTACCAAGTAAGCATTCAAATAGTTCTCCTAGTCCCACTAGCCTCCCAGCCTCTCAGACTGCTCTTCCTAGTCCCACTAGCCAATTCTCCCAGCCTCTCAGACTGCTCTTCCTAGTCCCACTAGACAATTCTCCTAGTCCCACTAGCCAACTACCTCGATCTCCCAGACCGAGCCTCGGCCTCCCAGACCGAGCCTCGGCCTCCCAGACCGAGCCTCAGCCTTTCTAGACTGAGCCTATAAATAATAAATAAAATGTGCTCAACATTTGTTTGTAAAAAGTTTTGGATCTGGACTTAAGTGGTATGCAGTAAAAATGTTTTCGTGAGAGCCCTAGTGATCATAGTCTAGACTCGAGAAAGAATCCTAGTTCGCTATGATCAGAGCTCTGATACCAAGCTGTCACACCCTGGCTTTGCGGAAGCGTGGTTAATTTGGTGTGACTTCTTAATACCATAGCTTAACCATAACAAAGCTATATGAAATAAAACCATGCAAAATCATCCATTTGATTAAGTTTTAAAACCAGAGTAACATACCATTGTCTTATAGACTTACAACATCATAACATAAAACATTGTCTTGAAAAACATAAACATCAACATGAAATAAACGCAGTTTAAGATTTGTGACTTGTCCAGGAAAGAGTCACATTTCCTAAACAGGGATGACCTTGGAACCCTTATGCAGCGGGAAAACATAACATACCGCGCCAGATCTTTAATTTCCTGAAATACATGTAAGTTGAAAAATCAACAATAATGTTGAGCGAGTTCATGTGTAGGTGAGTAAATAAACCTTGTATGTATAAAAATCCTGGTATGTAGCAAATAAGGAAAAAGAGATCACCAACGGTTTGCAAGGCCATTGATATGTGTGAAGTGCAAGTAGGAAGACTCAAACCTTGCGATTTTGCGTCGGGGCACAAAGTCACCCCGAGGCCCGTACTGTTGGACCTGGGGTTGGGCTCGCTACACCCAGATAGATCTACCGCTTACGTCCCTCGGTCCTATAATGAGGATTAATGGCCTCCAGTTCACGCCTACCCACTCACATGATCTAAGTAGTAAACCTCCTTACGCTAACCATACCATGTATAAAGTACTTGTAATCAAAGTAACATGTATTTCACCCCCGTAGTTTAGAAAACTGAAAACAGTTAAGAGAAAGGGGGGGCATGAACTCACCGTGGTGCGTCTCTACAAAGTATGCCTCCAAATCGATCAGCTGTATGACGACCTACACGTGCTAACTCTATTAGACGGATGGCCGTGCCTTAGCTTTATGGTTTAAGTTTTTGGGAAATAGTTAGGCAACTATTTCGTGTTTACATTCTGTATACTTGGTAGTTATTCTCCTTCCCAAGGATGGGGGATTTAATACATGTGTGTTCGTAACATTCGGATTTCACTATTAAGTCTCACTTAATATATTTTATTTCCAACCTCAAAATATAAGTATTCTTCCCAAAAATATTATATTTTAATACATGTGATTTTCCCAAAATAACACTTAGTAATATTATTTTTACCCTAAAAATAATATTTACGTAGTTCACAAAATAATCATAAACACTTATACAAGTGATGTTGTGAAAAATATATACCAAATATATTTATGTATCACGTTTTATTTTGTGAAATCCCACCTCCGATATTTTGTAAATAAGTCGTGGCGAAATCTATAATTTGAAAACAAGTCAAAATGTATTTCTAACACTCATAGTGAAAATATTTCTAAGTGTTAGGCTTTTGGAAAAATTTTGCCAGAGTTTCCTCTGTAACTGGAGGTGGCCACGCTTTCAAGCGTATCATTTTCTTTTATAAATCAAACCAACCATTTTTATTATTCAATCAAAACAATGTTCAAACCACAAACTAGTCAAAATATGCATAAATTTCATGAACTTGTGGTTTATCCAAAAATATGTAGTAAAGATTCTTACTTTTAGTGTATCTTTATATAAATCAATCCGGTTTCGTAAAAACCTCGTTTTTAGAGAAGTTCCGTCTTTACAACTTCTCGTCATCTTTTTCAAAAATAGTTATTTTGTCGAAACTTCGTGTTACACAAGTGTTTACACACTTGTGTGTTCTAAAAACCATTCTTGTTAGTGTAAGATCCGTCTTTAGAAAAACATGATTTCTTTGACACTCGGTCCTTTGAAAATACCGCTTGTAGATACGTAGATCTACTAGTTTTAAACACTATTGTACAAACTTTTTACACAAGTTCATGATTCTTGTGTGGTAGAGTTTCATCTTCTAACCCTTGTTATATTTAAACAATCTTTATGTCATAATCCAAGATCATGACTAAACCGGGTTAAATGATGATCCGAGCTACCACAACATAGATCGGGTCCAAATAATCACACAAATCAAATACTACAACATTTACACAACTTATAAGCTTTTAACCAACATTTTAGTGTTTTAAGTAGACTTTTGTGCTTCAACTTGCATGTTCATAAATTTTAACCGTCATATATCGTTTTAACCACTTTAGAATAGTTCAAGAAGGTGATTTAAGCAACATACCACTAGCTCGAGGCTAGGGAAGAATCTAGACGCAAATCGGGTGGATAAAAGCAAGAGAGTGAGGTCTTTCGCCTTCCGTTTGCACCAAGACTCCTTATATGCGACCCTTAACACTTGTAGAGCTTGGAACTTGCAAGATCAAAACTCGAAAATGGATGGTTGAAAGAGGGGTGTTCGGCCGTGAGCTAGGTAGAGAGGGAGAGAGAGTTGTGTTGAGTGAAATGCTAAGTGAATGTTCATGTGTGTTTAGTGTTAAACTTATAGACAAATTCTAATGTGATTAACCAATGGATTATATGTCAACTAGATATTATACACATGATTATAATAATCAAATAATGGTACAAGGGTGTCCCCCTCATGGGGACGGTTGGTTAAGGGGGGGGGGGGGGGTTCTAGTCCATTTCTAACCATTAGTTAGGATAATAGTTAGGTTAAGTAAGTTAGTTAAGTGCTTAACCCGGTTAGTTGTGTGTCGTGTGTTATGACGGGTGTTAGGGTATTCAGGGACCCTAACCGGCTCAGAAAAAGATAAATAATGTTATTAACAATATTTTCATGTTCCGGGTATAGTCCGGTTGTTCGGTTGGATAGTAATCCGTTAAAGTGCTTAACAAAGCTTTAAAGTGTCGTTAATACCCTTTTTAGTGACACAACTCATTTCTGACACTTTGGAAAGTGTCTAGTAATACTTTTCCCATGTTTTGGCACTTTATTAGTTAGCTAAAAGCTGAATTATTATGTAAAGTGCTGAATTTTGTACTTAGAGTACGTTTTAGGCACATCCAGACATTGTAACTTATTCCTAGAGACGCAGTTCTACAACCCTTGTATCCCTACACTCACCACTAGTGTAGCAAAATATTTCTGGCTCATACAGGCCTTAGAGGCAGTGTCTGCCTGATGCTGGCTCTATCAGCATGTTCAATAGGTTATCCGTTAAAGTGCTACTGTGCTTTTTGTGCATCATGTTTGTCACTAAGGTTCAGCATGTAAATAATGTAGTGACAGCAAGTAAGGTATGATGCAAGTAAGTACATGTATCAGTATTCAAGTAGCAGTTTATTCACAAGTTCAAGCAAGCACAGTAATTAAGCAGTAATTAAGTATTAATTAAGTCGTACGAATACCTGGTTTAGTGAGGGTTGTCACACTTGGTACCGTACAGGTAATGTCTCCATATCTTGAGTGCGAAAACAACTGATCCCAGCTCCAAATCATGCGTAGTATAGTTCTTTTCGTGAACCTTAAGTTGCCGCGATTCATAAGCAATGACCTTGTCACATTGCATCAACACGCAACCGAGTCCTTGGATGGAAGCGTCGCAATAAACCACAAAATCGTCTGTGCCTTCAGGCAATGAGAGAATAGGTGCGCTACAAAGTGTATCTTTTAAGTACTGAAATGCAGATTCCTGTACATCACCCCAACGATAGGTGACACCCTTTTGAGTTAGTGAAGTGAGAGGTTGCGCAATCTTGGAGAAATCCTTGATGAACCTTCTGTAGTAGCCCGCCAAACCCAAGAATTGGCGGATTTCTGTTGGTGTACGGGGTGCAGGCCAGTTCTTGATCGAGTCTACCTTGGATGGATCAACATGAATCCCATCCTTGTTTACCACGTGGCCTAGAAAATGGACTTCGCAAAGCCAGAAGTCGCATTTCGAAAATTTGGCATACAACTGCTCTGTTCGAAGAAGTTCCAAAATAAGCCTCAGGTGTTGTTCGTGTTCCTCCTGACTCTTCGAATAGATCAGGATGTCGTCGATGAAAACAATGACAAACTTATCCTGGTAAGGTTTGCACACTCGGTTCATGAGGTCCATGAAGACCGCAGGTGCATTCGTCAATCCGAAAGGCATAACCAGAAACTCGTAATGCCCATAACGAGCCCTGAATGCTGTCTTAGAGATATCCTCATCTCGGACTCTCAGTTGATGGTAGCCTGACCTTAGGTCAATCTTTTAGTAAAAACTCGACCCTTGCAACTCGTTGAATAAGTCATCAATGCGTGGGAGAGGATAACGATTCTTTACGGTCACCTTGTTGAGTTCACGGTAGTCAATACACATTCTAAAGGTACCGTCTTTCTTCTTCACGAATAACATTGGAGCTCCCCAGGGCGAAGAGCTAGGATGTATGAAACCCCTTTCCAAGAGTTCTTGTAGTTGCATGGACAGTTCTTCAAGTTCTGATGGAGCTAGACGATAAGGTGCACGAGCTATTGGTGCTGCTCCAGGAGCTAGCTCGATTTGAAAGTCGACTTGTCGATGAGGCGGAAGACCAGGTAATTCCTCAGGAAATACCTCAGGAAAGTCGCGCACAATCGGAATATCTTCTATCTTCTTCTCTTTCCTTGAGGTGTCAGTGAAGAGGGCTAAAATAGTAGTGTGGCCCTTTCGCAAACACTTCTGGGCCTTAAGGAAAGAAATGATGCCCACAACAACACCACTCTTGTCGCCATGTATCACTAAAGGTTCTTCACCAGAACGAGGAATACAGACGATTTTCTCCTTGCAAATAATCTCCGCTTGATGTTGAGATAGCCAATCCATCCCAATAACGACTTCGAAACTACCAAGTACGATAGCAATAAGATCGATAGAGAAGGTCTGACCAGCTAAGATGAGATTACAACCCTTAACTATGTGTGTGGCCTTGAGACTTTTACCGTTTGCTAGTTCTACCGTGTGCTTGGTGTTCAAAAGTGTTGGAGTGCACTTAAGCATTTGGCTAACTTAAAAGGACACATGACTAGTATCGCCTCCCGAATCAAATAAAACAGTAACAAAGAAATCATCCAGAAGAAACATACCCATCACCACGTTGGGATCGTTCCTTGCATCACCCTGACCCAGCACGAAAACACGTCCCCTGGCACCATTGCCATCATTGTTACCCCCGTTATTATTCCCGTTCCCCTGATTATTGTTGTTGTTCTGATTCTGGTTCAACTGGGGGCAGTTTCTCTTGAAGTGACCTTCAGCACCACACTGATAGCATCCCCTGTTACCCTGCTGTTGCTGCTGCTGATTCTATGGAGTTGGTGGCTGTTGTTGACGATTCTGATTTGCCGGTCGTGCGCCCCTGCAATCCTTTGCTTCATGACCAAACTTGTTACACCTCAGACAACGACCCTTGTTGCACTGCCCACTATGATGCTTGTTGCATTGGTTGCGCTTGGGGTGGTTTCCTCGGTATCCACGCTGCCCTTGACTACCAGAAGATTGTTGACTAGGACTCTTGTAGTCATCAGTCTTTTGCTGCTGAGACTGAGACTGAGCTGATGTTGAACCCTTTCTTGAGACTCCATCCCATTTGCGCTTGTTGTCGCTGGGGGCATCAGAAGTAGTAGTAGTACCAATACGCTTGGGCAGCCTGTTCTGCTCGACTGCCTGATCAGTGAGACGATGAGCCAACCGAATAACTTGCTGAATTGTGGCGAGGTTTACGGCAGTCACAAGGCTCTGGATCTCTGGCACTAAACCTTTAAGGTACAACTCGATACGTTTAATAGGAGGATCCACCATAGTAGGACACAAGATAGCCAGCTCGTTCGATCTTTTTGTGTACGCTTCAATTTCCGACCCCGTCATCTTTAAGTTGAAGAACTCTACCTCCAGCTTGTGGATGTCATCATGATTACAGTACTCTTCCTTGATCAATTCCTTGAAATCGTTCCATGGATTGGCATTAGCAGCAACCAACCCCAGCATTTGGACCTGAGCGTTCCACCACGTGAGCGCTACACCTTCAAGAGTACCAGTGGCATACTTCACCCTATGAGCCTCAGGGCATTCACACATCTCGAAGACAGACTCAAGCTTCTCAAACCAGTGAAGGAGGCCTACAGCTCCCTCAGTGCCGTTGAAAGTAGTGGGTCGGCAGTCCATAAAAGTTTTGAAAGTACAAACAGGAGGTTGAGCATGTTGACCTGTCATGCGAGTAAGAAGAGACAAGGTTAAGCACAAGTGTTGGTTTACGAGAGTAGGATCTAAAGATCCTAGAATAAGTTGCAATGGCAGGTTATACCTCCTGCCTGAGCGGCTGCGAGTGCGCAGTAACTTGTTCATTGATTAAAGCCATCAGTTGGGCTTGAGTTAGGTTGATACGTCCACTCATGATCTTCACAACAAAGGAAACATGAGTGAGAAAGGTGTCGCGAAAGTGCGATGACAGAAGAGAGTAAGCACACATGTGTTTCATCAATAGCTGTTACATTTATCTAAGCATACCATGAACAATGTACTATGTAACTAACATGTAGGTAATATAAACATAAACCAAATCACCTAGAATGTTGAGCCTTGCACGTGGAGCGAAGCGTCGTTGTGGATCGTCGAGCACTGTAAAGGTTATAGTCTGGTTTTGTCAAAAAGCTTTTCCCTTTTTAAAACCAAGTTCACTATAACCAATGGCTCTGATACCAATATGTCACACCCCCAAAATCCACAAGCGGAGTATCACCGCATGGAGGCGTGACTGACCAGGATCAAGCCACCAATCATATTGAACAAAGCATGTAAATAAATATAAAACCCAACACAATATAATTAGTGTCCAAACAAAACATAGTTTAAGTTGTAAGCGGAAGCATAATGTTTAAAAACCAAAGTATAAGTTCGAATATATCAAATGTTTAACATGGCATATGACTATCCATGTCCCACAACGACCACGCCTCCTCGTGCAAGCTCCATAAATACCTAACGACGTGCAAGGCATGTAACAACGAGTCAACAACAAAGTTGAGCGAGTTCACAGTTGGTTGTTTAGTTTTACAAGTTTGTTTTGAAAACCATAAGTTGTTTCGTAAACCACGAGTTAACCAGTATCTTTATTTCCCAAACCATATCCATAATCAGTGGGGGCTTCCCCATGTGAACCACTAGACCGTTACCATATCGACAACTGACGAACAATAGTTGTGCCCTACGTCAATGTCTATCATCATTGACTAAGTGCCCATATCCATTAGTACACGCCCGTCCGAACGGCACGATGTGAGGCTTGTCAACCCTAATAGTGCTATTAACTAATGACCCGCTCGCCATTGGCTCGGCGATTAAGTCGATATAAAAATGAGGGACTTCATGACAGAGTTTTGTCTAGTAAGTTAAGGTTGTTGTCCTACCCAAGGAGGACGAACGTACGTATTCTACCCAAGGAGAATACGCAAGATTAAGATTGGCATCCTACCCATGGAGGATGGCCGTACATATCCTACCCAAGGAGGATATGTAGGTTCCGTCTTAATTCTTTAACCCATTCCCAACCACCGGGAATCCCATGCCTTAGAAAGTGTGTGAACTCACCTCAGTTTGCTCGGTATGCTTATCTACTTGCACAAACAATTAAGTCAAAGCCTATAGTATGCACGTATACACAATCAGTTTATGTTCGTAATGACTCACATGTAAATCTATATCACAAAGTGTGCTTGACAGTTAACATCATGCATCACGTAAACAGTTAATCAAATTCATATAATTCATGCTTCACATAACTGATTTCTCAGTCTATTCTAACATGGTTATCCATTAACAGACTTAACAGTGCTAATTTCACAACTTCACAGAACATTTGGAGAAAACCCTTCGGCGAAAACACCCTGGCGAAATCCCCTTTTCGGTGAAAACCCCCAGGCGACGAAATCCCAAGGGTTTTCGTTGAGATTGCATTTTCGTCGGGACAAGGGTTTTCGTCAGGTAAGTGATTTCGTCCGGGTGGTGATTTCGTCAGGGTAGGGTTTTCATCATCAACAGTTACGCAATCACATACTGAAAACCCTAATTACATTCTAACAGTTACATGATTAAATCATCATTTTTATCATACAATTAGCATCAATGGAACCCATTCAAGTAACATTTATGCATAATCATGTGAAAACCCTAATCATCATTGTCAGTTACGTAACACAGACACCTTATTTGCAACCTTTTTGCTAACCATCAATCATTAATCCTATCCAGAATCAGATCATCAACATCATGATACAATACATCAGTAACATATCGAAAATGACCATCCATCCAAATCAGTTAACGAATCTTTCAAATAAGTTTAACAACATTACATGATCTTCCTCCCTATCCATGAGCATATATTCTCAAACCACAGAACTTTATCATTCAGATATATATATGTACACATACGCAAACATGTAGTGATCTACCAAAAAGTCATGCACAGATAAACAACGGTAAACACTAACCGAGAGAGAGAGAGAATGATAGATTGATTGCTAGAGAGCGTTTGGAGAACTCAGCAATGCCATCGCATCGAAGGAAGGGAAGACCCTAGGCTTTTTCTAATATCAATTTACGAAATCTACATTCGTTTATACGGAAGTTTTAAAGTGTTGGTCCCTTACTGGGCTTCGGCGAAGACTGGGCCGGCGAAATCCCTTGATTTCGTCGAGTGGCCATGGTGAAAACCCTTGGTTTTCGTCGAGCAGACTAGTGTGGCGAAATCCTTCTTGGTTTTCGTCATGCACCATAAAATATATTTATATAATAATATTAATAATAGTGACACACCACTATATATCAACAGTACATGGTTTATTATTTAATTCAACTATAGTTTAATACCCCAAACATACATCAAGCACAAATAAGTTACAATGCCAGCAAGTTATGAAAACATGACTGTAAACAAGTAACGTGTTGTAACATCTGTGCTTGTAATTATTGTGAATAGTTCGTTTATCAATAAAACAATGTTATTTGATCCCAATGTTTGTTTGGTTCTGTTTTACATTTTTCATGTTTTGACTTTTGTTCAATTTCAAACTCTATATCGCTTTCTGGAGAGTTATACGCAAACTGGTGCGTAAACGTAATCAGTTTAATGCGAAAAATACTCCGGAACATCAAAATATACTTAACATACCTTAAATAACCTTTACATAACTTAGAAATAAGTTTTGAAGGCTTTGGTATGGCAAAAACAAGTTAATTCGCCTACAGGGACTAAATTTGACAAACTGCAAAAGTATGCCAATTTGAACTGTAACAGACAATCCGGAACATGACCATAAGTTAAACATACCATAAATATCCTTTACATAGCTTAGAAATAGGCTTTGAGGTGTTCGGTGTGCTAAAATAAACTTTTGGGTCATTCAGGGACTAAAAGCGTCAAAAAGTGCACAAGTTTGCACTTTCGCGCATAACTTACGTTCTGAATACATCCGGACATCCAAAAATTTATGTAAGCACTAAAATATTTTATTTTAGTGTTTGGCATAAGAAAATTCCATTCGTCACGCAATTTGGATCGTTTTTCGTGCTTATGCGCATTCCGTCGTAATTAAGCGAACATCGCGATCGTACAACCAAACGAATCGACATCCGGCATATTTTTGAGCATGTTTCATGTCCACAATATTTAGGCGTCATTTTAGGGCCTTAAAGTTGGCTTAACGGGCCTTAAACGTGTCGGAAATGACCTTAATGCATAACAGGGACCAAAACTGACATTTGCTGAAACTTGCTTCTGACCAGAAGGGCCAGGCGGCCCGCGTGAGTCTTTTGTACCCCCTTACGCGGCCCGTGTCAGCTTACCAGATCAGTTTAATCAGTTTAATCACCCACACTTGCCCTTTCCTGCTCATGAGGGGCCATTTTGAGTTACCATAAGGTTGCAACAAGTGTAGGGACAAGATTGAAGCACGTTATTCGATAAACGATCTTAACGGTTCCAACATTCCTAGAAATACCTAACCCTTTCAACCCCAAAAACCCACACCTTTGAAATCTGAATTTGCTCTCTAAGTTGTTGTGTTTAACACTTCATACCTGAGAGTATTTGGATTCAAACCTTCCATTCTTGGACCCTTTGTAAGTGTTCCTTCGTTCTTTTATTCTTTTAGCGTTAAAGTCAAACTTTGTTTGACTTTCGGCATTGACCAGTTTATGGTCAACGCGAAGTTCGTTTGAACTTCATAACGTGAGCGTAATCACGATGGTTGTAGTCCTTAGTGACTATACCTACTGATTACCACGTTATCAAGGCTCAGTGACGAGTCGTATTTTCGGCCAAAATACGTATTCTTGCGTATTTTGTAACCAAACTACTCTTAGGTATCAAAACCGTTTGTTTTGATACCAAACCTATTTTCTAAACTTAGTTAAGCATGTTTTAACATGCTTAGCTCGTTTCTTTTAGTTTAGTGCTTATATAGGGTCGTAAGGTAAGCGATCTAAACAATCGCTTATACTTTCGAACCCGACCCGTTTGGTCGATCATTAGGATCCGACCAAACACATTAGGTGACCATAGTATATAGGGAATAACCTTCCGAGGTTATACCTTATGGTCACGATGTTTAGTTAGTTGTATGATAGGTAGTATATATGCCTTAGGTAAATTACCAAAATACCCTTTTTACGCCAAAACTCATTTTAAGCATATGTAAGATAACTTTTGGTATCTAAACTGATTTGGCAACAATATTAGACATGTTAAGGCATATTTTACTTGTCATAGGACTAGTTAGGCGTTCCGAACGCGTTTTACGTGAACGACGCGTTAAAGTAGCGTAAGCTACCTAAACGGGTCGTAATGGGTCTTAAGCACTTAGGTTATGTTTCATTTTTATATGTGGGCTTTGTTAAACCATATTACATGAGTCTCCATACTCGTTTGGTTTACGAACCCTCATTCTCTCCAATCCTCCGATTTAGGTCCGGTATATTAACTTAGTTACCTATATTAGGTGCCGTTTGATATCCGTGATCTCTAGCATTGTTTGGTTGTTACTCAAGGACGACTAAGAAATCTCAAGTGAGTACATAGACCCCTCTTTTACTGTTTTCAAACTGTTTTGGGGTGAAACACATGTGCCTACTTGTTACTTTCATGCTTTCCTGTTTTCACATCATATGCTTGCTATTTTCATTAGTACACTTATAGTACATTGTTTTACTTTACATTTCTGCTATGTATGTTGACTGATAGCATGCTAGCACATTGATTTACATGACTTTTCTGCTTCGTATGTTAACTTAGCATACTTAGTACATTGTTTCCATATAACATGTTCACATTTGCTATGACATTTGGTTTGCATAAACGGGACTAATATACGTTCATTAACATTAGCTACGCCGCTCGGTAGTAAGTACTGGTACCATAGGACATGACAAATCTCATTCCTGACATCCCGGGTTTGTTTGGATGTAAGGAATGACTGAATCCGAAAACATTTCTTTTGATAACCTTGACTTAGGGTTATCCGACTGTCTCAAGGCTTGAATGTATGCGTTAACTTACCACATAAGTGTTTGTATCAATGTAACATGCATTACTTTGCAAAACATAACTTTTTGATATATTCAAAATACTTTGTTTTGTACATTCTTACATTTGGTTTATGTAACAACACATTACTTACCAGACATACATTTGCTACACATTACTTGACTACATTTGGACTATTAACATTTGATATGATTTATACAAGGACTTTTGACAATTGGTTTAAACATTGACTTTATACATTGGTGGTTTGTTTAAGTGACTTAAGTAACGAGATGTGAGTAATATGATACAAGCATGGTGGATACGCCGCTGGTACTTCCTATATATAAGTGTTTGTATTATATTGCCTATCATAGCGTTATTTAAATCATTCAATTTGGACTTATACATTTTATACAAGTAACACGATTTTCACAAGACTTTGGTTTACAAACAATTCACTTTATACAACTCATTTTACTTGGTTATACATTTAACCATACATTATTCTTTTATTTATACATATCATTTGATCTTATCGCTTTTTAAATGATTTACAAAACAAAAACAATTTACAAGGTTCATGACAGACTTTTTCTAAACAACTTTTTCTAAACTTATAAGTCATGAATCCTATTTTCACAAAACCTATGTATCTCACATGTATTTTTATGCTGACGTACCTATTTTCACATGTGTTTTCAGGAGCTTTTGCTTAGGATGATGATCGTGACACTAGGGCAGACCTGTGCCTTAGAGACATAAAATAAAGATAGAACTAGTTTAATTATGTTCTGAACTCTTTATTTCCATGAGACAATGTAACACTCTTGTTTGATAAATAAAATATAACTTTGTATGCCCTGGTTGTGAAACAATTAATTCTGTTACAACACTCCCCGACGTTTCCGCCACGATTTGATGTTTTACGTGGTCGAGGCGTGACAGAAAAGTTGGTATCAGAGCCAATGGTTATAGGGAATTAGGTTATTAGTAATGCTTTGACCTAGACTATAACCTTTCTAGGACCCTAACCCAAGTGGTCTTGTGTTTAGATCTTAAAACATGCACTTCACCTATCCTTAGGTAATAACCACAACGGGAACATCAAGTTCGAATCCGCTTTGAAAATTAATCATGTGTTCTTGGATGATTGATTACTAGGTTTTGAACCCTCTATTGTAAGGTTTTGAACCCTTCCAGTTTGATTTTTTTGGCCTTGTGTTTTCCAAATTTTCAAAATATCGTCAAAGTTTTGGGTTCTAAATAGTGTGAACACGTGCAAACTGGAAGAGTGAATGCCTGTACCCTGGGTTTTCTGTCTAAGGCTAGAGTGTTCGTACAAATCCACATAATCGGACCAATCACTCTTACCCGGGAACTCTTGGGGTGAGTGTTCACTTATAGGCGAGCATGTCTCTTGTTTGCTTTGCGATGCGGATGAATGACCACCATCTTTGCTTTTGTTGATTTTGTTTCATCTCATCCTTTTCATTCAATCATCTCACTCGTTTCCTTCCATGTGTCCTCTTTTAGAATGCCTCCTCGACGCGAGAATCAGATAGCGACTGCCGAACTGGCAGAAATCATCGCACAACAAATGGCTGCTGCTTTCCCAAATCTTTTTGCTCAATGGAACCAAGCCAACAACAACAATCATGCTCCATGCAATTTCAAGAATTTTAACTCGGCTAAACCACTCAAGTTTAGTGGTTCTGAGGGAGCGACTGGGCTTCTTCAATGGTTCGAGAGCATTGAGAATACTTTCCGTCACGTGCAGTGTCCTGACAATCGCAAGGTCGAGTTTTCTTCGAGTGTGTTTCAGAAGAGGGCTCTTACGTGGTGGAACGGGGTTATGAGAGATCGTGGTGCAGAAGTTGCTCTAGCACAGACATCGGCTGAACTTAGGGCCCTTATGATGAGGGAGTTCTGTCCTCTTCATGAACAACGAGCTTTGGAGAGAGAGTTTGATGACTTGAAACAAGACAGCGGCGAGCACAGGGTGTATACTGATAGGTTTGAGGAGTTGAGTCTGCTTTGCCCAACAATGGTTACCCCACTCGACAAGGCTATCGAAAGGTACATCGATGGTCTACCTGACTCAGTACAATACATCATTACTGGTAGTAACCCTACCACACTCCGTCAGGCGATCGAGTTAGCAGCGACATTGACTGAGTCGCAGGTTCAAAAGGGTAAGCTGCACAAAAAGGGTGACAAGGGTAAGAAGCAGGCGTCTGACAAGGAAGATAGCAAGAAAGGTCAAAACAAGAAGGGAAAGGATTCTGGTTCCTCAAGAGGGTCTAGGAAGCGAAAGGCTTCCCAAAACTATGCCGTTACCGCACAGGCTCAAGCTGCACCAAATCAGCCTGCGCAACCACCCGCCAAGAGGCCTTATCTTGGCAATGCACCTTTGTGCAACAGGTGTAACGGCCATCACCTACCACATCTCCAGTGCGTCATTGCACCAACTGTGGAAGAAATGGTCATCTTGCCGCTACTTGTCGCATTCCTGTTAACCAGAATCAGGCAGTTCAGAACCAAGCCCAACAAGTTGCTCAGCCTCTTGCTCAGCAACAAGGTCAAGCTGCACGACCTCATTTTCCTCCTGGTTCGTGCTATAATTGTGGGGATCTGACCCACTACAGAAACCGGTACCCAAGACTAGCTAACGCAAATCCAAATCAGAATCAGGCTCAGGCTCGAGGTCGAGTCTTCAACATGAATGCACAAGAGGCACAAGCGGACAATGAAGTGGTGAACGATACGTTCTTTATTAATAATTAGCCTGCATCTGTTCTTTTTGATTCGGGTGCCGATAAGAGTTTTGTGTCATTATCTTTTGAGCCATTGCTTCGCGTGTCTAGAACGAAACTAGGAAAACCCTTGACAGTAGAAGTTGCTAGTAGTGAACCCATTGTTCTTGATTCTGTTCTTCGCAACTGCCAGTTGAACCTTAACGACCATCTTTTTCCTATTGACCTCATGCCTATGCAACCTGGAAGCTTCGACGTTATTGTGGGTATGGATTGGTTAGCCAAGCATCACGCAGTGGTAGTTTGTTTCGAGAAGATTGTTCGTGTGCCGCTTTCGACTGGAGAGATCCTACAAGTTCGTGGTGAGAAACCTGCTGGTGGTCTCAAACTCATGTCTTGTTTTAAAGCTCGGAAGTATCTACGAAAGAACTATGTGGCCTTTTTTGCACATGTTGTAGCAGATAAGGGTAAGGGTAAGTCTATTCAAGATATTCCTGTTGTTCGGGATTATTCTGAAGTATTTCCTGAAGAGTTACCTGGTCTACCTCCAGCACGCCAAGTCGAGTTCCGTATTGATCTCGTACCTGGTGCAAACCCCATTGCCAGAGCTCCATATCGTCTTGCACCGTCTGAGATGCAAGAGTTGTCTAAGCAGCTTCAGGAGCTCTCTGACACAGGTTTTATCCGTCCTAGCTTTTCACCTTGGGGTGCTCCCGTTCTTTTTGTCAAGAAGAAGGATGGATCTTTTAGGATGTGTATCGATTATCGTGAGCTTAACAAGCTTACCATCAAGAATCGATATCCCCTACCTCGCATCGATGATCTCTTTGATCAGTTACAGGGCGCTTCTTATTTTTCAAAGATTGATCTGCGATCTGGATATCACCAACTTCGTGTGCATGAAGAAGATATTCCCAAGACAGCATTCCGCACTCGTTATGGGCATTATGAGTTCACAGTCATGCCATTTGGTTTGACTAATGCTCCTGCTGTTTTCATGGACTTAATGAATAGGGTCTGCAAGCCTTATTTGGATCAGTTCGTCATTATTTTTATTGACGACATCTTGATTTATTCTAAGACGCGAGCTGATCATGAGCAACATCTTCGTCTTACTCTGGAACTCATAAAGAAAGAGCAACTTTTCGCCAAATTCTCCAAGTGTGAATTCTGGCTTAAAGAAGTTCAATTCTTAGGACATTGTCAACGAACAAGGTATTCATGTAGTTCCCTCCAAGACCAGTGCGATTAAGGATTGGGATACGCCTACTACTCCTACTGAAGTTCGTTCTTTTCTTGGACTTGCGGGTTATTACCGCCGCTTCATTGAAAAATTCTCAAAGATTGCAGTTTCTCTAACTGCTCTAACTCAGAAGAACAAGCCCTTTGATTGGGGATTCAAACAAGAGGCAGCTTTTCAAAACCTGAAGCAGAAGCTTTGTGACGCGCCTGTTCTGACTTTGCCTGAGGGCAATGATGATTTCGTCGTTTATTGCGATGCATCTAAATTGGGTCTTGGCTGTGTTCTGATGCAAAGAAACAAAGTCATAGCATATGCATCGAGGCAGTTGAAGGTGCATGAAAAGAACTACACCACTCATGATCTTGAGTTGGGTGCAGTTGTCTTCGCTCTCAAGATCTGGAGACACTATTTGTACCGTATAAAATGTGTGGTTTTCATGGACCACAAAAGTCTTCAGCATATCTTCAATCAGAAAGAACTCAACATGAGGCAACGACGTTGGGTGGAGCTTCTAAACGACTATGACTGCGAAATTCGCTACCACCCTGGTAAGGCGAATGTCATGGCCGATGCTTTGAGTCGCAAGGAACGTACTAAGCTTCATTGTGTTCATGTTCAATCTGTTATTCAAGCTCGATCCGATATCCAAGCACGCATTTCTTAGGCTCAACACACTTGTGTTTCACAAGGTTTGATGGATAAGGAATTTCCCTATCACATAACACCCAATCTGGAACTGAAGGACAATGGATCGTATTACTTCATGGACCGTTTGTGGGTCCCAAGCCAAGATAACCTTCGCACCCTGCTTATGGATGAAGCCCATAAGTCTCGTTATTCTGTTCATCCTGGCTCAGATAAGATGTATAAGGATCTTCGTATTCAGTATTGGTGGCCTGGTATGAAGAAAGACATTGCCTTATATGTATCAAAATGCCTTACTTGTCTTAAGGTTAAGGCTGAACATCAGCGTCCTTCTGGTTTATTGGTGCAACCAGAGATCCCAGTTTGGAAATGGGAAAACATTACTATGGATCTCATTACTAAACTTCCGTGCACAAAGAAAGGTCATGATGCCATCTGGGTAGTTGTTGATCGTCTTACTAAGTCAGCGCATTTCTTGCCAATTCGTGAGGATTTTTCTGCTGACAAACTTGCTAAAATCTATGTGGATGAAATTGTAGGTCAACATGGTGTTCCTTTGAACATCATTTCTGACAGAGATGCTCGTTTCATTTCTCATTTTTTGAGAACCATGCAATCTGCTATGGGGACCCAACTTAATCTGAGCACAGCTTATCAACCACAAATGGATGGTCAATCTGAAAGAACAATCCAGACTCTGGATGATATGCTTAGAGCTTGTGTGATCGATTTTGGTGGTAGTTGGGATTCACATCTTCCGTTAATTGAATTCTCCTACAACAACAGTTATCACTCCAGCATCAAAATGGCTCCTTTCGAGGCTCCCTATGGTTGAAAATGTCGTTCACCAGTCTGCTGAAATGAGATCGGTGAGGCTCAGCTTACTGGACCTGCCCTCATTTTAGAGACAACTGATAAGATTAAGAAAGTTCGTGATAACCTTCAGACAGCTAGAAGCCGTCAAAAGAGTTACGCGGACCCAAAACGCAAGCCCTTGGATTTTCAAGTCGGTGATCGTGTATTACTTAAGGTCTCACCTTGGAAAGGTGTGATCAGATTTGGAAAGAAAGGAAAACTTGCACCTAGATACGTTGGACCATTCAAGATCGTCGAAAGAATCGGTAAGGTAGCCTACAGACTTGAGTTACCACCTGAACTTGGAAATGTTCATCCAACCTTTCACGTGTCCAATCTCAAGAGGTGTTTAGCTGATGAGAACCTCCACATACCACTTGACGAAATTCATGTTGATAAAACACTGAAATTTGTTGAGAAGCCAGTGGAAATCATGGAACGTGAAGTCAAGTGGCTTAAACGCAAGCGCATTCCTTTGGTCAAAGTTCGCTGGGAATCTAAATGTGGACCCGATTTTACTTGGGAAAGTGAAGATCAAATGAAGGCGAAGTACCCACATCTTTTCCCACGGGTTTCCTCTAATTAAATTTCGGGACGAAATTTCCACAAGTAGGGGAGACTGTAACATCTGTGCTTGTAATCATTGTGAACAGTTCGTTTATCAATAAAACAATGTTATTTGATCCCAATGTTTGTTTGGTTATGTTTTACATTTTTCATGTTTTGACTTTTGTTCAATTTCAAACTCTATATCGCTTTCTGGAGAGTTATACGCAAACTGGTGCGTAAACGTAATCAGTTTAATGCGAAAAATACTCCGGAACATCAACATATACCTAAAATACCTTAAATAACCTTTACATAACTTAGAAATAAGTTTTTAAGGCTTTGGTATGGCAAAAACAAGTTAATTCGCCTATAGGGACTAAATTTGACAAACTGCGAAAGTATGCCAATTTGAACTGTAACAGACAATCCAGAACATGACCATAAGTTAAACATACCATAAATATCCTTTACATAGCTTAGAAATAGGCTTTGAGGTGTTCGGTGTGCTAAAATAAACTTTTGGGTCATTCAGGGACTAAAAGCGTCAAAAAGTGCACAAGTTTGCACTTTTGCGCATAACTTACGTTCTGAATACATCCGGACATCCAAAAATTTATGTAAGTACTAAAATAATTTATTTTAGTGTTTGGCATAAGAAAATTCCATTCGTCACGCAATTTGGATCGTTTTTCGTGCTTATGCGCATTCCGTCGTAATTAAGCGAACATCGCGATCGTACGACCAAACGAACCAACATCCGGCATATTTTTGAGCATGTTTCATGTCCACAATGTTTAGGCATCATTTTAGGGCCTTAACGTTGGCTTAACGGGCCTTAAACGTGTCGGAAATGGCCTTAATGCATAACAGGGACCAAAACTGACATTTGCTGAAACATGCTTCTGACCAGAAGGGCCAGGCGGCCCGCGTGAGTCTTTTGTGCCCCCTTACGCGGCCCGTGTCAGCTTCCCAGATCAGTTTAATCAGTTTTAACAGCTGTTTACACCTGTTAACCACTCAAAACTCACCCACACTTGCCCTTTCCTGCTCATGAGGGGCCATTTTGAGTTACCATAAGGTTGCAACAAGTGTAGGGACAAGATTGAAGCACGTTATTCGATAAAAGATCTTAACGGTTCCATCATTCCTATAAATACCCAACCCTTTCAACCCCAAAAACCCACACCTTTGAAATCTGAATTTGCTCTCTAAGTTGTTGTGTTTAACACTTCATACCTGAGAGTATTTGGATTCAAACCTTCCATTCTTGGACCCTTTGTAAGTGTTCCTTCGTTCTTTTATTCTTTTAGCGTTAAAGTCAAACTTTGTTTGACTTTCAACATTGACCAGTTTATGGTCAACGTGAAGTTCGTTTGAACTTCATAACGTGAGCGTAATCACGATGGTTGTAGTCCTTAGTGACTATACCTACTGATTACCACGTTATCAATGCTCGGTGACGAGTCGTAGTTTCGGCCAAAATACGTATTCTTGCGTATTTTGTAACCAAACTACTCTTAGGTATCAAAATCGTTTGTTTTGATACCAAACCTGTTTTCTAAACTTAGTTAAGCATGTTTTAACATGCTTAGCTCGTCACTTTTAGTTTAGTGCTTATATAGGGTCGTAAGGTAAGCGATCTAAACAATCACTTATACTTTCGAACCCGACCCGTTTGGTCGATCATTAGGATCCGACCAAACACATTAGGTGACCATAGTATATAGGGAATAACCTTCCGAGGTTATACCTTATGGTCACGATGTTTAGTTAGTTGTATGATAGGTAGTATATATGCCTTAGGTAAATTACCAAAATACCCTTTTTACGCCAAAACTCATTTTAAGCATATGTAACATAACTTTTGGTATCTAAACTGATTTGGCAACAATATTAGACATGTTAAGGCATATTTTACTTGTCATAGGACTAGTTAGGCATTCCGAACGCGTTTTACGTGAACGACGCGTTAAAGTAGCATAAGCTACCTAAACGGGTCGTAATGGGTCGTAAGCACTTAGGTTAGGTTTCATTTTAGTATGTGGGCTTTGTTAAACCATATTACACGAGTCTCCATACTCGTTTGGTTTACGAACCCTCATTCTATCCAATCCTCCGATTTAGGTCCGGTATATTAACATAATTACCTATATTAGGTGTCGTTTGATATCCGTGATCTCTAGCATTGTTTGGTTGTTACTCAAGGACGACTAAGCAATCTCAAGTGAGTACATAGACCCCTCTTTTACTGTTTTCAAACTGTTTTGGGGTGAAACACATGTGCCTACTTGTTGCTTTCCTGCTTTCCTGTTTTCACATCATATGCTTGCTATGTTCATTAGTACACTTATAGTACATTGTTTTACTTTACATTTCTGCTATGTATGTTGACTGATAGCATGCTAGCACATTGATTTACATGACTTTTCTGCTTCGTATGTTAACTTAGCATACTTAGTACATTGTTTTCATATAACATGTTCACATTTGCTATGACATTTGGTTTGCCCAAACGGGACTAATATACGTTCATTAACATTAGCTACGCCGCTCAGTAGTAAGTACTGGTACCATAGGACTTGACAAATCCCATTCCTGACATCCCGGGTTTGTTTATATGTAAGGAATGACTGAATTAGAAAACATTTCTTTTGATAACCTTGACTTAGGGTTATCCGACTGTCTCAAGGCTTGAATGTATGCGTTAACTTACCACATAAGTGTTTGTATCAATGTAACATGCATTACTTTACAAAACATAACTTTTTGATATATTCAAAATACTTTGTTTTGTACATTCTTACATTTGGTTTATGTAACAACACATTACTTACGAGACATACATTTGCTACACATTACTTGACTACATTTGGACTATTAACATTTGATATGATTTATACAAGGACTTTTGACAATTGTTTTAAACATAGACTTTATACATTGGTGGTTTGTTTAAGTGACTTAAGTAACGAGATGTGAGTAATATGATACAAGCATGGTGGATACGCCGCTGGTACTTCCTATATATAAGTGTTTGTATTATATTGCCTATCATAGCGTTATTTAAATCATTCAATTTGGACTTATACATTTTATACAAGTAACACGATTTTCACAAGACTTTGGTTTACAAACAATTCACTTTATACAACTCATTTTACTTGGTTATACATTTAACCATACGTTATTCTTTTATTTATACACATCATTTGATCTTATCGCTTTTTAAATGATTTACAAAACAAAAACAATTTACAAGGTTCATGACTGACTTTTGCTAAACAACTTTTTCTAAACTTATAAGTCATGAATCCTATTTTCACAAAACCTATGTATCTCACAGGCATTTTTATGCTGACGTACCTATTTTCACATGTGTTTTCAGGAGCTTTTGCTTAGGATGATGATCGTGACACTAGGGCGGACCTGTGCCTTAGAGACATAAAATAAAGATATAACTAGTTTAATTAAGTTCTGAACTCTTTATTTCCTGTTTTGAGACAATGTAACACTCTTGTTTGATAAATAAAATATAACTTTGTATGCCATGGTTGTGAAACAATTAATTCTGTTACAACACTCCCCGACATTTCCGCCACGATTTGATGTTTTACGTGGTCGGGGTGTGACACGTGTCGAGGAAAGACCTTGGAAACTCGAGTTGTCACAAGTCCCATGCGCACCTGCGCGCGTGCGCCACATCACCTGTGAGCCTCTACGAGCACGCCACACAGTCGCGCCGTTTTGGCTCACTTTGGTGCGTCGCGCACGTCAATTCAATGCCCATGCTCCATGCCCCACAACTGTGACAACTGCCACTTTCGGGTAATTTACTTACATTTAAAACAGTGATTTACATTATACAAGCATGTGTTTTGAATATTCTGACTGCATGATTACATGGTATACATCTTAGAAAACTCATGGAATATTCATTGGTTATTACACATGATTCATTTTTATTGGGTACATTTGAAATAGTGCAAACAATTCATCGAAACAACTAGAGTAGTGCCTAGTGAACTAGAGTGCTGACGAAAACTCCGGATCCACAGAAAACATCTAAAATAACATCTTAAGGACTCGGATGAGAGTCCAACATCAATTATATATTAAACCCTATGTGGGAATACAAGGGTTTGGTTAATATATTACCAATGCCCGGTAGCACTAAAAACTGTCCGAAATGCGCTAAAAGTGACCATTTCATAAATTTTCCGAAAAATTCAGCAATTGTATTTTATTACAAGATGCAAAAATTGATGTTTAGGCACCAATTTCATATAAAAATAATTATGGAATATCCATTACACACATAACTGAAATTTTTCCTACAACTTCCATAAGCGTACCTTTCGACTATTTACTAGCGAAACGAGCGCTAAACATCTATCCGAACTATATTTTGGCACATGTAGCGAACTAGTGATCTTTATTTTAAGTCTTGTAAAGCTAGTTTATGGTCATATCAAGTCACGAAACATCTCGGAAAATTGTAAACAATAAACACTTTAACACTTACATCTTTCTAATTCATTTTAAGACCTTAAAAATGTCTAACACTTTTCACCATGCAAGACCCCCCCCCCCCCCATGTTGAGGCCGTGAACAAGGGGTCCCATACCCCTTGTTTATGTTGCATAATATCTAGATATTTCTTATTTTACAAGTGGATGTGAATGGTGATTAATTTCTACACTTGGTCACTAAGTTACTACACTTCATCACTTTCATCTTTCATTACACACCAAGAACACTCTAACTATCTTCATCTTTTCCTCAAGAACACCCACCATAAACCCATTTCTTTTTATCATCTCCTTCATGATTAAGATGGATTTCTTTGGAACATAAGGTGATCTAAAGCTATTGGAAGTATAAGCAAGGGTTTTCATCCATACAAAAGAGTTCTACCATCAAGATCATCATCTTCTTAGTTCTTAATAATCTCTAAGATCATCCCTAGCCTAGTGCTAGAAGTAAGCTTCTATATTTTTTTTATACATATTATGTTTATGATTGTTATTATAACTAATAATAACTATATAATCATACATAATGAACAAGAAAAATACAATGAAGCAAAGATAAAAATCATGATATAATTATGTTTGTTTATATTGTGATCTTAGACTTGTTATATGCATATTAGATCTTGATATGATGATTATGCTACAAATAAAGTGTTAGAAGATGTTAAAAGATATGATCTAAAAATTATACATGTCTATGTTAAAGGGTTTTAACATAAAGGATTAAAGGGATGATCATATCTAGTGATCTTGTGAAAGTAATTAGAGTTTTTATTTAAAAACAAGACTTTCACAAGATTATAAAAAATAACATACAACTAAAGATTTTTATAAAAGTTGTTAAAACTAGAATTAAACTTGGTTTTTGAACTAGTTAACATATGAAAGGATCATGTTTAAAACCCTACATGATTTGCATAACATCTTGATAATTTCATGTTATAAAAGTCTCATAATGTTTAGTTAAGATGTTGAATAAATTGTTGTTGATTTAATAAAGAAAATGATATGTTTAATGAAACATGGTTAAGATAAAAATACAAAGGTTATATGGCCAATTTTTATAAAAACTTTATTTTATAAAATAACAACATTTTTGGGTAAATCTATACAAGATTTAAAAAGGTTATTAAAGAAGGGTTTATAAAATAAAAGACAAGAAAAATATATATATTTAAAAAAAAAAAATATATATTTGGTTACTTTAACAATTTTTGGTGTGATATATTACTTGGTGTATTAGTTAAATATATCAAAGTAGGAATATGCATCTAATGTCACATTTAAACTCAAAACACTTCATAACAAAAGTCCTACAAGACTTCACATATATATACGCCTTAAAACGAATTACGGACGATCCGAATGAGCGGACACCATTTATGGTCAAAACGGACGACGGACGAATCCTTAAACGAGACACAAATCCGAGGAGTTACTACGACGTTTAGACGATCTTTCGACACGAAAATATACATACACTATCGATAACAAAGTTTGGATGTTTATGAACTTATAAAAACTAGTATGTTTTTCTTAACTAAAAAGTATACTTAGTGTATTTTTATAAAAATGTTTTTATAAAAAAAAAATGAAAGACTTATACTTATTATAAATGGGCTTATTATATTTAATGGGCTATTTTATTATAAATGGGCTTACACTTTACTAGACTATCTTATTATAAATGGGCTTACACTCTTAATGGGCTTATACTTCATAATGGGCTTAACATAAACACATGGGCTAAGCCCAATACAAACATATGGGCCAAAGCCCAACACTATTCAAGCCCAATACTATTCAAGCCCAACACTATTCAAGCCCAATACTATTCAAGCCCAACACTATTTGAGGCCCAACACTATTTGAGGCCCAACACTATTTGAGGCCCAACACTATTTGAGGCCCAACACTATTTGAGGCCCAACACTATTTGAGGCCCAACACTATTTGAGGCCCAACACTATTTGAGGCCCAACACTATTTGAGGCCCAGCACTATTTAAGCCCAATAACTTGAAAACATGGGCTTGGCCCAATGATACTATTATTGGAAACACAACTATACAAGTGATACATACAAGACACGAGATTCAGCGGACGAGATCCGACTATACAACTCATTCATCGAATACACAGTTAACGAACATTTGAACAACTCATTCATCGAATACACAGTTAACGAACATTGAACAACTCATACATCGAATACACAGTTAACGAACAGTAAAGACATACAAGTCTTACACATACTCAAGACAAAAGACTTGTACTCAAGTTATTTACAAAGACCGAAGTGTCTAACAAAAATAAGAACATTTGTAGGTCTCGACGCTATTCAGGACGACCGCACGTGAGATCTTATTTACATCTATTCACAGGACGCGATATTGTGAGTTCATGTTCCCCTATTCATTTAAATGTTTTACAACTTTACAACTATCGGGGAAGATACATGTTCAGAGTATGTTAAAGTTAGGTAATGAAACACCTTAGATCATGTGCGAATTAGGGCCATACTATAAGCACCATTAATCCAGTTTGGACCAAGGAACAAAGGACTAGATCTATTGGGTTTTGGCGAGCCCCACTCTTGGTCATGGACCCATACAGAAGAGTGCGTTTGTGTCCCAGTCGATAGGAATCGGCATAAAATCATCTAGGGTTGGTTTGCTTCCTATTTCGTCACACATATTAATGTCCTTGCAAAACATTAATGATCAACGATTTCATTGACGCTTTACATACTACAACTCACATTTTTCATACATCGTTTACAACTAAATTGCATGAATTCACCAACTTTTGTTGATGTTTTCCAAACTTAACATGTATTTCAGGGAATTAAAGGACCATGTCAGATTTCCCAGTCAAGATAACAAGTACAGGAACTCCATGCCATCTTTTGAAGGGTTTAACTATTATATTTTGCCTCTTTGAGGAAATATGATGGTTTAACCTTTGTAGTTTATTTCAAGTTAATGTATGAAACAATAACGCTTATTTTCATGTTAATGGTTTGTAACCGACACACTAAACTTATGTTGTAATCTTTTGAAACACTATGTAATGGCAATGGAGTATGTTTTATTCATATAGTTTGTTCATGTACATCGATATTTATGCAATGAAAACCAGACAGATCACACCTTGCGTTTCCGCTATGAGCGGGTGTGACAGCTTGGTATCAGAGCATCGATTGTAGTGAACCAGGATTCTTTATTGAGTCTAAGTCTACAATCACTAGGGATCTCTCATGAAAACCATCTAAACACAAACACATGTTTTCATTTGCATAAACATTTTTCATGGTCCACTTTCAACAAGAATTCATCTCATAACAAATCAAGCAAGGACATTAGTGTCTTAGTCATCTAAATGGTAGACATGCAACTTTAAGTTAATCCACACAACTCAAGTAGGATAACTTAAAATGAAATCTATGTGAAAACTACATTTCGTGTATATATGTAAAATAACAAATGCTCATACGTGTCGAACAACTTATTTCTCAGGATATCATGTCTTCCTCTGAAGGAAGCAACATATATGACGACGTAGACCCGATGGAGCTATCCTCCGACGACGAGTATGTACCGGCAGTCCAGGTCATTACGTCCGACAGCGAGTCGGCATCTGACGATGATTTGGATGACTTTCAGCCATTCGCGATTGTTGATGACATTATCGACGCAGACGGGTTAGGAGACATTATTGATGATGATGTGCTAGTTATGCCCCCTCTACTTAACGAGATAGTTATCATGGGTCACCCGGAGGGTGAACATGTGGTTGAGGTTATACCATGGGATGTCCTTCCTCTTGCTATTATGCCTTTTATTGACGATTTCGACGAGGAGGACGACGCTGTAGTTCCTGTGATTCCCGTGGAGCATTTAGGTGATGAGTTGGGAGACGGGGATGTTCATGACGTGGTTATTTTGGAGGTCGCTGCACCGGTAGTCCCGGTTATTGTCATCTCTTCTGATTCCGATACTGATGCAGATGCTTCTTCTTATGCATCTGTTACTTCCTCTGCACTGCAGGCCATTGGCCTACAGCGCAATGCAGACATTGAGATGGATGATGTCATACCTGATGAGCCAGTTGTCCCTGCACATGATCATGTTGCTCCTATTCTACCACATGTAGACCATACTGACGAGGCAGGACCCTCAGGACACGCCCATGTACCACCCGGGGACATGGATCTATACCCACATGTTATGCCCATTACCGATCCATATCACCCAGTGCATGACCCAGCTGCTACTATGGAGTTACGTGCTCGTGTGTTGACACTTGAGCATCAGATAGACTTTATCATCCGTCGAGTTAGTGAACTCGAGGATGAGCTTACTCACCTTATTGGTTTGGTACTTCTTGCTCCACCACCACCACCAGGGTCACCCCCATTACCCCCACTACCACCCCAGATGCCACCAGTGGATCTACCGCCAGTTGATTTGCCTACTCGTATTCTGACGCTTGAGCAGCAGATGGTATTCCTGAACTGTTTGGTTCTAGATTTGGAGGGTAGGGTTTCTGATGTTCACAGGTTGTTGTTCCCGATTCCACCACCAGTTTTTCCCCCACCATAGACTATGTTTGCAGGTATTATGCTTTTGGGACGGGTATCTATATCCGTTTTATGTACATACTGATGATACACCAAGTTTTGAAGGCAACCGACATACAGCGGGTCACACAGTTAGAAGGAAGATGTTGTTATCTCTTTTGTTGTACTAGACTAGTATGACCGGGTTATGTAGCCCGAGTCTATTTTTGTTCCTTTCAAACGATTATGTAACCGGTTGACTATATATATATATATAAAACTTGGTGTTATATATTAAATGCATCTGAGTGGTCTGGTTGGACATATCTTATTGTTTATGTTAACTTATTTACTCTCATTATATGTTTGGTGGTGATATTGCTATTAATGTTATGAATATTTCTTTTTAACAAACCAAATCAACGTCTAATCTTATCCTATTTCTCCTTTGGAAGAATCATGCCACCGAGGAGAATCTTACGTTCACGGACTAATCCACCCCCACCTCCACCAATGCCTACGACCGAGGCGGAACTGAATGCACTTATAGAACAGAGAATCGCTCAAGCTATCGCACTGTATGAGGCATCCCGTGTTGAATAAAGTGGAGGCACCGGCGGATCGGGAGGCCAGGGTCCAGGCGGTACTTCAGGTGGAACCAATAATACGGGTAACATTTAGCTGTTTTGTTACAACTTACCAAATTTCTTTCTTAATCTATTCGTGCGATTCACTGTTTGCTCATTCAAAATCCGTTGTCCAATTTCAGGGTGCACATTCAAGCAGTTTCTAGACTGCAAGCCGCTTAACTATGATGGCACAGGCGGTGCTGTGGCTTATGTGAGATGGACGGAGAAAACGGATTCCACTATAAGAATGAGCAGATGTTCCGCTAATCAGCAAGTCACTTTCGTTACTGGCTTGTTCTCAACGAGGCTCTTACATGGTGGAACCTACAAGTGCAGACTTTGGGTGAAAACGCTGCTTATGCGTTAACTTGGGATGAACGGAAGGAACGTATGAGGGATAAATACTGTTCTCGTGCTGAACTCCAGAAGTTGGAGAACGAGTTTTGGAACCTTACCATGGTCGGAGCTGATATCACGGGATATACTCAAAGATTTCACGATCTGTCCCGTGTAATTCCTTATCTTGTAACACCAGAGTACAAGCGTATCGAACGCTACATCTGGGGACTTTCTGACAAGATTCGAAGTCTGGTTACTGCAGCTAAACCCACGACCATTAATCAGGTTGTGACTATAGCCGTGAGTCTTACTGAAGACGGGGTCAGGATGAAGATATTCACTGAGAAAAGTGATGACAAGAAGGAAACACATGTTGAGTCTTCCAACCGTGGGAAGCGGAATTACTCGAATTTCAAGAGGGGAACCCGTAATAACAACAACAACAGTAACAACAACTACAACAACAATAACAGTAACCCCAGCAACAACAACAACAACAACAGGAGACAGAATAACCCGCAAAAGGATGCAAGGGTGTTTGTAGCCACAAATGACACTGGTCCTAAGAAGTACGCTGGTACTTTACCTAAGTGTGAACGATGCAAATTTCATCACGTGGGTGATTGTCGGGTTGTCAAGTGTGATAAGTGTGGCAAGCTTGGCCACCGTACCGAGTCATGTTGGGGAACGGGAAATAATACTGGATCGGGAAGTGGATTTGGTAACAAGAATGGAAACGGAAATGGTCGTAATCAAGGATGTTTTGGATGCGGAAGCAAAGATCATTACAAGAAAGACTGTCCTAAAGAAATTCAAGCTCGTGGTCGATCATTTGTGATTGGAGCCAAGGATGCGCGCCAAGACCCTAATGTGGTCACTGGTACGTTTCTCCTCAATGATCATTTCGCATCCATATTATTTGATACCGGAGCCGATTTTAGTTTTATCTCTATAGAATTTAAAAATATTCTGGGCTTGGAACCTAGTAAGCTAGATGTTCCATATTCTATAGAATTGGCTAACGGTAGATTAATAGAGACAGGAGAAGTTGTTAAGGAGTGTACCTTAGAACTTGGTGAACAAAAATTCAATATCGATCTCTTACCCGTTGAATTGGGTAGTTTCGACGTAGTGGTTGGCATGGATTGGCTATCCAACAATCGAGCCGAAGTCGTTTGCCACGAGAAGATCATTCGCCTACCACTACCGAACAAAGAGACACTTGTTATACATGGAGAGAAGCGTGACACCCCATTGCGGATCATCAATTGCATGAAAGCGCAGAAATACTTACGGAAAGGTTATATTGCCTTTCTAGCGCATGTTGTAGACAAGAAGGCCGATGGGCCGAAGTTGACAGATATTCCGGTAGTAAAAGAATTTCCTGAAGTCTTTCCTGAAGACTTGCCAGGACTACCGCCTTATCGACAAGTCGAATTTCACATCGACTTGGTACCAGGAGCTGCACCTGTAGCCAGATCTCCATATCGATTAGCACCTTCTGAAATGCAGGAATTGTCCACACAACTTCAAGAGTTGTTGGATAAGGGATTCATCAGACCGAGTTTCTCGCCTTGGGGAGCTCCAGTTCTCTTTGTGAAAAAGAAGGACGGGACATTCAGAATGTGTATCGACTACAGAGAGTTGAATAAACTCACCATCAAGAATCGGTATCCACTACCGAGGATTGACGACTTATTCGATCAACTTCAAGGGTCGAGTTTTTATTCAAAGATAGACTTACGATCGGGGTATCATCAGTTACGGATTCAAGAAGAAAGCATACCGAAAACGGCTTTTCGAACTCGTTACGGTCATTACGAGTTTCTCGTTATGCCTTTTGGTTTAACGAACGCACCGGCGGTCTTCATGGATTTAATGAACCGCGTGTGCAAGCCGTATCTCGACAAATTCGTCATAGTGTTCATTGACGACATCTTGATATACTCACGATCGGCAGCCGAGCATGAACAACATTTGAGAACCATCTTAGAACTACTCAAGAAGGAGAAACTATACGCAAAGTTTTCCAAATGTGAGTTTTGGATTCGTGAAGTACAATTTCTCGGGCATATAGTGAACGAGAAGGGTATTCAAGTAGACCCGTCAAAGATTGAATCGATTAAGAATTGGGAAGCGCCCAAGACTCCTACTGAAGTGCGACAATTTTTGGGCTTAGCGGGATATTATCGGAGATTCATTGAGAATTTCTCAAAGATTGCTCAACCGTTAACTTCTCTTACACAGAAAGACAGGAATTCGATTGGGGAGAGAAACAAGAAGCAGCATTTCAACATCTTAAAGACAAGTTGTGCATTGCACCAATCTTATCATTACCCGACGGTACCGATGACTTTGTGGTATACTGTGATGCTTCGCATCAAGGTTTAGGTTGTGTACTCATGCAACGTAAAAAGGTTATCGCGTACGCGTCCCACCAACTGAAAGTTCACGAGAAGAACTATAACACTCACGACCTAGAGTTAGGCGCGGTGGTATTTGCTTTGAAAATTTGGCGGCATTACTTATATGGTACACAGTGCACTATTTTCACAGATCATAGGAGTCTACAACACATATTCAACCAAAAAGAATTAAATATGCGTCAGCGACGTTGGGTTGAATTATTAAACGACTATGATTGTGAAATCAAGTACCATCCGGGCAAGGCGAACGTTGTAGCAGACGCCTTGAGCCGCAAGGAACGAGTTAAAACACTAAGAGTGCGAGCACTAGAGATGACGATTCACACAGATCTTACCGCACGAATTCAAAATGCACAACAAGAAGCGCTCAAGGAAGAACATATTCTAGAAGAATCACTTCGAGGCATGGAAAAACAGTTAGTACCAAAGGAGGATGGAACTTTATACTTTGCGGGTAGAATTTGGGTTCCATTCTTTGGAGGTCTCCGAGATCTCATTTTTGAGGAAGCACATAGGTCAAAGTACTCGATCCATCCTGGATCAGATAAGATGTACCAAGACTTAAAAGAGTACTATTGGTGGCCTAACCTCAAAAAGGATATTGCTAACTATGTTAGAGAATGCTTGACCTGCGCGAAGGTCAAGGCAGAGTATCAGAAACCATCAGGTTTACTACAACAACCCGAGATTCCCGCTTGGAAATGGGAACAAATATCTATGGACTTCATTACTAAGTTACCCAGGACTTCGAAAGGTCATGACATGATATGGGTAATCGTTGATAGATTGACAAAGTCCGCACACTTCTTACCGATTCGGGAGAAGGATAGTACTGAGAAACTAGCGGAAATCTATCTCAAAGAAATAGTGGCTTGTCATGGAGTGCCTATTTCAATCATTTCAGACCGAGACGGTCGTTTTGTATCAAGAATATGGAAATCATTTCAACAGGCCTTTGGATCTCAATTGAATCTAAGTACGGCCTTTCATCCACAAACTGACGGCCAGAGCGAACGGACAATCCAAACACTCGAAGATATGCTTCGTGCATGTGTTATGGATTTAGGCGGCAATTGGGATAATCATCTACCTCTAGTTGAGTTTTCCTACAATAATAGTTATCATACAAGTATACAAGCTGCACCGTTCGAAGCTCTTTATGGTCGAAAGTGTCGCTCTCCGCTATGTTGGGCGGAAACGGGCGATAGTCAATTAATTGGTCCGAAACTAGTTCAAGATACTACGGATAAAATTTTTCAGATCCGAGACCGTATTAAGGCGGCTCGCGATCGACAAAAGCTCTACGCAGATGGAAAACGAAAACAAGCATCTTTCGAGGTTGGAGAAAAAGTTTTGTTAAAAGTCTCACCTTGGAAAGGCGTAGTGAGGTTTGGTAAACGTGGGAAGCTTAACCCGCGTTACATTGGACCATTTGAAATCTTAGAAAAGATTGGCACTGCTGCCTACAAGTTGAAGTTACCTGATGAACTTAGCAGTGTACACCACACGTTTTATGTGTCGAATCTTAAAAAGAGTCCAATACAAGTAACCGTTGCCATTCCTGTGGATGAAATTCACATTGACGACAAACTCCATTTCACTGAAGAACCTGTTGAGGTCACGGACTGGAAGGTCAATAAAACACGGAGAAGTCGTATCAAATTAGTAAAAGTTCGTTGGAATTCTCGTCACGGACCCGAGTATACTTGGGAACGTGAAAACCGAATGAAGGAAAAATATCCCCACCTATTTCCGAAAACTCCTGCAAAGAATAACAAAGCTAGAATTTCGGGACGAAATTCTAAATAACAAGGGGAGAATGTGACAACTGCCACTTTCGGGTAATTTACTTACATTTAAAACAGTGATTTACATTATACAAGCATGTGTTTTGAATATTCTGACTGCATGATTACATGGTATACATCTGAGAAAACTCATGGAATATTCATTGGTTATTACACATGATTCATTTTTATTGGGTACATTTGAAATAGTGCAAACAATTCATCGAAACAACTAGAGTAGTGCCTAGTGAACTAGAGTGCTGACGAAAACTCCGGATCCACAGAAAACATCTAAAATAACATCTTAAGGACTCGGATGAGAGTCCAACATCAATTATATATTAAACCCTATGTGGGAATACAAGGGTTTGGTTAATATATTACCAATGCCCGGTAGCACTAAAAACTGTCCGAAATGCGCTAAAAGTGACCATTTCATAAATTTTCCGAAAAATTCAGCAATTGTATTTTATTACAAGATGCAAAAATTGATGTTTAGGCACCAATTTCATATAAAAATAATTATGGAATATCCATTACACACATAACTGGAATTTTTCCTACAACTTCCATAAGCGTACCTTTCGACTATTTACTAGCGAAACGAGCGCTAAACATCTATCCGAACTATATTTTGGCACATGTAGCGAACTAGTGATCTTTATTTTAAGTCTTGTAAAGCTAGTTTATGGTCATATCAAGTCACGAAACATCTCGGAAAATTGTAAACAATAAACACTTTAACACTTACATCTTTCTAATTCATTTTAAGACCTTAAAAATGTCTAACACTTTTCACCATGCAAGACCCCCCCCCCCCCATGTTGAGGCCGTGAACAAGGGGTCCCATACCCCTTGTTTATGTTGCATAATATCTAGATATTTCTTATTTTACAAGTGGATGTGAATGGTGATTAATTTCTACACTTGGTCACTAAGTTACTACACTTCATCACTTTCATCTTTCATTACACACCAAGAACACTCTAACTATCTTCATCTTTTCCTCAAGAACACCCACCATAAACCCATTTCTTTTTATCATCTCCTTCATGATTAAGATGGATTTCTTTGGAACATAAGGTGATGTAAAGCTATTGGAAGTATAAGCAAGGGTTTTCATCCATACAAAAGAGTTCTACCATCAAGATCATCATCTTCTTAGTTCTTAATAATCTCTAAGATCATCCCTAGCCTAGTGCTAGAAGTAAGCTTCTATATTTTTTTTATACATATTATGTTTATGATTGTTATTATAACTAATAATAACTATATAATCATACATAATGAACAAGAAAAATACAATGAAGCAAAGATAAAAATCATGATATAATTATGTTTGTTTATATTGTGATCTTAGACTTGTTATATGCATATTAGATCTTGATATGATGATTATGCTACAAATAAAGTGTTAGAAGATGTTAAAAGATATGATCTAAAAATTATACATGTTTATGTTAAAGGGTTTTAACATAAAGGATTAAAGGGATGATCATATCTAGTGATCTTGTGAAAGTAATTAGAGTTTTTATTTAAAAACAAGACTTTCACAAGATTATAAAAAATAACATACAACTAAAGATTTTTATAAAAGTTGTTAAAACTAGAATTAAACTTGGTTTTTGAACTAGTTAACATATGAAAGGATCATGTTTAAAACCCTACATGATTTGCATAACATCTTGATAATTTCATGTTATAAAAGTCTCATAATGTTTAGTTAAGATGTTGAATAAATTGTTGTTGATTTAATAAAGAAAATGATATGTTTAATGAAACATGGTTAAGATAAAAATACAAAGGTTATATGGCCAATTTTTATAAAAACTTTATTTTATAAAATAACAACATTTTTGGGTAAATCTATACAAGATTTAAAAAGGTTATTAAAGAAGGGTTTATAAAATAAAAGACAAGAAAAATATATATATTTTTTAAAAAAAAAAATATATATTTGGTTACTTTAACAATTTTTGGTGTGATATATTACTTGGTGTATTAGTTAAATATATCAAAGTAGGAATATGCATCTAATGTCACATTTAAACTCAAAACACTTCATAACAAAAGTCCTACAAGACTTCACATATATATACGCCTAAAAACGAATTACGGACGATCCGAATGAGCGGACACCATTTATGGTCAAAACGGACGACGGACGAATCCTTAAACGAGACACAAATCCGAGGAGTTACTACGACGTTTAGACGATCTTTCGACACGAAAATATACATACACTATCGATAACAAAGTTTGGATGTTTATGAACTTATAAAAACTAGTATGTTTTTATTAACTAAAAAGTATACTTAGTGTATTTTTATAAAAATGTTTTTATAAAAAAAAATGAAAGACTTATACTTATTATAAATGGGCTTATTATATTTAATGGGCTATTTTATTATAAATGGGCTTACACTTTACTAGACTATCTTATTATAAATGGGCTTACACTCTTAATGGGCTTATACTTCATAATGGGCTTAACATAAACACATGGGCTAAGCCCAATACAAACATATGGGCCAAAGCCCAACACTATTCAAGCCCAATACTATTCAAGCCCAACACTATTCAAGCCCAATACTATTCAAGCCCAATACTATTCAAGCCCAACAGTATTTGAGGCCCAACACTATTTGAGGCCCAACACTATTTGAGGCCCAACACTATTTGAGGCCCAACACTATTTGAGGCCCAACACTATTTAAGGCCCAACACTATTTGAGGCCCAGCACTATTTAAGCCCAATAACTTGAAAACATGGGCTTGGCCCAATGATACTATTATTGGAAACACAACTATACAAGTGATACATACAAGACACGAGATTCAGCGGACGAGATCCGACTATACAACTCATTCATCGAATACACAGTTAACAAACATTTGAACAACTCATTCATCGAATACACAGTTAACGAACATTGAACAACTCATACATCGAATACACAGTTAACGAACAGTAAAGACATACAAGTCTTACACATACTCAAGACAAAAGACTTGTACTCAAGTTATTTACAAAGACCGAAGTGTCTAACAAAAATAAGAACATTTGTAGGTCTCGACGCTATTCAGGACGACCGCACGTGAGATCTTATTTACATCTATTCACAGGACGCGATATTGTGAGTTCATGTTCCCCTATTCATTTAAATGTTTTACAACTTTACAACTATCGGGGAAGATACATGTTCAGAGTATGTTAAAGTTAGGTAATGAAACACCTTAGATCATGTCCGAATTAGGGCCATACTATAAGCACCATTAATCCAGTTTGGACCAAGGAACAAAGGACTAGATCTATTGGGTTTTGGCGAGCCCCACTCTTGGTCATGGACCCACACAGAAGAGTGCGTTTGTGTCCCAGTCGATAGGAATCGGCATAAAATCGTCTAGGGTTGGTTTGCTTCCTATTTCATCACACATATTAATGTCCTTGCAAAACATTAATGATCAACGATTTCATTGACGCTTTACATACTACAACTCACATTTTTCATACATCGTTTACAACTAAATTGCATGAATTCACCAACTTTTGTTGATGTTTTCCAAACTTAACATGTATTTCAGGGAATTAAAGGACCATGTCGGATTTCCCAGTCAAGATAACAAGTACAGGAACTCCATGCCATCTTTTGAAGGGTTTAACTATTATATTTCGCCTCTTTGAGGAAATATGATGGTTTAACCTTTGTAGTTTATTTCAAGTTAATGTATGAAACAATAACGCTTATTTTCATGTTAATGGTTTGTAACCGACACACTAAACTTATGTTGTAATCTTTTGAAACACTATGTAATGGCAATGGAGTATGTTTTATTCATATAGTTTGTTCATGTACATCGATATTTATGCAATGAAAACCAGACAGATCACACCTTGCGTTTCCGCTATGAGCGGGTGTGACAACAACACGCCACCTACATTAAACGTCTTCAATGCACTTTAATTCGAAACTGGTGCGCGCGTGCAAGTCTGCACGCTCATGCGCGGTGCTTCAATTTGGCTCACTGCCATGCGCGCGTGCGCCTCAGTCCCATGCGCACCTGCGCGCGTGCGCCACATCACCTGTGAGCCTCTACGAGCACGCCACACAGTCGCGCTGTTTTGGCTCACTTTGGTGCTCCGCGCATGTCACTTCAGTGCCCATGCTCCATGCGCCACAGCGCGCACGCGGTCAAAAATACAAAGGCGGCTCGCAGCGATGCAAGCGTGCGAAGTGCAAAGTACGCCATCAAAGGGCCACATTGCACCTCATCGCCCACGCCACACGCGCGTACGTGTGCGAGTGTGAGTGCGAGTTAGGGTGCTCCGCACCCTTCGCGAGTACACTTAGTGAGTGCTTCCACTAAACAATAAGGATGGAGAGTTCCCACTTAAATACCCCTTTAAGTTTCATCTCTCATCCGATGTGGGACAAGGTGCCACTTTCCCACTTATTTCAGCATTTCAAGTTTCAAACACCAAACTTTGAGCATCGATATCTCATTCATCTTAGCTCCGTTTTGGACGTGGTTTTGTTCGTTGCGAAGCTCTTCCAACATAGAACACAAACCCACAAATAAATATATAAAACCCGCTCATTTTTTTATATTTATTTCTAGTCCAAAATAGGAAAAAATTATTTTCCTATATTTTGTGAAAATGCTATTTCCACAAATTTCCAACAATCCCCCACATGAATAGAAATCGATCTATCAAGTTTCAACGATACACGTTCAACAGTTGAGTATTGCAAGATAGGTAGGTGTAACCTTTGAACCTCCTTTTATGAAGCATACTTAGCCTCCTAGGGTCTTGTAGACGCGGTGTCTTTGAACAATCCCCCATTTATGTAGGCGACAATATACATTCACACAATTACTCTCCCTAGTCGAGTCAAGTCCTCATGGTTGTGTCCGTTCATGGTCATGGAACACGTTCCTGATTCTGCGAGAGCTCTAGGATTTGCATCTCCCCACAAATCCATTCGAAGCGACCCCACTTCTCCCTAACATAGGTGATTCCTCTGAATCATTAAAAGCATCATGGTTAATCTTGGATTTTCTCAAAATCCTTAACCTCAACATGCTTAACCTTTCATTCACGTCACTGATTGGAATGGACTAGGAAGTATACAACTCCCTTCATTAATTTTGGGGCACCCCCATAGTGACTCCCTTTGGGTTTATGATTAAGTTTGCCTATTGAACCTAGATCTTGGGATTTCCAGTCAACTAGGTTAGGTTTCCCTCATATTCCCTTCATCTATAGGCGTTAGTCCCATTCCTCTTGACAACCTATACACCTTATCTGTGCTTAAGCCTTTTGTTAACGGGTCCACAATGTTCTCCTTTGACCTCACATAGTCAACTGAGATAACACCAGTCGAGATAAGTTGTCGTACCGTGTTGTGTCTACGTCGAATGTGCCTTGATCTGCCATTGTACATCGCGCTTTGTGCTCTAACAAGCGCCGATTGATTGTCACAATGTATGCAAATCACCGTCAACGGCTTTGGCCATCTTGGAATATCCTCCACAAATTGACGTAGCCACTCCTATAACACCCCGTGTTTTCGAAAGTCAAAGTCAAAGTCAAGGTCAAAGTCAACGACCGATTTCGCACGACTTGACTAGTAGTGATTTTCTTTTATATGTTTATTTTAGTTGTATTATGTGGAGTAAGTGTCAATAATTACAATAATCGATGTGTGTTATTCGCTATCTAATCGACTTACGACTGTAAACTATAGGAAGTAACAATGTGATAAAGTTAACTAAACGATAATCAAACTATGCTAATCAAATCGACATCGAATCGCAACTCGAAATACGCATTTTGGTTATTGATATACGTGTGTGTGTGCCTTATGTATTACTTGTGCATGTTTATTTATTTTATGTTGTGGTAATCAATCGAAACGTAATCGAAACTCGAATCGCAATCAAACTTAATCGAAATCGAACTATTATAATTAGTGGAGAATGGATAGTGCAAGATATGAATAGTTGGGATTAAAAGTAATTTGACTAGGAAAATCTATCGCATTCGCATCGCTCGCAATCGAAATCGAAATTGCAAAAATCGTCGCGCCGAACACCCGAACCAAGTGCCATCCGGCCGGATTGCCATCCGATCGGGCTGCCACTTGATCTGGTGCCAGGTTGTCATTCGACCGAGATAACATCTGACCAGATAAGCCATCTGGGCGAGATGCCATCCGACCGACCTACCCTTTCCTCTTTGGGTAACCCTATAAATACCCATGTCACTTTCATTCTTTCTACTTTTGGAAACTCTCTGTCCGAACAGCACGCTCTCCTCACCTTTTCTTCGATTTGTCTCGATTCCGGTAAGATCTCGTCCTAAATCTTGTACTTTCTTGATCTACACACACTCCTACACCTTTCTATCTTTTGAATCTTAACTTTTAACCGTGAAATCACTAGATTTGAGGTGTTTTAGGATGACGTCATCATGTGTTCTTGAAGAGCTTCATGTTTTGGCTTCAATCCACCAAGAACAACTTAGATCTAACCGATTTCCACAAGAATACACAAAGATCTTGCATAGATCTAAACATAATCATAGTGAAAAGGTTTGAAAGATGGTTTCTAACTTTCTTTCAACTCTTTTACACTCAATGCACTCAAAACCGATAGAATCGGGCCTTGTTCTAGTCTTCTACTCATTCTTAGTGTTGTGCTAGTTCAAGATCTGGATTCTACTCACGAGACCACCGATCTCGGGTTAACCAAAAACAACCGTCTCGAACCGATTAACTGGTCGAACTAGGGTGATTCCTGGTCGATCGGGTTACTTGGGTCAAGATGGAGTTCTGTTGGTTAACACGTTGTCAAAATGTCTCGTCAAAACGACAAACAATCAAAATGGCTAAATGAAAGACAAATGGAACGACCATCACGGAGTGATATCCGACCGGACTACTGTCCGAATGGATAAGCCATCCGAGCGACTAGGTCATCCGAATGGCTTACACCTTGGGTCCCACACTTAGCCAACTTTATCTGAAGTTTGAGTATTGAACGAATTGCTGTCCGACCGGACAACCTATCTGACCGGATTACTCTTCGTATCATGAGATACTTGGACTTAAACAATTTTCAACATGTTCAATGCACTAAGGATGCCACCCGATCGGACAAACTTTCCGACCGAGTGACCGCCCTGCTGTGAACTTGTTCTCGCTGAAGTGTCAACCTATCGGATTGTCGTCCGATCGGATAGACCGTCCGATCGACCGGCTTGAAAGGTAGAGATACTTCAATGTTTTCAAAATATTACAACGAAAACTTCAAAGGAAAAGCCATCATACACAAACACATCCTTCTCAAAGGAGGAAACAATCCACTCGAATAGTCATCCGACCGGACAACCTGTCCGACCGGATGACCATCCGAATGGATTGTCATCCACACGACTGGACCATCCGGTCGGATTACCATCCGACCGAGCGGTTGTCTGAGCCACTTACACATTGCATCGTTTTACGCGTCACTTATCGTTATGTTATCAATATATTCAGGCTAACCTTACTCTCTAGCACTCCCTTCAATCCATTATCGCTATGAGTATACTCGATCCCTTTTTTCTTTATGCACTTTTGGGTGTTACATACGTTACGAATATTCAAATCACAATAAACACACTACTCAATACTATTTGAATGCTAACCATTAATGCATGTTATACGTGGCTTATGAATGCTTGTTTGTTATGTTTACACATGGAATGCTGTCTACCTGCCTTAGCAACGATAGTACTATAGTTTGGACTCAACACCTGTTCGCAGGGGTTGTTAAGGACAATTACTTGCATGGATTACGGTGGTAATCATGTATTGCGAACTGCCTCAGGCAGTCAACCCGCAGTCATTGGTATCGATGGATCTATGTCGATAACTAACGTGCTTCATTTCACTATGTGAACGTGCTAGTTATGCGTAAACGAATTTCAAACTCTATATGCTATTATCAAACTTGTATGCTCACCTTTACATTATATATATTGACTTTATTTTAACGTATGTGACAGGTGCTTAGGATGCACATCTGGTAGGAAATCGAAGCTAGAATAAGGCTCTAGAGGCCAACAAATAGTTGTCTGTACAAATTAAATCAAGGGTCTCTAGAAGCAGATAAACAATTGCTCTATTTGAAAATCTGAGTTGTCGGAATAGAACTATTTTCCTAGATTTTGTCTGTAATAATTTGTTTACCTTTTGAGGCATGGTATGGGACATGTTATTTTAAATTGATTGGTAATGATAATTGTTATGGAAACTTCTGGACAATCTGTTTTGCTCAGTGCCACACCCCGATGTTTCCGCCATCGGTTGGGGTGTGACAGATTGGTATCAGAGCCATAACTATAGGGAATTAGGCAAGACTCGACCTGATGTCTTAAAGACCTAGTCTATAGTTAGGAACCACAGACCGACTTGTACATATCCGTTAAGGGATTATGTATAAGCTTACTACTATTTCTCGCAATTCTCGCACACGCTACACTATCACTGCACTCGAATTCTCAATTATGAATGAGCAATTAAGTCGAGATTAGGTGTGAAAACCGCAAACTCTCGACTAAAGTTGCTTGATCGACCCGCATTTCATTTACAAACGGGGAGAATTATGCCAAATCAGGAGTGAAATCCACATTTTTATGAATAATCTCCTCTATTTTATCAAAAACAGGAACGAAGTTGTTAAGCTAGGGATGAAACCCTAACCTTGACGACTTTTTCCGATTATTACTTGATTTTACAAAGCTCTCACCAAAGTTTTGATGGATTCCAAGGACTCAAGTGCCTAAACAACCGAAGGGACGAGTGCCATTCACCGCATGACGGTGATAGAACACAGTCTATTAGGTCAACAAGGACTTGTTGTGCATCCTTGAGGATAGTCGAATCACTTTGGTTAGTCGAAGTCTAATAGCCGCAGACAATTTATTTCTCGATTTTTATGTGTTTCGATTCTGAGCCCGCAACTGCTGACTCTGATGATTCGTCGATTTTATGTGCTTATATGTGTGTTTACCTGTCTATGTGTTTAAATTTTGGAGATTTATTCGATTTTTGCTTTCACATCGATCGACACGCACTGCATTTCTATCTCAAAACGTTAACAAATCGCTGAATTGTGGACGACTTTATGCTACGTTATACGCTTATGCTACACTACTCGATATACTAAACGCGATCGCTATATTCGAACGCTCGCGAACTGTGAATGTTAGGTTTCTGTATTCTGACTGCCTCTGGTGATTAAATGCTTATGTGTTTCGGTGATTCTATGCCCTACGTGATTATGTGTTTCTGTGTTTATGTGAATCTGTGATTATGTGTCTATGTGTTTATGTGATACGAATTACACTGCGTGTTCCTAAGCTTTAGTAAGTAGTAGACGTGTGAGGTGAGATTCGAATACATTGTGTTGAGTCCTGTGACGATGTCTGTTGCAGACAATGTCATCTGGATCCCGCCACCCATCACTTTCTCGTCAAGAAAAGAGAGACAAACGTCTTGCTGCTATCATCGCTAAACAAGTAGCAAAAGCCGTGAGCGATGTCTACGAGAACGTCAGCAAATCATCTGAGGAGTCGAGAACCGAGATTCCTAAGACTACCCCCAAAGCTGCCTTCAATTTCAAACAGTTCAAGTCTTGTGGGCCAAAGGAATTCACTGGAGAGGAAGGCACTACAGCGTTGTTCCAATGGTTTGATTCCATTGAGGTCACTCTACGACAGAGCGGTTGCCCAGACGATCTCCGCACTCTAAATGCTACCGGCGTCTTCTAGTCCCGTGCACTAGACTGGTGGACGGCCGAGAGAAACTAACGAGGGAACGATGCAGCCTACGCACTGTCGTGGGACGAACTCAAGGAGGTCATGCTGGAAGAATTCTGCCCTCCTCATGAACGCCAAAAGCTAGAAGATGAATTCTGGCACATAAAGCAGAAGGAAGGTGAAAATGCTGCTCTCACTGCTCGCTTCAAACAGCTCAGCATCATCTGCCCCGACCAAGTCAAGACTTCGGACATGGCAATCAAGAAGTATATCCGAGCCCTGCCTGACTATGTTGCAGATTTCGTGCAAGCGGCTAAGACTAAGACGATCGAGGAGACTTACCTACTGGCCGTTGAAATCAACGACAAGCGGGTCAAGGCTAGTGTCTGGGATAAAACTCCAAAGCACCTACATCAAGTTACCACCGCCGCACCAACTGCTGAAACCACCACCGCATCAAGCAACAAGAGAAAGAATAGCTCCAGCAACAAGAACTGTGCGATCACTGCTGCACTGATACAGGCAGTACCAGCCCAACAACGTCAAGTAGCGGCGCCTGTGGCAAATGCACCGCCTACTAAGCGTGCATACACTGGGCCACACCCGCTCTGCCCTACTTGCACCTACCACCACCCGACTACCATCGCTTGCCGTTTTTGTGCTCATTGCAATATGTACGACCATTTTACTACCAACTACCGTGCTCGACAAGCTCCTGCTCATCAAGCTCTACTCACCGCCCCTCAGGGTCAACAAGCTCCTCCGGCACCCGCGGTCAACGCCAGAGCCTGCTTCTCATGTGGCGATCCTAACCATTTCGCCAACATGTGCCCAAACAGGGTTGTGAAACAAGAGCCCCAGCAGCAGCAGCCTCAGCAGCAGCAACACCAGCAGCAACAGCAACAAGCAGCACGCGCACGAACTTTCAACATCAACGTGCGCAAAGCCCAAGCCGACAACAACGTGGTCAATGGTACGTTCCTTGTGAATGGTATTTATGCTTCATGTTTATTTGATATTGGAGCCGATAATTGCTTTGTGTCATTCGAATTCGAGAAGCTCCTTAGTCATAAGCGCTCCCATCTCTCCTCGACGTTCGATGTCGAAGTCGCTACCGGAAGAACTGTCGCTGTTAACTCTGTTCTCCATGATTGTACTCTTGAGATCAACAATCACATCTTCCCAATCGACCTTATTCCGATGCAACTCGGAAGTTTTGATGTCATAGTAGGCATGGACTTTCTTCGCGAAAACCATGCTGAAGTTGTGTGCTTCGACAAGATGATTCGATTTTCGCTCGCGAATGGTGATTTATTGTGTGTCTACCGTGAAACTGCTTCGAAAGGTCTCAAGCTCATGTCATGTGTCCAAGCTAGCAAGTGTCTCCGCATGGAATACAGATCTTTCTTGGCTAAAATTGTAATAGCGGAGAAGGAAAAAAAAGGAAAGACAGAGGTGAAAGACGTTCCTATGGTTCATGAATTTCCTAATGTGTTCCCTGACGACCATCTCGCCTTACCGCCAAGTCGTGATATCGACTTTCGTATCGACCTCATTCCTGGAGCCAACCCTATTGCCAAAGCTCCTTACCAACTCGCACCGTCCGAAATGCGTGAACTATCGAACCAACTCCAGGAATTACTTGAAAAAGGATTCATTCGTCCGAGCACCTCTCCTTGGGGCGCGCCATTCCTTTTCTTCAAAAAGAAGGATGGGTCGTTCAGGATGTGTATCGACTATCGGGAATTGAATAAGTTAACTATCAAAAACCGCTATCCCCTACCCCGCATCGACGATTTGTTTGATCAGCTACAAGGTGCTACGTGGTTCTCGAAGATCGATCTACGCTCAAGTTATCACCAACTACGCATTCAAGAGGAGGATATACCCAAAACCGCTTTTCGCACTCGATACGGCCACTACGAATTCGTTGTTATGCCCTGTGGTTTAACCAACGCACCCGCGGTTTTCATGGATCTGATGAATCGCGTGTGTAAACCATATCTCAACCGTTTCGTCATCGTATTTATCAATGATGTCTTCATCTATTCCAAATCGAAAGCCAAACACGCGCAACATCTACGTTTGGTTCTCGAGCTACTCCAGGGAACCAACTCTATGCCAAGTTCTCCAAGTGTGAATTTTGGCTGGAGGAAGTTCAGTTTCTTGGTCACATTGTCAATAGTCAGGGTATTCACGTCGATCCTACGAAGATTGAAGCCGTTAAGAGTTGGATTACACCTAAGAACCCGTCTGAAGTCCGTTCTTTTCTCGGACTAGCGGGCTATTATTGACGATTTATTGAAGGATTCTCAAAGATCACTGTGCCGCTTACCGCTCTCACGCATAAAGACAAGCCTTTTGTTTGGGGAACTGAATAAGAGTCTGCATTTCGAACCCTCAAGCACAAGCTTTGCAATGCTCCTGTTCTAACATTGCCCGACGGAAACGAGGATTTCATTATCTACTGTGATGCTTCCAACCTTGGTCTTGGTTGTGTTCTCATGCAATGGGACAAGGTTATAGCTTACGCATCTCGTCAGCTCAAAATCCATGAGAAGAACTATACAACCCATGATCTCGAGCTAGGCGTAGTTGTTTTTGCATTAAAGATTTGGCGACACTACCTATATGGTACAAAGTGTACGATCTTCACCGATCATAGGAGCCTACAACATATCTTTAATCAGAAGGAACTTAATATGCGTCAACGCCGATGGGTAGAGCTTCTCAACGATTACGACTGTGAGATTCGTTATCACCCAGGCAAAGCAAATGTTGTTGCCGACACACTCAGCAGACGGAGCTATCTTCTTAGCACTCGTAACGTCCAAGCCCAATACGACCTCAAAACCCTCATCCGTGAAGCTCAGCACACATGTTTTAATGAACGCACTCTGAAGAAGGAAAGAATCTACCACGATGGAGCCCAGCTTGTAAGTAAATCTAATGGGATATTCCACTTTCTGGACCGAATTTGGATCCCCAAACGGACTGATTTGCGATAGATTTTGATGGATGAAGCCCACAAATCCCGGTATTCTATTCATCCCGGTGCCGACAAAATGTACCAGGATCTTCGCTACAAGCACTGGTGGCCGGGCATGAAAAGGGATATTCCTCTCTACGTTGGAAAATGCCTAACTTGTGCAAGAGTCAAGGCTGAACATCAAAGACCCTCTGGCTTACTCGAACAACCACCTATCCCTATGTGGAAGTGGGAGAGTATAGCTATGGACTTCATAACAAAGCTTCCGCACACGTCATCAGGTCACGACAGCATTTGGGTTGTTGTCGACCGTCTGATCAAATCAGCTCACTTTTTGCTAATACGGGAAGACTACAAGGTAGAACGATTAGCCTGAATCTACACTGACGAGATCATTTGTAATCATGGGACGCCTCGTGACATCATCTCTGACCGTGATGCTCGGTTTACCTCGCGACTGTGGGAAATGTTTCAAATGGAACTCGGTACATCGCTTAATCTAAGTACCGCTTTCCACCCTCAAACCGACGGACAGACTAAAAGAACGATCCGTACTCTTGAAGACATGCTCCGTTCGTGTGTCATAGATTTCGGTGGTAATTGGGATAAATACCTGTCGTTAGTCGAATTCTTGTATAACAACAGTTATCATTCTAGCATTCAAATGGAACCATTCGAGGTTTTATATGGAATAAAATGTCGATCGCCTATTGTATGGCACGAGATCGGTCACTCACAATTAACCGTTCCGAGCTATTACAAGAAACGACTGACAAAGTCCTCCAAATTCGAGACAACTTGTAGAAAGCTCGAAGTAGACAGAAAAGTTACGCCGATAGATGATGCAAGCCCCTTGAATTTGACGTTGGCGACTACGTACTCCTAAAGGTATCACCTTGGAAGGGTGTGGTCAGATTCGGCAAGAAAGGGAAATTAGTGCCTCGATATGTGTCACACCCCAACCGATGGCGAAAACATCGGGATGAGACGAAGTGCGTAGATTGAAAGAGACTTCATAACACTATGTGACCATATTAATTTAATTCAAATTTCATTTCAAGACTAATTGTCATACAAGATTCAAATAAAAATAACAACATTGTTTCAAATTGTAACATAACAACAAAAGATAGATTAATCTAGGTGTGTATCTAGTCCACCCTAAATCTTGTTTCTTCACTTAGCATCATCATGACTATCAAACCTGCAACATGTATTAAAATAGAGTTTAATGCAAAAGCAAAGGCGAGTATACATGTGACAACCCGCAATTTCAGGTTTCCACTCTTTAATTATAATTATTATTCTTATTATTATCTCTAAGTCTAGTTAAACTCAATACTCATTCGCGCTATCTCTTCTCGTAAATGGCAGTTATGATTATTTTAAATAAAGATTAACAATAATAACTTATGATTATTTTAAATTAAGATTAACAATTATAACTTGCTAAACAAGTTGAACACAATGGATACTCTAGGGGTGATTATGAAAATTTAGAATTCAAACTATTATATTTAAAGACCCAAACCCCCACCCATCGTCCCTTACATTGAGAACCCTAGAAGCACATCGATCACACTGCCGTTCCTTCTTCTTTCCTTGTTTGACGCCCGTACACAGCGAAATAACCACCCAAGATCACCACCGGTAAGTGCCTTCCACTTCGTAGTCTCATCTTAAGGTTTCGTTACCTCGGTTTTGCTTCGACCTCGACTTATGTCATGCAAGAGAATAGATTATATATGCAACTGTTGTAATATTATGTGCATCATTATGTGTTGGAATAGATAACATGGCATGAAAACTGTTTTAATCCGTAGGCTTGATTGTATGAATGAATAGGCTACGTGATACTCGTTACGGAAACTGCGATTCATATACGATGTGAGTATTCGGCTATTGTTGCACCTTCACGACTTCTGAATCGCATAAATTGTCGAAAGTTTGCGTGTTCGGAATCGCGTTAAGACGGATAGAATGTTAACGGGTTATATGCAAACTGTTTTGAAGTAGATAAATGGTTGCTGTTTAATGTTTGATGTGTGCAAATTGATTTGTAGGTTCTTTGTGATCTTGATATGTTTAGGGTATATGCATGTGATCGAACAGTGAACATAAAAGAGATACGCGATTAGGATTTGTTGATATAATAACACTCATGAATATAAAAGATCTTGTGTTTATGGTAAAGGAATGATTACTGTTGTTGTTATGTGTTATGGTAAAGGAACCGATGAATGTGTTGTGATATTGTGCTTATTGCTATTATGTTAGTGCTTGAATAGGGTAGAGTTTTGAAGCACAACTAAAACATATTCGTTAATTAATGAATGACCCCTCAACAATTAGTGATACTTGATATCAAGAGGGTGTGATAATTGATCAACTTAGTAAATATGTATGCGATGTGTATATACTTTCTGAGATTGTTTGATAAACTGGGTTAAAACACATTACTTCTTTTGGGCCAAGTAATGAAGGTTGGGCCAGGTAGTTGTGAGGGAAATAATTCCATAAACTTGCTAATGTACCACATGATTTTTGGGCTGCATGTAAACCGTATAAATATATATGTTGACTGGGCCTTACAGGCCGAACGGACTATACATGCTGAATATAGGTTACTCTAGCAAACGTTTTTTTTACACTAGATTAGATTGGGGCCGCACACATGAGGGTGGGCCGTGCTTTTGAGTGGACTTGTATATATGGGTCACACAAAACCTAGATTAACAGTATACATAGTTGGGCCTGATGGGCTACCCACACACACGCACATGGGTAGTTTGTCTATATGTTTGTAACACATGTTAATCTGGTTTGATGATATTATGTGTATAACAAGTTGATTTTACAAACAAGCTGTTGAGGGGGTGGGCAACTAGAAAGGTGTAAACATGATAGCAAATGCTGACATATGTGTAGCGATGTGTAAATAAGTTATATCTGTCAAACTGACTGCTTTATGATAACCACATTAGGATTTGATTGATCAACTTGGAACGGGTAGTGTAACTAATCTTACCGAGCAAATCAAAGGTGAGTTCACACTTTCCACAAGGCATGGGATTCCCAAGGGGTGGGAATGGGTAAAGGATTGAAACTGAAACTACGTGATCTCCTGGTTTGGGACACGTACACACCCTCTTTATTGAAGGGTGACAACCTGTGATAAGTATTTAATCGGAACCTGCGTAATCTTCTGGTTTGGAGATTACGTACACACCCTCTTTATTGAAGGGTGACAACACAGATACTAGACCAAAACTCTCTATCATGAAGTCCCTCCTTATTATATCGACTTAATCGCCGAGCCAATGGCGAGCGGGTCATTAGTTAGATAGCGCTATTTAGGTTTGACAAGCCTCACACCGTGCCGCAGAGGACGGGCGTGAACTAATGGATCTGGGCACTAGTCAATGATGATAGGCATTGACGTCAGGGCACCAACTTACTTTAGTCAGTGGTCGATATGGTAAACGGGTCTAGAGGTTAACATGGGGAAGCCCCCACCAACTATGGATATGTTTGGGAAACAGGGTAAACTGATTAACTTACAACTTACAAATGAACTCCTGGTTTTTGAAACAACTTAAGAATGAACACCAACTGTGAACTCGCTCAACTTTGTTGTTGACTCGTTGTTACATGCCTTGCAGGTCGTTAGGTATCTATGGAGCTTGCACGAGCAAGAGGAGTCGTTGTGGGACATGGACCGTTGTGGGATATGTTAACATTTAAACTTATTGAACTTATGTTTTGGTTTTACCTTTATTGCTTCCGCTGTTTAACTTGAACTTGGTTAACTTGTTAATTGAACACCAATTATATTGCGTGGTTGGATTTTATTTATTTTAAATACATTGTTCAATATGATTGGTGGCTTGATCCTGGTCAGTCACGCCTCCAAGCGGCGGTACTATGCATGTGGATTTTTGGGGGTGTGACAGATTGGTATCAGAGCCATTGGTTATAGTGAACTTGGTTTTAAAAAGGGGAAAAAGCTTTTTGATAAAACCAGACTATAACCTGTACAGTACTCAACGATCCACAACGACACTTCGCTGCACGTGCAAGACTCCACACTATAGGTGATATGATTTATGTTTATATTGCCTACTTGCTAGTTACATAGAACTTTGCTCGTGATATGCTTAGATAAACGTAACAACTATTGTTTGAAAACACTTGTGTGCTTACTCTCTTCTGTCATCGCACTTTCGCGAACCTCTCTCACCCATGTTTCCTTTGATGTGATAGTACACATTTGTTTATGACGAAACACACGAACACACACTCGTCACTATAGCAAGATGGCATGGATTGCTTGCTCACCTTATGATGCATTGATAGTATGCCATAGTCCTTAGGTTTTTGTGATCTTATTACATTGACGACCTCCGTTTGACATCTGAGTTTGAGGAACCATTTGACATGAGTTAAGAGGAACAAAGATGAGCATGCAAATCGCAATATTATTGTGGGTGCACACATAATAATAATGTGGGGTGCATGCGAGTCCCAGTGAGCCTTGACATGTGGAAAAGGGGTTCCGTTCCGTTATTTGACTGATGTGAAACATAACAAACCTATAGGGGTCATAGCAGTGATTGTCCCCTACTCGAATGTGAACTTTTCATTCATCTCTGGATCCTTTCGAATCTCGATGCTATCGAGTATTACCTGAACACCCATCTGAACACCTAGCGAACCGTGTAGAATGTTAGGTGCTTATACGAACATCCCTGAGTAGGATGGCGCAGCGTCGAATGATCGATCGATACCTTTCTTTTTTTTCCTCTTCGTTTGTTGGAACTCATGTATTGACGCCTCAGATTCTGAAGTGCGATCACTTCTGCAACACTCCCGCAACATACTGAGTATTACTCGAACCACTTGCAACATCGATGGACAGGAGGATGAGCGTAGCACTTTACCGACCTCAGTACTTTACCGACCTCAGTACTTTACCGACCTCAGTACTTTACCGACCTCAGTACTTTACCGACCTCAGTACTTTACCGGCAACGAGCACCAGCGAATTGGCTTCAAACGAATCCTTAACCCTTGTCAGCAACTCATGGGAGTTAACTCTTATGAATTAATCGGGGCATAAGTGAGGATAGCTGATGGTAGTATGGAAGGTGTGACTGCCAGCACAGTGAGTAACGCGTTAGGACGTGGCTCAGAATGTGAAAAGATGGACCTTGATGGTGAAGAGTCGTAGAGCTTCGTTTCAAACAACAGCATTAGAGGCAACGGTCACGGCAACAACAAGGTATTTGTAATGGTAACCAACAGTATGGAAAGTGAAGGTGCTTACGGCATGGAGTGGCCAATGTTAAATTCAACGACAACAACCAAGGGAACGACGGCCGTACTGGAAATCCTCGCAACGAGTACAACAACACGGGAAATGATGCTCATAGAGGGAGATTAGGGATTGGCGTGGGCGACGCCGGGATTATAACAACATGGTAGCCTACGTGTTCTTGGTGACTAATCACTTCGCCACTGTTCTGCTTAACCCTGATGCTTCTTGAAACCCAACCTGTTGTGGAATCGGCTGATGGCGAAAACAATGAAACCACTACTGAGGCTGAAGCTACTGCGGAATTTCAGGACGAAATTCCAAACCAACGGGGGAATGATATGACACCCCAGGAAACCATGCAACCTAACTAGCTTCCCCAGTAACTACGTACTAAATTTCGGGACGAAATTTCTTTCAACTTGGGGCTGATGTGACAACCCGCAATTTCAGGTTTCCACTCTTTAATTATTATTATTATTCTTATTATTATCTCTAAGTCTAGTTAAACTCAATACTCATTCGCGCTATCTCTTCTCGTAAATGGCAGTTATGATTATTTTAAATAAAGATTAACAATAATAACTTATGATTATTTTAAATTAAGATTAACAATTATAACTTGCTAAACAAGTTAAACACAATGGATACTCTAGGGGTGATTATGAAAATTTAGAATTCAAACTATTATATTTAAAGACCCAAACCCCCACCCATCGTCCCATACATTGAGAACCCTAGAAGCACATCGATCACACTGCCGTTCCTTCTTCTTTCCTTGTTTGACACCCGTACACACCGAAATAACCACCCAAGATCACCACCAGTAAGTGCCTTCCACTTCGTAGTCTCATCTTAAGGTTTCGTTACCTCGGTTTTGCTTCGACCTCGACTTATGTCATGCAAGAGAATAGATTATATATGCAACTGTTGTAATATTATGTGCATCATTATGTGTTGGAATAGATTACATGGCATGAAAACTGTTTTAATCCGTAGGCGTGATTGTATGAATGAATAGGCTACGTGATACTCGTTACGGAAACTGCGATTCATATACGATGTGAGTATTCGGCTATTGTTGCACCTTCACGACTTCTGAATCGCATAAATTTTCGAAAGTTTGCGTGTTCGGAATCGCGTTAAGACGGATAGAATGTTAACGGGTTATATGCAAACTGTTTTGAAGTAGATAAATGGTTGTTGTTTAATGTTTGATGTGTGCAAATTGATTTGTAGGTTCTTTGTGATCTTGATATGTTTAGGGTATATGCATGTGATCGAACAGTGAACATAAAAGAGATATGCGATTAGGATTTGTTGATATAATAACACTCATGAATATAAAAGATCTTGTGTTTATGGTAAAGGAATGATTACTATTGTTGTTATGTGTTATGGTAAAGGAACCGATGAATGTGTTGTGATATTGTGCTTATTGCTATTATGTTAGTGCTTGAATAGGGTAGAGTTTTGAAGCACAACTAAAACAGGTTCGTTAATTAATGAATGACCCCTCAACAATTAGTGATACTTGATATCAAGAGGGTGTGATAATTTATCAACTTAGTAAATATGTATGCGATGTGTATATGCTTTCTGAGATTGTTTGATAAACTGGGTTAAAATACATTACTTCTTTTGGGCCAAGTAATGAAGGTTGGGCCGGGTAGTTGTGAGGGAAATAATTCCATAAACTTGCTAATGTACCACATGATTTTTTGGGCTGCATGTAAACCGTATAAATATATATGTTGACTGGGCCTTACAGGCCGAACGGACTATACATGCTGAATATAGGTTACTCTAGCAAACGTTTTTTTACACTAGATTAGATTGGGGCCGCACACATGAGGGTGGGCCGTGCTTTTGAGTGGACTTGTATATATGGGTCACACAAAACCTAGATTAACAGTATACATAGTTGGGCCTAATGGGCTACCCACACACACGCACATGGGTTGTTTGTCTATATGTTTGTAACACATGTTAATCTGGTTTGATGATATTATGTGTATAACAAGTTGATTTTAAAAACAAGCTGTTGAGGGGGGTGGGCAACTAGAAAGGTGTAAACATGATAGCAAATGCTGACATATGTGTAGCGATGTGTAAATAAGTTATTCCTGTCAAACTGACTGCTTTATGATAACCACATTAGGATTTGATTGATCAACTTGGAACGGGTAGTGTAACTAATCTTACCGAGCAAATCAAAGGTGAGTTCACACTTTCCACAAGGCATGGGATTCCCAAGGGGTGGGAATGGGTAAAGGATTGAAACTGAAACTACGTGATCTCCTGGTTTGGCACACGTACACACCCTCTTTATTGAAGGGTGACAACCTGTGATAAGTATTTAATCGGAACCTGCGTAATCTTCTGGTTTGGAGATTACGTACACACCCTCTTTATTGAAGGGTGACAACACAGATACTAGACCAAAACTCTCTATCATGAAGTCCCTCCTTTTTATATCGACTTAATCGCCGAGCCAATGGCGAGCGGGTCATTAGTTAGATAGCGCTATTTAGGTTTGACAAGCCTCATATCGTGCCGCAGAGGACGGGCGTGAACTAATGGATCTGGGCACTAGTCAATGATGATAGACCATGTCCCACAACGACTCTCTTCCATGCAAGCTCCAGCTAAGTACCTATTGACCTGCAAAGCATGTAGTAACGAGTCAACAACAAGTTGAGTGAGTTCACAGTTGGGTGTTCGTTTTAAGTTGTTTCGAAAACAGTTTCCTTTATCTGGCATCCTGCCGTGGGGGTTACCCCATAGTTGAAAAACGTGACTTGTTTATTCCCGGTTACTCTGGCACTCCGGCCGTGGGGGCTACCCCTTGTTAGTTGTCTGGCATTTCGGCCGTGGGGGCTACCCCATGTATCTACTAGACTCGTTACCATATCGACTGCTGACTGTAGTCATGTTTATGTGCCCTGAAACTGTCAATGTCTATCAGCATTGACGTGCCCCAGATCCATTAGTTCACGCCCGTCCTCTGCGGCACGGTGTGAGGTTTGTCAGACCTAAATAGCGCTATCTAACTAATGACCCGCTCGCCATTGGACCGGCGATTAAGTCGATATAAAAAGGAGGGACTTCGTGATAGAGTTTTGGTCTAGTACGAGTTATCTGTCCATGAGGACGAGGAATTTCATTCCTGAACCGTTGCTGTCCTACCCAAGAAAGGACGAGGAAGCCATGTTCCTTAACCCCATTCCCAACCCCTGGGAATCCCATGCTTTGTAGAGGGTGTGAACTCACCTTGGTTTGCTCGGCAGATACACAGAAAGGTCAATCAAGTTGTGAGTGGTCAACTACGTCCTAACATAGATACCATTCAAGTCAGGTTCATATCCAAGTAGTGCACGTATTCTACACGTATACTAGCAAGTTGCATACAAGTATTATTCATGGCATACACGTATAAACATAGCGGTTTACAATAATACCTACGGGTTGAACAGTAGCATGTATACAAGTAAACAAAGCCCAAAAGTCCGGCCCAATCCTAAGCCCGTAACAATGCAAGTCCAAAATAGTGCACGTATACATGGTCTCGAGTCGAGACTGTGCGGTCTCGAGTCGTAGCCTACAAGTTCTCAAGTCGCAACTGAGGAGGTCTCGGGTCATGCATTTATTGGTCTCGAGTCGCAACTGGACTCGCAACCATGGTCTCGGGTCATGATGTTTGTGTGCTGATAAAGTATGGTCTCGAGTCGAGACTAGGGGTTCTCGACTCGCAACCTATGTTGCAACCGCGGTCTCGAGTTGTCCTGGGTGGGTCTCGAGTCGAAACCAGTGGTCTCGACTCCCAGCACCTGCTGATTCTGCATAGTGTACTAACCAATAGAATTTCATGATCATGATATGGTGTACTAGCCAATAACAATGCACTAACATGTTTCCTTGTCTAACACTAACCGAAATGGATCAAACATATCAATTTCAAATATTTTTCATGATCTTCAAGTAGTTCATCTTTCAAGTTTTTATATCAAATCAACATATTCATCCCACATAGCTATGCATTCCATGGACCCGAATCATGACACATACTCTAGATATCAATAATCATTTTTGTGGATCATTATCAAACAAAATACTTGTTCTATAACATCTAACATAAAATCGGATGATCATGAATAACCCTAAACTTATCATTCTTTTTGTTATTCAAAACATCTTGTTCAAATGTTATTCTACAAAAGTCATGTTCTCCTAAGCATGTATCATTTAACAAACAAGAACTTATTAAATCACACAAGCACTTTTTGTCATGTTCAAACAATAGTCATGATGCGTTTTTATTACGTAATCAACACCTTAATCATGCATAAAACTTTAACAAGCAAACATATTATCAAGTAACTTCATCACACATCATCATCAACCGAAACACATCACTATCAACCGAAATACAATACATTACATGAATCACTAACCGGTTAGCTTCTCTATGTGTGAGGGTATGAAGAGTCGGTGAGTGAACTTCCCTATGATGATCCCAAGCTCGATCCGAGTAGTCCTAGTGTTGCCGGTTTTGAATCCGAGAATGAGGGAAGAAGGTTTGTGCTTCTAGGGTTTTAGTGAGAGCGAAAGTAGGAGTGTGTGTGTTGTCCAAAGAAATGGCAAAAATGACTAGGAGCATGAGTTATATACTAGGTTAGTTCACCTTAGTGGGTTTTTGAGTGGGTTGGGGAGGGACATGGCCCAACCGGCCCAACAGTTACACTATTCACTCGAGACCGCATGGTCTCGAGTCGGGTTCTTGTGTCTCGGTTCATACAAATACACGCATATATACAAGTACAACACATAATCACATAAATTCACTTATATCATTCATTAAGCCAACAAGTTAACTAGTCACATAACATTCAAGCATGTAACATCGAGATACAATGAAAGGTTCTAAATTTCGAGTTGTCACATCATCCCCAAGTTGAAAGAAATTTCGTCCCGAAATTTGGTAAGCACTCACTGAGGAAGCTAGTTAAGTTGTATGGTTTTCCTGGTTTTCCTGGGGTGTCACACGTTAGGTATCTATGGAGCTTGCACGAGCAAGAGGAGTCGTTGTGGGACATGGACTGTTGTGGGACATGTTAACATTTAAACTTATTGAACTTATGTTTTGGTTTTACCTTTATTGCTTCCGCTGTTTAACTTGAACTTGGTTAACTTGTTTTGGAACACCAATTATATTGCGTGGTTGGATTTTATTTATTTTAAATACATTGTGCAATATGATTGGTGGCTTGATCCTGGCCAGTCACGCCTCCAAGCGGCGGTACTCTGCATGTGGATTTTTGGGGGTGTGACAATACAAGTTTTGTTACATAGCATAAATAGAATAGAAAGTGCTCATATCCAACATGATTCATAATATGTGAGTACTAGTATGCAAATATGGCGTACAATATGTTCAAACCCGAGTATACAACGCGCTAAAATAGCCTAATCCCAATAGAGTAGCGGGAGGTAACATGTTTAACTGAACAATACCCCAAGTCTAACGGGCGGTGCGTTAATCCTATAGCGCTATAATTGTTAAGGGAGGCTAGCAAAGTTAATGAGCATATATTGACCAAGTAGTTTACATAGCATACGAGAATAACAAGTACCACACATAGTTTCATCTTAAGCATGGATAGAGTATGTTAAAAATAGTTTGGGTGACATTTTGTATAATATACATGTTGCATCCCAAAATGGTAAAAGAGAAAAGGGATCGAGTATACTCACAAAATTGCATATGCTTTCCGATTATCCAAAGTGACGAAGTTGTTGAGACTAGAAAGTTGAATGTGTTCGATTTGGAGTTTAAGAGGTGTTTACATATGGTTCTAGGGATTTGGAGTTTAAATAGCATGAAAAATAAACATATGAAAATAATCATCTAACACCTATGACACTTGTTCTTGACACTATGAAACTCTAAAAGCGTTTAAATGTTTTCATGGAACAAGGTTCCATTAGAATCGTGACAAGTTGTCAAGGCCTAAGATGATACAATCTACTAGCTTGACGAATGTCCATTACTTCATCACCAAGAGTTTGATTATTTGGTTGTTACATAAGTATTACATAGTGTATATTACATCATATATGTCAAGCATGAGGTAGAAGATTAAAGTTTTCATTTAGACACCTCTAAGTATCATAGAATTCATACATAAGGTAGGAAGAACAAGCTTCCATTTAGGTACCTCTATTGTTAACCACTTCACTTGTTATGAACAAGAAGGAGGGTCATGAACCTAAAAGAATAATGAAATACATAAGCTAATCTATGAGAAAACATCAAGAAGTGTGTGGATTTTTATGAAAGATAACCCAAGCTAGTCTAACAATCACACATACATCAAGCTTCAAGCTTGAACACTTCTTGTGGGTAAAACCCTAACTAAAACAGAAAGTTTGTGAGGTTTTAACCTCTGATTTAACATGTCTCAACCTTGTTTTTAAGCCTAACTAACCATAGATGAGGTTATAAGCATTAGGACATAGCTTTGAGATGAGTTAGACTCAAGTTTGAATAAGTTTAGTAAAGTTTGAATCAAAACAAAAACGAACAGTGAACTTTGGAGCCTTTTTACCGGAGTTCCAGGGACTTATTTACTGTGAAAAACCCATGGAATCGAAGGTAAGGTCAATCCAAGCACATAGAAAAAAGAATGAGGCAAAACGGATAAGAAACGAGTGAGATATGCTCACTTTTGTGAAGTAGGATGAATATGCTCGAACACCAATTTGCAGCTGCGTTTTTGATGATTTGAGGGTGATTTGGATGAGTTTGTAAAGTGTTTAGGACTTGGATTAGTGTATTTATAGGGGAAGGTTTAGGTTAGGTAGTGGTTGTGTATTTAATGTTAAAATTGGTTTAAACTTGAGAAAAACACAAAAACCCGCTTAAAAACGCGCTGAAAGGGAGCTGATTCGCGGCTGCCAGGTTTGGTTCGGGTGAGTGTTTAAGGATATACTGATCCGGGTTTAGTTCGATAAGGAGCCCCAGCTCAGCTGGTTCGGCGCTTGTTTGGTGTGCCTGTTGACCCGGGTTCGAGTCCCGTGGTCAACAGCTTTTTATTTATTTTATTTTTTTGACTAAAAACCTCATACTTTCATTTATTACACATATCACCCTTGGACTTTAATTAACCAAGTTTTATTGTTTTAAGAGAACTATCTTTTGTAGTTGAAACTAACTAAGTTAGTTTATATTTACTAACTTTTTAATCTAATGGAACTAACTAGATTATAAAAAAAAACTTTTAAATAACAAAATTAATTAATTTATTTAATTTAAATAAATTGAATATTGACCATATTTATAACGAATAAAAATATTTAAACGATTATTCGTTTCACGAAGCTTTCGAGTCTCACTATTTTAAGAGTTTTAACCAGTTTAACGAGAATCAAGTGTCGATAAGTGAAGAATCAAGAATCCTTGAATAATATTTCGTTCAAACGAGAATTTCGTTGTGATTTATGTCTCAGATTCTACAAAGATTACATCGAAACGACGATTATAAGAACACAAATATTTCCAAAGATAGAATTTCAAGCAAGGGTTTATAAATATAGAAAGTATGAAAACGCAGGGCATTACAGTCTCTCCTCCTTTAGGAAATTTCGTCCCGAAATTTATTCTAGAGAAAGACTTGAAAGCGTTTTTGGTAAAAGGTGAAAAAATGAGACTTGGAAATTTTGAAATGTTTGAAAAGTGAGGAATTTTGGAGAACAACGAAATAGGTTTGTGGGAGAATTTGTTTGGCTAATATGGTTTTGAGGTATAAGCGTGAGTGAAACGTGTATAGGTAAAACGAGTTAAACAAGTTTTTGAATAACTAAATTTGGAGTTGATTAAAAAGCGTATTGTATTCCCGAAGGAGATCTTTGTATCAAAACGGTTTATATTTGATGAAAGTGGGGTAGTTTGCGTAGAAAGTTTTAAGGATTATATAAAATCACACATTTGTAAAAATTGTTCATTAAGAGGAACAAGAAGGTTGGGTACTTTACATAGAGTGATATTGGTCTACTAAGTATGTTTACACAAGAGTAAAGAATAGGAAGATGGTTTTAAAGGCAAAAAGATAAGTTAGGATTCAAATGTTTAAACATGCTTGATTGGGAACGGGGTTCGTAAGAACGAAAAGGATAATGGAGAATAATACGAGTATAGAAGTGAACGATTGACTCTTAAAGAATGCAAGTATAAGAATGGCATAAGTATTGGATAGATGAAAGTAGCGTGTTAAGAATGAAGTCTCGTCATGGATAATCGGATGTAATGCGTTTGTGAGTTGTTTAAAGTTGAATTAGGTCCAAAGGTTTGTAAAGCACTGAATTTCTCATGGCACGTTCTACGAAAGTTTAGTAATATGGTGGAAACACTTATATATAGGATGTACCAGCGGCGTATCCACCATGTTTCGACCATGTTACATCCGTTTCGTTATTCGGTGCAATGTCACATTCCGTGTTTTACCATACGCAGTAGTACACTCTATGGTTCTCATACGCCTATCATTATAACCCCGTGTGCACCCGTGATTATATTGATCGCCGCATGATCCGCATAGCTTGTACTAGTCGCGTATGAATTAGGGTATACATAAATTCTGAAAATAAGATCGCGTGTGTATAGAAATGTAGCATATAAATATGTTTGCGTTCCAAATAGTATAAGACCAACGTAAGCGAATCCCTCAGTTTTCGCTTGCTTACAGGTGCGAGTGTATAAACTTTGAGTAAAAAGCATGAACATAGTATGAGTTTAGATATGAACACGGATGTGAGCATAAACACAAAACGCATGTCGAGAGTATGAGCACAAGTATAACGTGTATGAAAAGCGAGTATAAATGTGAGTACAAATTTGAGCACGAACGAATGAATGAGAGTATAATCATAAATCGTATAAATGAGAGTACAAACACAAGTACGAGTATAACATAAATCGTATAAAAGTGAGTATAAATGCGAGTACGAGTATAACATAATTCGTATAAATGAGAGTATGAATGGACTGTATGAGTATGAATATAAGTGTAGGATTAATTGTGTAAGTAAGAACAAGGTGTATGAACATGAAGATAAGTGTAAGAGTAAAACATGATTGTGAATATTAGTGTAACCATAATTGTATAAGTGTAGGTGTAGGTGAAGTGTATGAGATGAATATGAGTATGACTATAGGTGTAAAACATGTTTAAGTATGAAAAATGTATGAGTGGAAATATGAATGTGATCATTAGTATAAATGTAAACGTATAATCCATGAATGTGTATATGGGTATGAATATAGATACAAACAAGATTGTATAAGTGTGGATATAAACGTAAATGTATGAATTATAAACATAAATGTGTAAGTATGTATATAAGTGTAGACATAAAATGTATAAATATGAGTGTAACAAATAATGCTTCTGTTTGTAACATTAATCTAAATTTACGAATTAAAGCACGTAGAGGATTTAGAAGGTCTGAGTAAGAAAGAAAGCGAGTGGTATGCATGAGATTGTTGTGTGTTATTGACTAGAACGTGTAAAATGATATGTGCGTGTAGTCGCTTGAGCATAATTGAATCAAAATAGATTAAGTCGAATTGGGAATGTAGAGTCTAGTTTGTGCGAGTGAAAAGGATATAAAGCATCCATTGGTTGCGTGAAATGGTGCTTGGTAAAAGAATGAAAATGCTACTCTTGTTTTAAAAGAGTTTACATAACTTGAAAATTTTTGTTCTTAAGAAGTTTCCTTGCCTATATGTTTTAAATACATTTGACGTATCGAGTAATGTTTGAAAAGGTTCTAGGAGTTAATGAGGTCACATCGTTTTAAATAACTTTTCATTAACGAAGAATTTCGAAGTTTAGAGGTTATTGTGAAAACGTTGATCCGTAGAAAAGAAATTTGGTATATGAGCTTAGGGATCGTGAAAGTGTTCTCGATAAAATACTTTGTTGATTTTGAAAAGAGTTTTGGTAAACGATCGAATAATATTTGTAAGATTTTGTATGACAAGTTGGTTTGATTCTCAATTGAAAAATAACTATCTTTAGTATAATGATGCGAGGTGTGTATGTTTTAGTAATTAAGTGGAATACGAAGTTTTGTGGGTAATGGATCTATTGGGCCGGCTAAATTGATAAGTAGCATTTCGTGAAATTTTGAAAATCAAGAAATGAGCGTTTACGGTAATATTAAGAATTTCGTGGATGTGAGAGAATGTGAAAATAGTTTGTAGGATAAGAAGTAGGTTTAAATAGGCAATGCATGTTGAGATAAATAAGAATTTGACTAATAATAATCAATTTGGGTATATACGTGATAGTGTGTACATAATAAAGTCTATTAGAAGTATGTCTTGGTAACGATCACCTAAGTAAGGGAATCACCCCTAACTCGTTGGTGAGGTCGTTGTAAGATGAGAGAAGAAACGGAGTTAGTAGTCAAGGTAAGGAAATCACTCTTATCTCGATGTTATGTCTCCACTTGTTGTTACAAAAAGTGTAAGTAAAATTACGTGAAATTATGCATGCTAATAGTGTAAGTCATATGAAAGGTAATAGTATGATGTATGCAAAAAAGTGAAATCTCAAAAATGGTTCAAAATTGAGAAGAGAGAATTGCATCATAAGAGATCGAAAATAATAAAATGTAAGTTCGATTAAAACTTGGATGGTTCCAAAATGGAACTTTGACTAACCGAAGTGGTCGAAAAGTCTTTTGAAATTGTGAAGCATGCTTTGGCCTAATAGGTGCTATACTCTCGCCGACAAGTCGGTTAACGGTATCCACCCTTCCGGTTACTACATGCTCCAATTCAATCGAAAATTCGAGACTTGGCGAAATTTATGAAAAATCAAGGAGTGGGACTAGTCGACGAGATGCGGGTTTCACCCCTAACTTGACGATTTCGTACCCTAAGTGTGGTTGGTACTCGTCGGGTCAAAATTTAATTTCGACACATTGACGAGGGTCCACTAGAATTTGAAATTGAAATTCTTCATCAAGGTGAGGACTTCACTCCTAACTTGATGACGAATTTCGCGTAAAACGAAAAGGTAGATTGAGAGTCGTTCACCAAATTGTGGAATTCACGCCTATTTTGGTGAAGTCATCTCGTTTGTATGATACACGTGTTTGCGGATTTAGAATAGTCGAGTAAAATGTATGAGGAAAGCGTATGTCGAAGATTAAACAAACAAGTATAAACGTGTCAAGAATGGCACATAAAGAATGAAATATTAAAACAAATATTAACACATAATAAAACAAGAATTAACACATAAGAATAGCATATCAAGTATTAACACAAAAGTGGCATATACATTTAAAAGATAAAAAGAGGATAAATAAGAAGTAATTAAAGTAGCATGCAAGTAGTCTCGAGCAAAATGTAGAAATAAGGCTCTAAAACTATAGACTAGGTAAAAGCATTCCTACTTTTCCTAATTCCCTATAGTTATGGCTCTGATACCAATCTGTCACACCCCAACCGATGGCAGAAACATCGGGATGAGACGAAGTGCATAGATTGCAAGAGACTTCTTAACACTATGTGACCATATTAATTTAATTCAAATTTCATTTCAAGACTAATTGTCATACAAGATTCAAATAAAAATAACAACATTGTTTCAAATTGTAACATAACAACAAAAGATAGATTAATCTAGGTGTGTATCTAGTCCACCCTAAATCTTGTTTCTTCACTTAGCATCATCTTGTCTATCAATCCTGCAACATGTATTAAAATAGAGTTCAATGCAAAAGAAAAGGCGAGTATACAAGTTTTGTTACATAGCATAAATAGAATAAAAAGTGCTCATATCCAACATGATTCATAATATGTGAGTACTAGTATGCAAATATGGCGTACAATATGTTCAAACCCGAGTATACAACGCGTTAAAATAGTCTAATCCCAATAGAATAGCGGGAGGTAACATGTTTAACTTAACAATACCCCAAGTCTAACGGGCGGTGCGTTAATCCTATAGCGCTATAATTGTTAAGGGAGGCTATCAAAGTTAATGAGCATATATCGACCAAGTAGTTTACATAGCATACGAGAATAACAAGTACCGCACATAGTTTCATGTTAAGCATGGATGGAGTATGTTAAAAATAGTTTGAGTGTCATTTTGTATAATATACATGTTGCATCCCAAAATGGTAAAAGAGAAAAGGGATCGAGTATACTCATAAAATTGCATATGCTTTCCGATTATCCAAATTGACGAAGTTGTTGAGACTAGAAAGTTGAATGTGTTCGATTTGGAGTTTAAGAGGTGTTTACATATGGTTCTAGGGATTTGGAGTTTAAATAGCATGAAAAATAAACATATGAAAATAATCATCTAACACCTATGACACTTGTTCTTGACACTATGAAACTCTAAAAGAGTTTAAATGTTTTCATGGAACAAGGTTCCATTAGAATCGTGACAATTTGTCAAGGCCTAAGATGATACAATCTACTAGCTTGACGAATGTCCATTACTTCATCACCAAGAGTTCAATTATTTGGTTGTTACATAAGTATTACATAGTGTATATTACATCATATATGTCAAGCATGAGGTAGAAGATTAAAGTCTTCATTTAGGCACCTCTAAGTATCATAGAATTCATACATGAGGTAGGAAGAACAAGCTTCCATTTAGGTACCTCTATTGTTCACCACTTCACTTGTTGTTATGAACAAGAAGGAGGGTCATGAACCTAAAAGAATAATGAAATACATCAACTAATCTATGAGAAAACATCAAGAAGTGTGTGGATTTTTATGAAAGATAGCCCAAGCTAGTCTAACAATCACACATACATCAAGCTTCAAGCTTGAACACTTCTTGTGGGTAAAACCCTAACTAAAACAGAAAGTTTGTGAGGTTTTAACCTCTGATTTAACATGTCTCAACCTTGTTTTTAAGCCTAACTAACCATAGATGAGGTTATAAGCATTAGGACATAGGTTTGAGATGAGTTAGACTCAAGTTTGAACAAGTTTAGTAAAGTTTGAATCAAAACAAAAATAACAACATTGTTTCAACTTGTAACATAACAACAAAAGATAGATTAATCTAGGTGTGTATCTAGTCCACCCTAAATCTTGTTTTTCACTTAGCATCATCTTGTCTATCAAACCTGCAACATGTATTAAAATAGAGTTCAATGCAAAAGAAAAGGCGAGTATATAAGTTTTGTTACATAGCATAAATAGAATAAAAAGTGCTCATATCCAACATGATTCATAATATGTGAGTACTTGTATGCAAATATGGCGTACAATATGTTCAAACCCGAGTATACAACGCGTTAAAATAGCCTAATCCCAATAGAGTAGCGGGAGGTAACATGTTTAACTTAACAATACCCCAAGTCTAACGGGCGGTGCGTTAATCCTATAGCGCTACAATTGTTAAGGGAGGCTAGCAAAGTTTGTCACACCCCGACCGCGTAAAACAACAAATCGCGGCGGAAACATCGGGGCGTGTTGCGACAGAATTAATTGTCTCATAACCATGGCATACAAAGTTTTATTTAATTATTAAACAAGGGTGTTTCATTGTCTTGAACAGGTAATTAAAGAGTTCAGAACATAATTAAACATAGTCTATCTTCTTTTAAAGTTTCTAAGGCACAGGTCCGCCCTAGTATCATGATCAACATCCTATGGAAAAGCACCTGAAAACACATGTGAAAATAGGTACGTCAGCATAAAAATGCCTGTGAGATACATAGGTTTTGTGAAAATAAGATTCATGACTTATGTTTGAGAAAATGTTTAGTCATGAACCTTGTTATTTGCTTTGTCTTGTAAATCATTGAAAACAATAAGATCAGATGATATGTATAAGTAATTGTCAGTTAAATAAATGACCATGTAAAAAGATGTGTTTGTATAAGATAAGTTGTTTTGTAAATCAATGTCTTGTGAAAAGTATGTTATTTGTATAAAATGTTCTATGTCTCAAACTGAAATGATTCAAATAACGTTACGCCATGTAATACCATACAAACACTTATATATAGGAAGTACCAGCGGCGTATCCACCATGCTTGTATCATATTACACACGCATCGTTACTTAATCACTTAATCAAACAAAACCAACCAATGTAAGAAGTCTATGTTTAAACAAATTGTCAAATGTATTGAATAATATGTCAAGTGTAAATCATGTCAAATGTCTATGTCAATTATCCATGTCAAATGTCTATGTCAAATATCCATGTCAAATGTCTTTGTGTAAAATGTCTAAGTCAAAATGTCATGTATGGCAAGTGAAATGTCTCAACTAAACCATATGCACAAAAACAAAGTATTGAAGTAAAACTTGGTTTAAATCAAAGCTATGTTTTGTGTAAATGCATGCAACTATTTAATATGAACATTTATGTGGTATTGTAAAAATGCATACATCCAAGCCTGGCGACTGTGGTGATAAAACCCTTTAAACAAATTAAAGGTCTATCTGTCTTAATGTCAACGAATTCGGTCATTCCTTTCTGTCCCCTTACCCTGGGATGTCCGGAACGGGAGTTGTCAATTCCTATGGTACCACTACCTACTAACGAACGGCGTAGCTAATGTTAATGGATATATTGTCCCATGTAAACAAACCAAATGTCATAACAAAATGTGAGCATGTGAAAACAATGCACTAAGTATGTAATCAAATGAACATACATAGCGTGATATGTCATGTAAAACGATGTACTAAGTAATGCACACAATGGGCATACCTAGCATGAAATGTCATGTAAAACGATGTACTAAGTAATGCACACAATGGGCATACCTAGCATGAAATGTCATGTAAAACGATGTACTAAGTAATGCACACAATGGGCATACCTAGCAGGAAATGTCATGTAAAACAATGTACTAAGTAATGCACACAATGGGCACACCTAGCAGGAAATGTCATGTAAAACAATGTACTAAGTAATGCACACAATGGGCACACCTAGCAGGAAATGTCATGAAATCATGTACTATAATGTACTAACGAACATAGTATGTATATGATGTGAAAACAGGAAAGCATGAAAGTAACAAGTAGGCACATGTGTTCCACCCCAAAACAGTTTGGAAAACAGTAAAAGAGGGGTCTATGTACTCACTTGAGATTGCTCAGTTGTCAAAAGATAACCACCAAGTAATGCTATAGATCTCGGAATCAAACGACACCTAATATAGGTAACTATGTTAATAAACCGGACCTAAATCGGAAGATTGGATAGAATGAGGTTTCGTAAACCAAACGAGTGTAGAGACTCGTGTCATTTGGTTTAACAAAGCCTACATGCTAAATGAAACTTAACATAATTGTTTACGACCCATTACGACCCGTTTAGGAAGCTTATGCTACTTTAACGCGTCGTGCGCGTGAAACGCGTTCGGACCGCCTAACTAGTCCTATGACAAGTATTATATGCCTAAACATGTTACATAATCAGTTACGTGACAAAAGTTTAGGTTACATATGCTAAATTACCAATTATGTATGAAAAGGGTATTTTGGTAATTTACCTAAGGCATATAAACTACCTATCATAAAACTACTTAAACGTCGTGACCATAAGGTATAACCTCGGAAGGTTATTCCCTACACTATGGTCACCTAATGTGTTTGGTCGGATCCTAATGATCGACCAAACTGGGTCGAGTTCGAAGGTATAGGCGATTTATTAGATCGCCTACCCTACGACTCTAGACAACGTGGTAATCAGTAGGCATAGTCCTAAGGGACTATGACCATCGTGATTACAATCACGTTGCGAAGTTCAAACGAACTTCGCATTGACCATTACTGGTCAACGCTGAAAGTCAAACAAAGTTTGACTTTCTGACTCGAAAAGCAGTAAAAATAAGGAAAAGGACGAAAGAATACTTACGAAGGGTCCCCGAATGCTAACCCAGATCAAAATAGCTCAGGTATGAAACGAAGGTTCCAACTTAGAGCTTCCTTAATCAGATTTGTGGGTTTTTGAACAAATGGGGGGTGGGTATTTATAGAAAAAGTAGAGCCGCTAGGATCGTTTCTTGAATAACGTGATTCGATCACATCCGTACACTTGTTGAAAGGTTATGGAAGCTAAATTCCATCCTTATCTTAGTGACTAAGCAAGTTTAGAACATGTGGTGGAGGATCAAATGGCTGCAACTTGTGATTAAAAACATTTAATCTGGTCTGATAGTGGGAAGCGGCCCGCTTCAGGATCAGCCAAAGACAATGCGGGCCGCCTGGCCCTTCTGATCTGCACATATGTTTCAGAAATGACAGTTTCAGCCCCTGCACGTGTTTAAGGCCATTCCCGACACTTCTAAGGCCCGTAAAGCCAACTTTAAGGCCCTAAAATGTTGCCTAAACATTGTGGACATGAAACATGTTCAAAAATATGTCGGAGGATGGTTCGTTTGGTCGTACGAACGCGATGTTCGCTTAATTACGACGGAATGCGCATAAGCGCGAAAAACGATCCAAATGACGAAACGAATGGATTTTTCTTAAGGAGAACACTTAAATATAATGTAGTCATGCTTTCATAAATTTTTGGATGTCCGGATGTATTCAGAACGTAAGTTATGCGCGAAAAAGCAAACTTGTGCACTTTTTGACACTTTTAGTCCCTGAATGTCCCAAAAGTTTATTTTAGCACACTAAACCCCTCAAAGCCTATTTCTAAGCTATGTAAAGGATATTTAAGGTGTGTTTAACTTATGGTCATGTTCCGGAATGTTCGTTACAGTTCAAATTGACATACTTTCGCAGTTTGTCATATTTAGTCCCTGTAAGCGAATTAACTTGTTTTTGCCATACCAAAGCCTTCAAAACTTATTTCTAAGTTATGTAAAGGTTATTTAAGGTATGTTGAGTATATGTTGATGTTCCAGAGTATTTCTCTCATTAACTGAGTACGTTTACGCACTAGTTTGCGTATAACTCTCCAGAAAGCGATGTAGAGTTTGAAATTACATAAAAGTCAAAACATGAAAAATGTATAACATAACAAAACAAACATTGGGATCAAATAACATTATTTTATTGATAATAGAACTGTTCATAGTGATTACAAGCACAGTTGTTACAGTCTCCCCTACTTGTGGAAATTTCGTCCCGAAATTTATTTAGAGGAAACTCGTGGAAAAAGATGTGGATATTTCGCTTTCATTTGATCTTCGCGTTCCCAAGTAAACTCAGGTCCACGTTTAGCTTCCCAGCGAACTTTGACCAAAGGAATGCGCTTGCGCTTAAGCCACTTGACTTCACGTTCCATGATTTCCACTGGTCTCTCAACAAATTTCAGTGTTTTGCCAACACGAATTTCGTCAAGCGGTATGGAGTAGTTCTCATCAGCTGTACACTTCTTGAGATTGGACACGTGAAAAGTTGGATGAACATTTCCCAGTTCAGGAGGTAACTCAAGTCTGTAGGCTACCTTTCCGATTCTTTCGACGATCTTGAATGGTCCAACGTATCTAGGTGCAAGTTTTCCTTTCTTTCCAAATCTGATCACACCTTTCCAAGGTGAGACCTTAAGTAATACTCGATCACCGACTTGAAATTCAAAGGCTTTGCGTTTTGGGTCCGCGTAAATCTTCTGACGGTTTCTAGCTGCCTGAAGGTTATCACGAACCTTCTTGACCTTGTCAGTTGTCTCTAAAATGAGGGCAGGTCCAGTAAGTTGAGCCTCGCCAATCTCATTCCAGCAGACTGGTGAACGACATTTTCGACCATAGAGAGCTTCGAAAGGAGCCATTTTGATGCTAGTGTGATAACTGTTGTTGTAGGAGAATTCAATCAATTTAAGATGTGAATCCCAGCTACCACCAAAATCGATCACACAAGCTCTAAGCATATCCTCCAGAGTCTGGATTGTTCTCTCAGATTGACCATCCGTTTGTGGATGATAAGCTGTGCTCAGATTAAGTTGGGTCCCCATGGCAGATTGCATGGTTCTCCAAAAATGAGAAGTGAAACGAGCATCTCTGTCAGAAATGATGTTCAACGGAACACCATGTCGAGCTACAATTTCATCTACATAGATTTGAGCAAGTCTGTCAGTAGGAAAATCCTCGCGGATTGGCAAGAAATGTGCTGACTTTGTAAGACGATCAACGACTACCCAGATGGCATCATGACCTTTCTTTGTGCGCGGGAGTTTGGTAACAAGATCCATAGTAATGTTTTCCCATTTCCAAACTGGGATCTCTGGTTGCTCCAATAAACCAGAAGGACGTTGATGTTCAGCCTTAACCTTAAGACAAGTAAGGCATTTTGATACGTATAAGGCAATGTCTTTCTTCATACCAGGCCACCAATAGTGAATACGAAGATCCTTATACATTTTATCTGAGCCCGGATGAATAGAATAACGAGACTTATGGGCTTCATCCATAAGCAAGGTACGAAGATCATCTAGGCTTGGGACCCACAAACGGTCCATGAAGTAATATGATCCATTGTCCTTCAGTTCCAGTGCAGGTGTTATGTGATAAGGAAATTCCTTATCCATCAATCCTTGTGAAACACAAGATTGTTGAGACTGAGAAATGCGTGCTTGAATATCGGATCGAGCTTGAATGACAGATTGAACACGTACACAATGAAGCTTAGTACGTTCCTTACGACTCAATGCATCGGCCACGACATTCGCCTTACCAGGATGGTAGCGAATTTCACAGTCGTAGTCGTTTAAAAGCTCAACCCAACGTCGCTGTCTCATGTTGAGTTCTTTCTGGTTGAAGATATGCTGAAGACTTTTGTGGTCAGTGAAAACCACACATTTTGTACCATACAAATAGTGTCTCCAGATTTTGAGAGCAAAGACAACTGCACCCAACTCAAGATCATGAGTAGTGTAGTTTTTCTCATGTATCTTCAACTGCCTCGATGCATAGGCTATGACTTTGTTCCTTTGCATAAGAACACAGCCAAGACCCAATTTAGATGCATCGCAATACACGACAAAATCATCATCACCCTCAGGCAATGATAGAACAGGCGCATCGCAAAGCTTCTGCTTCAAGTGTTGAAAAGCTTCCTCTTGTTTGTATCCCCAATAAAAGGGCATTTTCTTCTGAGTTAGAGCAGTTAGAGGAACTGCAATCTTAGAGAAGTTTTCAATGAAGCGGCGATAATAACCCGCTAGACCAAGAAAAGAACGAACTTCAGTAGGAGTAGTAGGTGTATCCCAATCCTTAATCGCGCTGATCTTGGAGGGATCTACATGAACACCTCGTTCGTTGATAATGTGTCCCAAAAATTGAACTTCTTTAAGCCAAAATTCGCACTTGGAGAATTTGGCGAAAAGTTGCTCTTTCTTCAGGAGTTCCAGAGTAAGACGAAGATGCTGCTCGTGATCAGCTCGTGTCTTAGAGTAAATCAAAATGTCATCGATAAAAACAATGACGAACTGATCCAAATAAGGTTTGCAGACCCTATTCATTAAGTCCATGAAAACAGCAGGAGCATTAGTCAAACCGAATGGCATGACTGTGAATTCATAATGCCCATAACGAGTACGGAATGCTGTCTTCGGAATGTCTTCTTCTTGCACCCGAAGTTGATGATATCCAGATCGCAGATCAATCTTAGAAAAATAAGAAGCACCTTGTAACTGATCAAAGAGATCATCAATGCGAGGTAAAAGATATCGATTCTTGATGGTAAGTTTGTTAAGCTCACGATAATCGATACACATCCTAAAGGATCCATCCTTCTTCTTTACAAAAAGAACGGGAGCACCCCAAGGTGAAAAACTAGGACGTATAAAACCTTTGTCAGAGAGCTCCTGAAGCTGCTTAGACAACTCTTGCATCTCAGATGGTGCAAGACGATATGGAGCTCTGGCAATGGGGTTTGCACCAGGTACGAGATCAATGCGGAACTCGACTTGGCATGCTGGAGGTAAACCAGGTAAATCTTCAGGGAACACTTCAGAATAATCCCGAACGACAGGAATATCTGAAATAGACTTACCCTTGCCTTTATCTTCTGTAACATGTGCTAAGAAAGCCACATAGTTCTTCTGCAGATACTTCCGAGCTTTGAAACAAGACATGAGTCTGAGACCACCGATAGGCTTCTCACCTTGAACCTGCAGAATCTCGCCTGACGAAAGCGGCACACGAACAATCTTCTTAGAACAAACTATCTCTGCGTGATGCTTGGATAACCAATCCATTCCCACAATAACGTCAAAGCTTCCAAGTTGCATAGGCACGAGGTCAATAGGAAAAAGATGGTCGTTAAGATTCAACTGGCAGTTGTGAAGAACAGAATCAAGAATAATGGGTTCACCACTAGCAACCTCTACTGTCAAAGATTTGCCTAGTTTCGTTCTAGACACGCGAAGCATTTGCTCAAAAGACAAAGACACGAAACTCTTATCGGCACCAGAATCGAAAAGAACAGATGCAGGCTGATTATTAATAAAGAACGTACCGTTCACCACATTATCGTCAGCCTGTGCCTCTTGGGCATTCATGTTAAAAAATCGGCCTCGAGCCGGAGCCGGATTCTGGTTCTGGTTCTGGTTCTGGTTGGCTAGCCTTGGGCACCGGTTTCTATAGTGGGTCAGATCCCCACAATTGTAACAAGCACCTGGTGGGTATTGTGGTCTTGCAGCTTGACCCTGTTGCGGAGCAGGAGGCTGAGCAACTTGTTGAGCCGGGTTCTGAACCGCGGGATTCTGAGCAGATCGACAAAAATTGGCGAGATGGCCTGATTTCCCACAGTTAGTACAGAAACGACATGGAAGTTGCGGCTGGTGGTGACTGTTGCATCTATTGCACAAAGGTGCATTCCCTGAATAAGGTCTCTTCGCTAGAGGCTGTGCAGGTTGGTTGGGAGCTGCCTGATTAGCTTGGGCAGTGATAGCAAAATTTTGAGAAGCCTTACGCTTCTTTGACCTCTTCGAAGAACCAGAGTTCTTTCCATTCAAGTTTTGACCTTTCTTGCTATCTTCCTTGTCAGCCGACTGCTTCTTGCCCTTGTCACCCTTCCGGTGTAACTTGTTCTTCCTGATCTGCGACTCAGTCAATGTCGCAGATAGCTCGATCGCCTGACGAAGTGTGGCAGGGTTACTACCAGTAAGAATGTCTTGTACCGAGTCAGGTAGGCCATCGATGTATCTCTCGATAGCTTTGTCGAGTGGGGTGACCATTGTTGGGCAAAGCAGACTCAATTCTTCAAACCGATCAGTATAAGCCCTGTGCTCACCACTATCTTGCTTCAATACATCAAACTCTTTCTCCAACGCTCGTTGTTCATGGCGAGGACAAAATTCCCTCATCATAAGGGCTCTAAGTTCAGCCCATGTCTGTGCGAGAGCAACTTCTACACCCTGGTCTCTCATAACCCCGTTCCACCATGTCAAAGCCCTCTTCTGAAATACGCTCGAGGAGAACTCGACCTTGCGATTATCCGGACACTGCACATGGCGAAAGGTATTCTCTATACTCTCGAACCACTGAAGAAGCCCAGTCGCTCCCTCAGAACCACTAAACTTGAGTGGTTTAGCCTGGTTAAAATCCTTGTATTTGCATGGAACATTGTTGTTGTTGTTGGCCTGGTTCCATTGAGCAAAGAGATTTGGAAACTGAGCAGCCATCTGCTGCGCAATAATTTCTGCCAGCTCGGCAGTTGCTATCTGATTCTCGCGTCGAGGAGGCATTCTAAAAGAGGAAAACATGAAAAGAAACGAGTGAGATGATTGGATGAAAAGAATGAGATGATAAAAACAAGAATTTGCAAACAGCATAGATGGTGGTCATTCGTCCGTATCACAAAGCAAACAAACGACTCACAGTGACTAATCAAAGTAAATGGGTAAAAAATAATGTATAATGAAGACATGCTCGCCTATAAGTGAACACTCACTCCAAGAATTCCCAGGTAAGCACAACTGGTCTCGCGTCTGGTTGAGATGTATACGAAGTGCTTGCCTAGACAGAAAACCCAGAATACAGGCATTCACCCTTCCAGTTTGCACATGTTCACATTATTTAAAACCCAAAACGTTTGACGGGATTTTGAAAATTAGAAGGCACAAGGCCAAAAACCAAACTTAAAAAGGGTTCAAAACCATATAACAGAGAGTTCAAAACCTTACAATTGAGGGTTCAAAACCTTGTAAAAATTTATTCAAAAACAGATGATTGTTTTTCAAAAATCGTTTCAGAAAAATTTTGGTTCCTTGTTTTGTTAATCACCTAAGGATAGGTGATGTACATGTTTTAAGATCTAAACACAAGATAACTTGTGTTAGGTTCCTAGAAAAGTTATAGTCTAGGTCAAAGCATTACTAATAACCTAGTTCCCTATAACCATTGGCTCTGATACCAACTCTTCTGTCACACCCCGACCGCGTAAAACAACAAATCGCGGCGGAAACATCGGGGCGTGTTGCGACAGAATTAATTGTCTCATAACCATGGCATACAAAGTTTTATTTAATTATTAAACAAGGGTGTTTCATTGTCTTGAACAGGTAATTAAAGAGTTCAGAACATAATTAAACATAGTCTATCTTCTTTTAAAGTTTCTAAGGCACAGGTCCGCCCTAGTATCATGATCAACATCCTATGGAAAAGCACCTGAAAACACATGTGAAAATAGGTACGTCAGCATAAAAATGCCTGTGAGATACATAGGTTTTGTGAAAATAAGATTCATGACTTATGTTTGAGAAAATGTTTAGTCATGAACCTTGTTATTTGCTTTGTCTTGTAAATCATTGAAAACAATAAGATCAGATGATATGTATAAGTAATTGTCAGTTAAATAAATGACCATGTAAAAAGATGTGTTTGTATAAGATAAGTTGTTTTGTAAATCAATGTCTTGTGAAAAGTATGTTATTTGTATAAAATGTTCTATGTCTCAAACTGAAATGATTCAAATAACGTTACGCCATGTAATACCATACAAACACTTATATATAGGAAGTACCAGCGGCGTATCCACCATGCTTGTATCATATTACACACGCATCGTTACTTAATCACTTAATCAAACAAAACCAACCAATGTAAGAAGTCTATGTTTAAACAAATTGTCAAATGTATTGAATAATATGTCAAGTGTAAATCATGTCAAATGTCTATGTCAATTATCCATGTCAAATGTCTATGTCAAATATCCATGTCAAATGTCTTTGTGTAAAATGTCTAAGTCAAAATGTCATGTATGGCAAGTGAAATGTCTCAACTAAACCATATGCACAAAAACAAAGTATTGAAGTAAAACTTGGTTTAAATCAAAGCTATGTTTTGTGTAAATGCATGCAACTATTTAATATGAACATTTATGTGGTATTGTAAAAATGCATACATCCAAGCCTGGCGACTGTGGTGATAAAACCCTTTAAACAAATTAAAGGTCTATCTGTCTTAATGTCAACGAATTCGGTCATTCCTTTCTGTCCCCTTACCCTGGGATGTCCGGAACGGGAGTTGTCAATTCCTATGGTACCACTACCTACTAACGAATGGCGTAGCTAATGTTAATGGATATATTGTCCCATGTAAACAAACCAAATGTCATAACAAAATGTGAGCATGTGAAAACAATGCACTAAGTATGTAATCAAATGAACATACATAGCGTGATATGTCATGTAAAACGATGTACTAAGTAATGCACACAATGGGCATACCTAGCATGAAATGTCATGTAAAACGATGTACTAAGTAATGCACACAATGGGCATACCTAGCATGAAATGTCATGTAAAACGATGTACTAAGTAATGCACACAATGGGCATACCTAGCAGGAAATGTCATGTAAAACAATGTACTAAGTAATGCACACAATGGGCACACCTAGCAGGAAATGTCATGTAAAACAATGTACTAAGTAATGCACACAATGGGCACACCTAGCAGGAAATGTCATGAAATCATGTACTATAATGTACTAACGAACATAGTATGTATATGATGTGAAAACAGGAAAGCATGAAAGTAACAAGTAGGCACATGTGTTCCACCCCAAAATAGTTTGGAAAACAGTAAAAGAGGGGTCTATGTACTCACTTGAGATTGCTCAGTTGTCAAAAGATAACCACCAAGTAATGCTATAGATCTCGGAATCAAACGGCACCTAATATAGGTAACTATGTTAATAAACCGGACCTAAATCGGAAGATTGGATAGAATGAGGTTTCGTAAACAAAACGAGTGTAGAGACTCGTGTCATTTGGTTTAACAAAGCCTACATGCTAAATGAAACTTAACATAATTGTTTACGACCCATTACGACCCGTTTAGGAAGCTTATGCTACTTTAACGCGTCGTGCGCGTGAAACGCGTTCGGACCGCCTAACTAGTCCTATGACAAGTATTATATGCCTAAACATGTTACATAATCAGTTACATGACAAAAGTTTAGGTTACATATGCTAAATTACCAATTATGTATGAAAAGGGTATTTTGGTAATTTACCTAAGGCATATAAACTACCTATCATAAAACTACTTAAACATCGTGACCATAAGGTATAACCTCGGAAGGTTATTCCCTACACTATGGTCACCTAATGTGTTTGGTCGGATCCTAATGATCGACCAAACTGGGTCGAGTTCGAAGGTATAGGCGATTTATTAGATCGCCTACCCTACGACTCTAGACAACGTGGTAATCAGTAGGCATAGTCCTAAGGGACTATGACCATCGTGATTACAATCACGTTGCGAAGTTCAAACGAACTTCGCATTGACCATTACTGGTCAACGCTGAAAGTCAAACAAAGTTTGACTTTCTGACTCGAAAAGCAGTAAAAATAAGGAAAAGGACGAAAGAATACTTACGAAGGGTCCCCGAATGCTAACCCAGATCAAAATAGCTCAGGTATGAAACGAAGGTTCCAACTTAGAGCTTCCTTAATCAGATTTGTGGGTTTTTGAACAAATGGGGGGTGGGTATTTATAGAAAAGGTAGAGCCGCTAGGATCGTTTCTTGAATAACGTGATTCGATCACATCCGTACACTTGTTGAAAGGTTATGGAAGCTAAATTCCATCCTTATCTTAGTGACTAAGCAAGTTTAGAACATGTGGTGGAGGATCAAATGGCTGCAACTTGTGATTAAAAACATTTAATCTGGTCTGATAGTGGGAAGCGGCCCGCTTCAGGATCAGCCAAAGACAATGCGGGCCGCCTGGCCCTTCTGATCTGCACATATGTTTCAGAAATGACAGTTTCAGCCCCTGCACGTGTTTAAGGCCATTCCCGACACTTCTAAGGCCCGTAAAGCCAACTTTAAGGCCCTAAAATGTTGCCTAAACATTGTGGACATGAAACATGTTCAAAAATATGTCGGAGGATGGTTCGTTTGGTCGTACGAACGCGATGTTCGCTTAATTACGACGGAATGCGCATAAGCGCGAAAAACGATCCAAATGACGAAACGAATGGATTTTTCTTAAGGCGAACACTTAAATATAATGTAGTCATGCTTTCATAAATTTTTGGATGTCCGGATGTATTCAGAACGTAAGTTATGCGCGAAAATGCAAACTTGTGCACTTTTTGACACTTTTAGTCCCTGAATGTCCCAAAAGTTTATTTTAGCACACTAAACCCCTCAAAGCCTATTTCTAAGCTATGTAAAGGATATTTAAGGTGTGTTTAACTTATGGTCATGTTCCGGAATGTTCGTTACAGTTCAAATTGACATACTTTCGCAGTTTGTCATATTTAGTCCCTGTAAGCGAATTAACTTGTTTTTGCCATACCAAAGCCTTCAAAACTTATTTCTAAGTTATGTAAAGGTTATTTAAGGTATGTTGAGTATATGTTGATGTTCCGGAGTATTTCTCGCATTAACTGAGTACGTTTACGCACTAGTTTGCGTATAACTCTCCAGAAAGCGATGTAGAGTTTGAAATTACATAAAAGTCAAAACATGAAAAATGTATAACATAACAAAACAAACATTAGGATCAAATAACATTATTTTATTGATAACAGAACTGTTCATAGTGATTACAAGCACAGTTGTTACAAAGTTAATGAGCATATATCGACCAAGTAGTTTACATAGCATACGAGAATAACAAGTACCACACATAGTTTCATGTTAAGCATGGATAGAGTATGTTAAAAATAGTTTGAGTGTCATTTTGTATAATATACATGTTGCATCCCAAAATGGTAAAAGATAAAAGGGATCGAGTATACTCACAAAATTGCATATGCTTTCCGATTATCCAAAGTGACGAAGTTGTTGAGACTAGAAAGTTGAATGTGTTCGATTTGGAGTTTAAGAGGTGTTACATATGGTTCTAGGGATTTGGAGTTTAAATAGCATGAAAAATAAACATATGAAAATAATCAACTAACACCTATGACACTTGTTCTTGACACTATGAAACTCTAAAATAGTTTAAATGTTTTCATGGAACAAGGTTCCTTTAGAATCGTGACAAGTTGTCAAGGCCTAAGATGATACAATCTACTAGCTTGACGAATGTCCATTACTTCATCACCAAGAGTTCGATTATTTGGTTGTTACATAAGTATTACATAGTGTATATTACATCATATAAGTCAAGCATGAGGTGGAAGATTAAAGTCTTCATTTAGGCACCTCTAAGTATCATAGAATTCATACATGAGGTAGGAAGAACAAGCTTCCATTTAGGTACCTCTATTGTTCCCCACTTCACTTGTTGTTATGAACAACAAGGAGGGTCATGAACCTAAAAGAATAATGAAATACATCAACTAATCTATGAGAATACATCAAGAAGTGTGTGGATTTTTATGAAAGATAGCCCAAGCTAGTCTAACAATCACACATACATCAAGCTTCAAGCTTGAACACTTCTTGTGGGTAAAACCCTAACTAAAACAGAAAGTTTGTGAGGTTTTAACCTCTGATTTAACATGTCTAAACCTTGTTTTAAGCCTAACTAACCATAGATGAGGTTATAAGCATTAGGACATAGGTTTGAGATGAGTTAGACTCAAGTTTGAACAAGTTTAGTAAAGTTTGAATCAAAACAAAAACGAACAGTGAACTTTGGAGCCTTTTTGCCGGAGTTCCAGGGACTTATTTACTGTGAAAAACCCATGGAATCGAAGCTAAGGTCAATCCAAGCACATAGAAAAAAGAATGAGGTAAAACGGATAAGAAACGAGTGAGATATGCTCATTTTTGTGAAGTAGGATGAATCTGTTCGAACACCAATTTGCAGCTGCGTTTTTGATGATTTGAGGGTGATTTGGATGAGTTTGTAAAGTGTTTAGGACTTGGATTAGTGTGGTATTTATAGGAGAAGGTTTAGGTTAGGTAGTGGTTGTGTATTTAATGTTAAAATTGGTTTAAACTTGAGAAAAACACAAAAAACCCGCTTAAAAACGCACTGAAATGGAGCTGATTCGAGGCTGCCAGGTTTGGTTCGGGTGATTGTTTAAGGATATACTGATCCGGGTTTTGTTCGATAAGGAGCCCGAGCTCAGCTGGTTAGGCGCTTGTTTGGTGTGGCTGTTGACCCGGGTTCGATTCCCGTGGTCAGCAGCTTTTTATTTTTTTTATTTTTTTGACTAAAAACCTCATACTTTCATTTATTACACATATCACCCTTGGACTTTAATTAACCAAGTGTTATTGTTTAAGAGAACTATCTTTTGTAGTTTAAACTAACTAAGTTAGTTTATATTTACTAACTTTATAATCTATTGGACTAACTAGATTATAAAAAAAACTTTTAAATAACAAAATTAATTAATTTAAATAAATTGAATATTGACCATATTTATAACGAATAAAAATCTTTAAACGATTATTCGTTTCACGAAGCTTTCGAGTCTCATTATTTTAAGAGTTTTAACCAGTTTAACGAGAATCAAGTGTCGATAAGTGTAGAATCAAGAATCCTTGAATAATATTTCGTTCAAACGAGAATTTCGTTGTGATTTATGTCTCGGATTCTACAAAGATTACATCGAAACGACGATTATAAGAACACAAAATTTTCCAAAGATAGAATTTCAAGCAAGGGTTTATAAATATAGAAAGTATGAAAACGCAGGGCATTACAATATGTTGGACCTTTTAAGATTCTGGAAAGGATCGGAAAAGTCGCCTACAGACTCGAACTACCGGAGGAACTTAGTAACATCCACCCGACTTTCCACGTGTCAAACCTCCGAAAGTGCCTGACTGAGCATGACTAAATTGTACCACTTGATGACCTTCAAGTAAACGAAACACTACACTTTGTGGAGAAGCCTGTTGAAATCATGGATTGCCAAACCAAGCAGCTCAGACGCTCGCGCATTCCTATTGTGAAAGTCCGATGGGAAGGCAAACGAGGCGCAGAGTTCACTTGGGAACTCAAAAGCGACATGAAGGCGAAGTACCCGCAGTTGTTTGGAGGAGCTTGTTCTAGAGAGTGAAAGTCTAGAAAGAGAAAGTTCTCCAAAGTGATTCACGGTATTGTACATCTTTCAGCCTAATTTCGGGATGAAATTCCCTAAATAAGGGGAGGCTGTAACACCCCGTGTTTTCGAAAGTCAAAGTCAAGGTCAAAGTCAACGACCGATTTCACGTGACTTGACTAGTAGTGAATTTCTTTTATATGTTTATTTTAGTTGTATTATGTGGAGTAAGTGTCAATAATTACAATAATCGATGTGTGTTATTCCCTATCTAATCGACTTACAACTGTAAACTATAGGAAGTAACAATGCGATAAAGTTAACTAAACGATAATCAAACTATGCTAATCAAATCGACATCGAATCGCAACTCGAAATACGCATTTTGGTTACTGATATACGTGTGTGTGTGCCTTATGTATTACTTGTGCATGTTTATTTATTTTATGTTGTGGTAATCAATTGAAACTAGGGGTGTAAACGAGCCGGGTCGAGCCCGAGCTCGACTGGGCTCGAGCTCGGCTCGTCATGTTTTTTTGAAGCTCGAGCTCGAGCTCGGCTCAGTTCGAGCCTACTTATTTGAGCTCGAGCTCGGCTCGCGAGTAAAACCAAAAGCTCGAGCTCGGCTCGAGTTATTTTAAGAACAACCTCAGACGAGCTAAAAACTCGGCTCGAGCTCCCTTCAGTATTGCTTAGATGAGCCAAAGCTTGGCTCGAGCTCGGTTCGCCATTGTTATCATCATAATTATCATCATAATTTAGGCTCGCGAGCCTATACGAGCTTTGTATATCAGGCTCGAGCTCAGGCTCGATAACTAAACGAGCTCTATTTCAGGATCGAGCTCGGGCTCGGGCTCGTTAAAGCTCGGCTCATTTGAGCTTTTAACCGAGCCGATAACGAGTAGCTCTCGAGCCTCTGGGCTTGTTTACACCCCTAATTGAAACGCAATCGAAACTCGAATCGCAATCGAACTTAATCGAAATCGAACTATTATAATTAGTGGAGAAGGGATAGTGCAAGATATGAATAGTTGGGATTAAAAGTAATTTGACTAGGAAAATCTATCGCATTCGAAACAACAAAAATCATCGCGCCGAACACCCGAACCAAGTGCCATCCGGCCGGATTGCCATCCGACCGGGCTGCCACTTGATCTGGTGCCAGGTTGTCATCCGACCGAGATGACATCCGACCGGATAAGCCATCCGGGCGAGATGACATCTGACCGACCTACCCTTTCCTCTTTGGGTAACCCTATAAATACCCATATCACTTTCATTCTTTCTACTTTTGGAAACTCTCTGTCCGAATAGCACGCTCTTCTCACCTTTTCTTCAATTTCTCTCGATTTCGGTAAGATCTCGTCCTAAATCTTGTACTTTCTTGATCTACACACACTCCTACACCTTTCTATCTTTTGAATCTTAACTTTTAACCGTGAAATCACTAGGTTTGAGGTGTTCTAGGATGACGTCATCATGTGTTCTTGAAGAACTTCATTTTTTTTGGCTTCAATCCACCAAGAACAACTTAGATCTAACCGATTTCCACACGAATACACAAAGATCTTTCATAGATCTAAACATAATCATAGTGAAAAGGATTGAAAGATGGTTTCTAACTTTCTTTCAACTCTTTTACACTCAATGCACTCAAAACCGATAGAATCGGGCCTTGTTCTAGTCTTCTACTCATTCTTAGTGTTGTGCTAGTTCAAGATCTGGATTCTACTCATGAGACCACCGATCTCGGGTTAACCAAAAACAACCGTCTCGAACCAGTTAACTGGTCGAACTAGGGTGATTCCTGGTCGATCGGGTTACTTGGGTCAAGATGGAGTTCTGTTGGTTAACACGTTCTCAAAACGTCTTGACAAAATGACAAACAATCAAAACGGCCAAGTGAAAGACAGACGGAATGACCAGCACGGAGTGCTATCCGACCAGACTATTGTCCGAACGGATAAGCCATCCGAGCGACTAGGTCATCCGAACAGCTTACACCTTGGGTCCCACACTTAGCCAACTTTATCTGAAGTTTGAGTATTGAACGAATTGTTGTTCGACCGGACAACCTATCCGACCGGATTACTCTTCGTATCATGAGATACTTGGACTTAAACAATTTTCAACATGTTCAATGCACTAAGGATGCCACCCGATCGAACAAACTGTCTGACCGAGTGACCGCCCTGCTGTAATCTTGTTCTCGCTGAAGTGTCAACCTATCGGATTGTCGTCCGATCGGACAGACCGTCTTGAAAGGTAGAGATACTTCAATGTTTTCAAAATGCTACAACGAAAACTTCAAAGGACAAGCCATCATACACAAACACATCCTTCTCAATGGAGGAAACAATCCACTCGAATAGTCATCCGACCGGACAACCTATCCGACCGGATGACCATCCGAACGGATTGTCATCCACACGACTGGACCATCCGGTCGGATTACCATCCGACCGAGCGACTGTCCGAGCCACTTACACATTGCATCGTTTTACGCGTCACTTATCGTTATGCTATCAATCTATTCAGGCTAACCTTACTCTTTAGCGCTCCCTTCAATCCATCATCGCTGTGAGTATACTCGATCCCTTTTTTGCTTTATGCACTTTTGGGTGTTACATACGTTACGAATATTCAAATCACAATAAACACACTACTCAATACTATTTGAACGTTAACCGTTAATGCATGTTATACGTGGTTTATGAATGCTTGTTTGTTATGTTTACACATGGAATGCTGTCTACCTGCCTTAGCAACGATAGTACTATAGTTTGGACTCAGCACCTATTCGCAGGGGTTGTTAAGGACAATTACTTGCATGGATTACGGTGGTAATCATGTATTGCGAACTGCCTCAGGCAGTCAACCCGCAGTCATTGGTATCGATGGATCTATGTCGATAACTAACGTGCTTCATTTCACTATGTGTACGTGCTGGTTATGCGTAAACGAATTTCGAACTCTATATGCTATTATCAAACTTGTATGCTCACCTTTACATTATACGTATTGACTTTATTTTAACGTATGTGACAGGTGCTTAGGATGCACATCTGGTAGGAAATCGAAGCTAGAATAAGGCTCTAGAGGCCAACAAATAGTTGTCTGTACAATTTAAATCAATGGTCTCTAGAAGCAGATAAACAATTGCTCTATTTGAAAATCAGAGTTGTCGGAATAGAACTATTTGCCTAGATTTTGTCTGTAATAATTTGTTTACCTTTTGAGGCATGGTATGGGACATGTTATTTTAAATTGATTGGTAATGATAATTTTTATGGAAACTTCTGGACAATATGTTTCGCTCAGTACCACGCCCCGATGTTTCCGCCATTGGTTGGGGTGTGACAACTCCGGCTCTTCCCCGCTTTTATCTAAAGCGACGAATTCGGATTCCATCGTGGATCTCGCTATAACCGTTTTCTTGGAAGACTTCCAAGCTATAGCCACGCCCGCAAGTGTAAACACGTAACCACTTATGGATCTGTGATCCTTTATATCCGATATCCAGTTCACGTCAGTGTATCCTTCGATCACTGCTGGATCACGGGTATAATGCAAACCATAGTCACTTGTGTATCTTATGTATCTAAGCACCCTCGTGATAGCTTTCCAATGATCCTCGCTCGGATTACTGGTGTATCTACTTAGCCTGCTCACAGCATATGCTAAGTCGGGTCTAGTATATGTCATTAGATACATGAGACTACCAATGATCCTTGAGTACTCTAACTGAGAAACACTCTCGCCTCTATTCTTCCTTAGGCATTGGGTATTATCAATTGGAGTTCGAGCTATACTCGAATCGTCCGAATTGAATTTCCCAAGGATCTTTTCGACGTAGTGAGATTGACTCAAGACAAGACCATTTTGGGTTCTAGTGATTTTTACTCCAAGAATCACATCCGCGAGACCCATGTCTTTCATGTCAAACCTCGCTTTCAACATGTCTTTTGTTGAGTTGATCATGTTATTATCACTCCCAATGATAAGCATATCATCTACATAAAGACATAAGATTACATAACCTCTTGTTGTGTCTTTAAAATAAACACACTTGTCGCACTCATTTCTTTTGAAACCATTGTCAATCATGACATGATCAAACTTTTGGTGCCATTGTTTTGGAGCTTGCTTCAAGCCATACAATGACTTGACCAATTTACATACTTTTCCCTCGTTTCCTGGGGCGGAAAAACCCTCAGGTTGTTCCATGTAAATTTCTTCTTCTAAATCGCCTTTTAGAAATGCGGTCTTTACATCCATTTGGTGAACTTCCAAATTTCTTAGAGCCGCAATTGCAAGAACCAACCGTATAGAGGTTATTCGTGTCACAGGCGAGTAAGTATCAAAGTAGTCTAGATCCTCCTTTTGTCTAAATCCTTTGATTACTAACCTTGCCTTGTATTCATCAATACTTCCGTCAGTTTTCATCTTCCTTTTGAATATCCAACGATATCCAAGTGGTTTACAACCAGGTGGAAGATCTACTAACTCCCAAGTATGATTTTGCAATATAGACTCAATTTCATTCTTAATTGCTTCTTGCCATTGAGGTCCTTCTGCGGAGGTAACCGCTTCGCGGTAGGTATTGGGCTCACCCTCAACCATATAGCTCATGAAGTCTGGACCAAAGGATTTTTCAACCCTTTGTCGTTTACTTCGTCTAAGCTCACCCTCCTCGACCTCAGGTCGTTCATGTCTTTCATCTATCCTCGTAGATGAACTTGGTCCTGCTTCATCTAACCATGTAGATGAACTTGGACCTGCTTCATCAACCGCACTTGATGAAGGCGCATGTGTTTGTCCTAACATAGGAAACACATTCTCAAAATATGAGACGATGTTAGAATTTGCCTCCATGATAGTGTGTTTGTGTACATCGGGATTCTTGGACTCATGTACAAGAAAACGATGCGCACTACTTTGATGTGCATATCCAATGAAAATGCAATCAATAGTTTTGGGTCCTATCCTAAGAGCCTTAGGAGGTGGTACAATCACCTTAGCTAGGCACCCCCATACTTTCAAGTATTTGTACGAAGGCTTCCTTTTCTCCATAACTCATATGGAGTTTCGTCCCTATTTTTCAAAGGTATCTTGTTCAAAAGATAGTTTGCTGAGAGAATGGCATCCCCCCACATTTCTCGGTTCACTCCCGAACTAATCAACATGGCATTCATCATCTCCTTCAATGTGCGGTTCTTCCGTTCCGCAACGCCATTTGATTGTGGAGAATAAGGATGTGTACACTCATGTACAATGCCACTTTTTGCGCATAAATCCGCAAAAGGTGCAACATATTCACCTCCTCGATCGCTTCTCAAAGCTTTTATCTTCTTTTTAAGTTGATTCTCAACTTTGTTTTTGTACAAGATAAACTTCTCTATTGCTTCGTCTTTACTTTTAAGTAAATACACATAGCAATATTTATTACAATCATCAATAAACGTGATGAAGTACTTATTTCCTCCACGCGTGGGAACCACTTTTAAATCACACACATCGGTATGAATTAAATCAAGGGGTTCGGTTATTCGTTCAACCGATTTAAACGATGATCTCGTAAGTTTGGATTCAACACATGTCTCGCATTTGTGATCGGACTCGATATGGAATATTGGTATCAAGTTTAATTTAATTAAATGTCATAATGAATTAAAATTTACATGTCCGAGTCTACCATGCCAAACATTAGAAGACTCAATCATGTAAGTAGAAGTAGAAATTTCATTCAAACTTTTGTTTTGGTTTACAACCATTACATTCTGTTGGTACACAATGTCTATCGCCTACGTCATCAGTCTAGGTCGTGTCAGTAGCTTGTAATAGGGGTTAAAAGTGTAAAAGTTAAGTTTATTTGTGTATGAAAGCCATTTCGCATGAAATGGAGTTTGATAGATCATTTCGCACGAAATGGACTTTGCCATTTCGTGCGAAATGGAACATGTCATTTCGTGCAGAATGGAAACCCTATAAATAGGGGTGTTGGGTTTTCCATTTGATACGAATTGGTGAAACTTGTCAAGAAGTGCTGCCAGTTTCTCACCGTGTAAAAACGTTTTATATCAATGGAAAACCAGTTTAAAGTGTATTTCTCTGCTTCTACTCACATTCTAACACCGATTCTCAGTTACTAGATTGTTTCCGCCTCTCTAGTGACTTAGATTTGACTCAGACCGACTCATTCAGGCCGAATATTGATCCTACAAGTGGTATCAGAGCTCAGGATGAGTCAAATCGGCTGAATCAGTGCTTTGAATGGTTTAGAACTCTCTACTTCTACTCATTCTTGGATTTTTGAACGATTTCACGGACAAAATGAACTGAATTTTGAATATAACGTGTAAAACACCATTTTAATCAATCCTTCAAAGTTACAGACCTTAATTCGGACTAAAATCGATCAAAAAGTGCCAAAAACATCATTTCGTGTGAACATGTATCATTTCGTATGAAAATTGTGTCCATTCCGTACGAAATGAACCATTTCGTGTGAAGTTTTATCAAATCGCTTGATAATTTTTCCAATTCGCACGAATTGGACCATTTCGCTTGAAAATTCGAATTGTCTTATCATTTCGCACGAATTGGCATCTTTTTACTCATTTCGCACGAAATGGGAATCCAAATCGTTTGAAATTGCCATTTTGCTTGAAAGTTCATTTCGTTTGTAGTCCATTCCGTTTGAAAAGTAATTTTCAAAAACTTAGAAAATTTTTTGAAACTATTTTCATCATTTAAAATGGAGAACCAATAATTTTATAACATGTTTTTCGGAGGAGGAATAACAGCATCTCAAACTCCAACGAGTATTGTGCAGAACGTAAACATGGAAAACGAGCTTGGTACAATGCAAACGCCACCAAAATTAATGAACATTGACGAATATTCAGGGTGGTCAGAGAGGTTTAAAACCTGGGTACAGGCAAATCATTTTGAGTGTTGGATGAAAATTGAGTCAAAGTATGTACCTCCGACAATGGAGCGGGTATTGAGAAAACAATTGGTAGCTTAACTCCGCTTGAACATGAAAGCTTTAAGGTTGAAAAGAAAATGATGAGCATCTTGCAGCAAGCAATCAAAGAATATATTTTGATTCTACTACAACATCAGGATAACTCGCAGTCTGTCTGGAATGCACTAAAAGTGAAGTTTCTTGGAAGTGTTTCGATGATAAAGAGCAAAACGGCATTTCTGAAAAAGGAATTTGATATTTTTATGGGTATCAAGGGTGAGTCAACAAAAGAGTTGATCGAGAGATATTGTCATTTGGTTGTAGAAATGAAGCGTTTGAGCATACTAAAACAGATGATGTAGGATCGTTTGCACGACCAAATGAGTCGTTCAGAAGAGATCTCGTCCAATACAAGAGGCGGAATCAAACGTATCGGTGTTATTTCAGCTGTATACACACTAGAATCACTTAATCTATCTCTTGTATTGATTTGATGACGATTACAGACCTGGAGATACTTCGGCAGAGCTTCGCTACCGGAATGACCAAGTTACAAATGAAAATCACAAGTCACCTATTTATACTATTTCCAGTTTGTTTGAACAAACCTTTTCAGTTCGTACGAACTTGTCACACCCCAACCAATGGCGGAAACATTGGGATGAGATGAAGTGTGAAGATTACTCGAGACATCATAACACTAATAATCGTGACAAGTATTTAAATAGTAAATTTCATTTCATTTCTAAGAAATCAATTACAAGAGTTTGAAACAAGTACAACATGAATAATGAAATATAATACAAATAAAATACAAAATTTAAAGTGTGTATCTAAGCATCCTACTAGATTCCATGCATCATCAACACCATCGCTAAACCTGCAACATGTTTTAATAAAGTTCAATGCAAAAGCAAAGGCGAGTACACAAGGTTTGAATAAGTATAGCATAAGTATAAAAGCATTTTACTCGAATCCACATGGCAATTTGTAAGCAAGGTAACTAGCATGCATATCATTACGTATAAACCCAAAGTGTCCACTAGTATTTAGCATCCCTCGCCACAAAAGTGACGAGACCGTATAGTATAATGACCTAACAATCCCCCGTCGGGTGGTGTGCTACTCCTATAGTGCTATAATTGTTAAGCGGGTATAACATAGTAATGGCATGAAGCATATATTATCTTGCATAACAAGTAGCATGTATAACGGATTGAGTTCACAAAGTATATTTAAGTGTGTGTAAGTGTAATTTTTGTATGGTAACATGTTGCAACCCAAAAGTGGTTTAAAATGTAAATGGGTCGAGTGTACTCACAAAGCTTGCATATGCTTTCCGATTATCCAATTGTTGACGAATAGAGATTTAGAGTCTGAATGTATAAGGGTTAAAGTTCAAGTATGCTTAGAGTCGAGATTCGGAATAAAACAACATGAAAGTATTATATTAACATAATCATCTTCAACACGTAACACTTGTATGACACTTGGTAACCATGAGGGTTATAATAATGTTTTCATGAGTTGAACACTCATAAGAACCATAACAAGGTTTAGGTCCTAGATGATGTCCTACTACTTTGACAAATGAACATGAATTCAACATCAGTGGTTCGAATGTACATCGATATTATTTAGGTTAGGTAGTATATATTAATAAGTCCTTAGTACATGCATTTCAAGCATGAGGTAGAAGATTATATCTTCATTTAGGTACCTCAAAATGTGTCATAGAAGTCATGTAGGAGGTAGGAAGAACAAGCTTCCATTTAGGCACCCCGTATATGTTCACCACTACACTTGTTGTAACAACAAACAAGGAGGGTCATGAACTAGGATTTGTACAAGAATGTAAATAATCTAAGCTATGAGAAATCATCAAATCATGTGGGGATTTTATGTTGGAAAAACCCAAGTTGTTCCAATAATCACTCCTACATCAAGTTTGCAACTTGAACATGACTTGTGGGTTAAAAACCCTAATCAAAACAGATTTATTTGAGGTTTAACCTCTGATTTTGTATGTCTCAACCTTGTTTTTAAGCCTAACCAACCACAAGAATGGTTGTAAGCATTAGGACATAGGTTTGAGTGAGTTAGACTCATGTTTAAGTGAAGATTAAGACTTTGAAGCCTTTTTGCCGGAGTTCCAAGGACTTGTTTGCTGTGAAACACCCCTAGAATCGAAGCTAAGGTCAAGCCAAGCATTCTGGAAATAGAATGGACCAAAACGGATAAGAAATAAAGAAGTTATGCCCATTTTCGTAAAGCTCGATGAATCTGTCTGAACCTGAACTTTCAGCAACGATTTTGAGTGATTGGAGGAGATTTAGATGAGTTTGTAAAGTGTTTTGAGCTTGGAGGAGATGTGTATTTATAGGGGAAGGAGTTAGGGTTGATTGGAGGTGTTTAATGGAGGTTTAGAGGTGATTGGAGGAGAAGAAGTGTTGGGATTTCGTGCAAAATCGCGGAGAATTCAAGCTGTTTGAAAATCTGCCCGCCAGACACCCTTACGGACCGTAAGGGTGGGAGGCTTATGGTCCGTAAGCCTTTGGGCTGAAACACAACTTTTTATTTTTTTGTTTTAATGATTTGTGACATGTTCCAATGACATATATTACGTGTTTTATGACCATTTTAGGGTATTTAGGTGTATAAGGCATGTTCTAAGGGTTACACAAGTATAAAACGAATATGACTAAGCATAGGACTCGTATGTAAGTATGGTATGAGGTATGTATATCACGTATTGGTAGGTTTATAACACGTTTGCAAGCATCACGAATATGTGTCAGTTGTTTCATGAGTTAAACATATGAATATGTAAGAAGTATGTATAACACAAGTTTGGAGAAAACACAAGTTTTATTTATGATTCAAGTCCCATATTTTAAAATGATTACGACGAAAGGATGATTACAAGAATGCAAGGTTTCTAAAAATAGAACTTCAAGCAAAGGTTTCTAAGTGTAGAAAGTTTGAAAACGCGGGGCGTTACAGAACTGGTCCAGTTCGTTTGAACTATCCACTTCGTTTGAACTGACCACTTCGTTTGAACTAGCTTGTTCACCTCTGTTTCCTACTTATCTCGAACTGCGTGACTTGTTTTATCTATTCTATTATAAGACTCGATACAAGACGAAGTCGACAGACGTATGCACCAACAGACTCCCCCTCGAATGTTGACGAGTCTTTAGTGTCGAGTCTTCGGTTGTCAAACCTTCAGTTTTTATCAGTCTATTCACTCTCTCCAAATATTCTCCATTGTAAGCATCCACAATCAATCTCTTTCTCTTTCTTCCAGAATCGCAACCTAGCTCTGAACTTTTTCCACAAGCATCTTCAGAATCCGAATTTGTCTCTACTATCTTCAGATTATCTCTTGATGTCCTCAGACTCCCCCTCTCACTAAGCTGGGATCGCAGTCTGGAATTCACTTTCCACAGATTCTTAGATCGTAACCTCGTACTCATCTAACTCAGGTATCAGAAACTGTCTATCCTGCATAACTCTACCCAAAAATAAGTTTCACAACTTTTAAACTTTTGCAAATTTAGAAACCACTTGTAGGTATTATTCAAAAAATGATTTAATCTTTGATAGCCACTTGAAAATACAACTTCTTCATACATTCTTTCCCAAACCTGTTCATCAAGTTTAGCACTTGGAATTTTGAAAATCAGCTCTCTAACATCAGTTGTCGAAAATCTTTTTGAATTTTTCAAAATTTATGCTAAAACACACTAAACTCTTTTTGGATTTTTGAATGTAATGAAATACAATAAAAAAATATTTACAGACAATATTTTTGTGAGTTTGTGTAAGAGGATCATATCAGTTTATGAGACCAATCACCAACACCGTTAAGCTTTAAACATTTTAAGTTCTAAACGATTCACATAGATTGATGATATTGATGTCCACTTAAACTCAATCTAAAAACTTTCGAAATGCTTACTGATACGTTAAGGTATATTAATTTTGCACTAAATTCTTATAGACCCCACGATCTCAGCATATCCCCTCATCATGAAATACACTGACCCAAGTAATGCCTTTAAAATTTTATCAACTGTGATTTGTGCGAAAACAAAGCAGAATGTTTAAACATTAACAATCAGGTCGATACTTCCGTATACGCAGAGAAAGTCCAATGTTTAAACAAAATAAGAAAAATAAAACAAGTTGAAATTGTTTAGGCTTTAACCACCAGGTCGATACTTCCGTATACACAGAGGTGATCCAAAGCTTAAACGAAACACCAAAGAAAATAAAGCAGAACGTTTAGGCAATAACATCCAGGTCGATACTCACGTATACGCAGAGGATGTCCAATGCTTAAACAAAATAAAGAAATAAAACAAGTTTAAGTCTTTGCAAAATGAAATACACAATCACAGCGACTTTTCAGCAAAGTTGTGAAAGTTCACAAACTTAACCAGTTTTATGTCTTTCGACAATCAGCGATTACTGAGTAGGCACACAATCAAGAAGGACAAAACTAAGTACTATGCTTTTGACCATGTTTCCCACTAGAACTAGGCTTTTTTCATTTAAGTTTGTATCGTTATCGCAAATCTACTAATATAGCTGAGCCTATCGTCACATCTTTAGTGAGACCGTTTATCACATTTTGACTTTCCATTTGTTTAGCATGTCGTGACAGTCCACTGATGTACTATCATTTCCTCTTATTCTCAACAAAACTCATTTTTGCATTTTTTCATGTTTTTGGATTTTTCAAATTTTCAAATGTTTTTGGATTTTCTGAAATTTCTTACTCCCCCTAAATTCAAATACATGTAACGGAAATTTGAAAACAAACTGTACAAGAAACATGACAACTGATATCAAATTGTATCAATTCGCCATCCACTTGGCATAAACAATCAGAACTCCCCCTCACAACAAACTATTTTCCCATTATGATTTCAAAACACTTAAGTTTGTTTTAATCAAATGGTTTTTCTGGAAAATAAGTTTTGTTGATTGATTTTACCAATTGTAGGTTAGGGGTTTGGTTCATCACTTTGTTTTTCAACCACTTGTAGGAAATCAGATACAACTTAATGTCCCTGATTTACCACTTGTAAAAATAGTTCAATCAAGTTCAACCTAATGACCTTGATTAACCTTCAATTACAAACTCTTTTTCAACCACATGGCTTACCAACCAATACCACATGTAGGTTGAATTCTCAAGATGCCGATTCCTACTCCTCACTTACCAATCTGGGAGTTCCGGCAAATCACACTTATACAAAAACAATTTTCTTAAACAATGAATGATGCCGATTCATGTTCCGCGATTACCAACTTGGGATCTCCGGCAAGTCAGGTTTTTACTCTTTGAAAAATATATCCACCCAAGCCTGACCTTCCTTGGGTGTAACGACCTCTTCTTCATCTTTACTTTCAACAGACTTGTGAACATTCATTTTGGAAGCATAGAATTCTTTAACTCCTTTGGCCTTACCATCGACCATTTTTCCAAAAATGTGTTTCACATTTCTGTTGAAAGCCTTTTCAACATCAAATTTTTTCTTATCAGAATAAAATTGATTTGAAATTTCAACTTTTCCAACTTTCTTCTTAAAATTTTTAGCATTCAGTGGTGGAAAATTCACATCATCCACTGTCAGAACTGATTTCTCCACCTTTTCTTCAACACGTGACTCCTCTGATTTTGTGGAATCAGATTCATCACCAGAACTGTTTCCTGAACCCTTAACCACCCATATTTGGTTTTTCAGATTTTCTTTTCTTTTCACCACATTCTTTGAACATTCACCAACCTCAAAAGTTGAATTTTCAAAGCCTGTAAATTTTTTTGTTGTAGGTTCAGTTTTCTCAACAACTTTTTCTTTGAGTTTACCAGAGACTCCCTGTTTTGCCTTTAGACAATTCCTGGAAATATGACCGACTGTTTTACACTGAAAACAGGTTCTCGTCTCTGTCTTCTTCTGAGCAACACTCTTCTTCATGTCCTCTTGCTTCTTTGCAAGGAATTCTTGATTTGTCTGCTTTCTGAATGCTTGCTCTTTCTCAGCTTCTGTCGTTTTTCCTGAAACAAACACAGTTTTTGGTTTATAAACTTTTTCATTTTTATAATTTTTTGGTTGATTAAATCCAAGACCTTTCCTTTTGAAATTACGATTATGGTTTGGTTTCTTTTGAAAACTATAACCACAATTGTAACCCATTTTCTTGTTAATTCTTTGTTGATCTCTTGAAGTGTATTGTTTAGGTTTTCCAGAAAGATTTAAATCTTTTATTTCAGAAATATTAATTTATGTGATTTTGAAAACCTTTTTAATCATTTCAATTCTAACACTTCTTATTGGAAAAATTTCATCAGAATATAATTTGTCAGAATCTTTCAAAGTATATGCTACTTTGACCGGTTCGTCATCCAAATTAGATTTTGATAACAAAAACTCTTTGTCATAAACCCGTTTGTCCCTTTTGATTATTGACTTTGACTTGTCGGACTCAGACTTTGACTCAGATTTGGACTCCGTTTTTGACTCCTCTATGTCATCTTTATCCAACACCTGATCGACCACACGTTTTATCAACTCGGACTAATGATCAGTGTCAGACGATGTGAACGTAACATCAATATTTTCTGGCAAGTTTTCTGACGACACAGACTCCCATTTTAAATTTGTTGCCTTTTCAACTCTTTCAGAATTTGGATTTCGAGGAGAATATCCATTTTCGACCGAAGGCGGACATCTATTGTAGACAACACTTGGTTTCTTACCAGAAATTTCCACTTCTTCCTCTTCTTTTATCTCGGACTTCTTTTCTTTCGAAGTCTTTTCTTCCTCAAACGTCTTCAATTTTTCCACAATTGGATAAATCCTGTCAACAACAAAAGTAGAACATGAGTAACTTTTCAATAAATTGTTGACTCTTTCAGTTTCATTTCTTTGTGTTGCCAATTTCAATTCCAACTCAGCACACTTCTCTGTGTAGTAATTGACATCATCAAGTTGTCTCATGTAAGATCCTTTGAGTGTATTCAATGCAACGTCTTGTTCACTGTTCGACTCAGTGTATTTGTTAATCTCTCTGTTCAAAGTATCATAAGATTCTTTCAATCTTTTATGTTGTGTAGCAGCTCGTTGTTTTGCATGATCAAAGAATCACAATTCAAACACTTTTCAGGAACTTTGACTGCTTCAGTATCAACTTTGACTGCTTCAGTATCAGCTTTGATCTCAAATTCTGGAACTTCTTTGACTGTTCTTCTCACTTGAAACATCTCAGCTCTTCTCTTTTTCTCTTTCTCAGCTTCGGCTTTTATCCTTTCTTCTTCCTCTTCCTCTTCTTCAATTTTCTCCATTTTTCCTCTTCAGCTTCTCTCATTTTTCTGTATTTTTCTGCCCAATATTCATCTCTAACATTAGCAACAAAAGCTTTAGCATTTAACATCTCTTTTTCCATAAATTCTTTATCTAGGCAAAAATTATCCCAACTGAACCCTTCTGGTCATTTTTCATCATCTTGATCTGCCAAACACACTTTACTTTCTGTTGGAATGTATTTATCCCAGCTAAATCCACCATCCTTGCCCAGATTAACCAAACACGCTCTCTGAGAATCTTCAATCACATTCCTTCCATGTGCAGTTTGTGCTTGATGCGGTGCCTGTTGTTGTTGATATGGCTGTTGTGAGACTTGATGATAAATCGCCTTCTTGTAGTAATCATTGTTTCCGAAAGGGTTTTAAGCTCCACTAGCTTCACGATTTGTACACTCTCTCTTGAAATGCCCCTTTTCCCTGCAACAAAAACAAGTAACTTTAGACTTGTCAAAACCTAAAGTTGACACATGAGCCTCGCGAAAATCATCTCTGCCTGTAATTTGTTTGAACTTTTCAACCCGTCTCAACACACTGGCCATGAACCATTTAATATCCATCAATTCCATTTCCTCGGCATCAATTTGATCGTAATCCTCTTTAGTGAGCATTGGATTCCCGATCCTTCCTGCAACTAAACCTCCATAAGATTCAAGCACTGTCACTAACAAAGACATATGACTCTTTGCAACTTCCTCAGTATAATTCTGATCATTCTCAAGTTTTAAGGCAATGTTGCATTGAAGAACTTTGCCACTCTTTGTTGTAGAAAACTGTGGATCATATGTTGGAAATGAAGAAAATCCATTTTTGCTGCTTGATCCCTGAAATGAACTTTCTGAAGAATCTTTTGCATTGAAAGCAGTTCCAACTTTTGGAGAAAAATTGGTCTTATCACTAACACCACTTTTGAAATACAATCCGATGTCTTGTTCTCCATCATAGTTCTTCATCCTAGCAATCTTTCTTTGCTCCATCTCTTGAGCTTCAAGATGTTTGATGAACTCTCCCAGTGTTAGCTTTTTATATTCCTTTCTATTATTCCTCAACATCATCAGATACGTTCCCCAAATATCATGTGGTAACGCATCAGCTAGTTTTTCAATCAGCTCATCTGTATCCTTTTTTATGCCTAATTTCGACATATTTTTCACCAAGTTACAATATCTTTCAATAATTTTCTTGGTGTTTTCTGATTTTAAACCACAGAATAAATCGAATTCTTTCTTCATAAGTGACATCTTGTTCTTGAGCATATCATCACTTCCCAGAAATTTTGCTTCCAATTCATTCCAGATCGATAAGCACTTCCATCATGTTGAAGCAGAACCAAAATGTCTTCTTTAATCGCTTGCTGTAACAGACTCACCATCAATTTCTCATCTCTATACTTCTTTTTCTTATCAGCACTCATTTCTCTGATTGGCATTATTTGTTTCCCAAGCATCCAAATGATAAGCTTCAACCCAGTTACCAAAACGTTCAGACCAACCATTATAATCATCAATATCCAAAAGCTTAGGCGGTTTTTGCGATGTCCCTGTCTCATTTTCAAGCAATGTACTTTGAGTCACAGTCATCGGACTAGCAAAAGCATTGTAAAACTCGTTGTCCATGATTTAATTTTCAAATGTTTCACAAAACTGACTGTTCAAGCTAGCTGAGTTTGAAACAAACTGATTTGATGCGAACTGGTTCACCTCGTGAATCACCTGGAGATAAAATCAAACAAATGATCAGTTTAAAAGAACTGAATACGTAAAGGTGTGTGATGGTTGAATCGATCTAGGACTCGTGTCGAAGATTTGCGGACTCTTTCAATGTGTTCCGCAAACTGAATGAATGGGCCGGATAGTTTTTCACATGGGCTTTCAACAAATCATAATCAACTTTTATTGATTGATAATTTGGGCCGACAACACTTTAATCGATTGGTTGGACCTCAAATTCCAATAACCCGACAACACTTTGGGCCGCAAACAATATGAAATAACATGGACTGCAGCACTTTAATTTTCAACTAAATTCTGATTGGGCCACTATATGAATCACATGGATTGAATCAAATCTGGCCAACAACTCTGATGTTTAAACACTTGGACCGAGATGTATTAATAACTATTCACATGTACTGACAACATTTAATACAACATCACATGTTCACATGCTCAAATCTCGCTAACGTTCAAGACTCCTTCATTGGGCCGATTAACTGTTATGTTCACGTGACCTGATAATATTTCACACAAATCGAAAAAGTCAAACAAAATATGCACTTTCAATTTTCAAACGAGATTGCTTTTTGAAACAAAATGCAACGTTCAACAACAACAATGAACTTCTTCAATGGCCGACACTCTCACATGCAACCTGACAACAAATGACCTGAATAAATTCTCAAGTGTTTTGACCAACTTACAAGTGACCTGAAAGTTTTCACACGGACTGAAGAATTATATTCAAACTTTATTATCACATGTACATTGATCAAATATCTTGAATAATGGGCCGCCAATCTTTTATATAATGGGCCGACAATCTTATTATCTATTCAACATAGTTTGATTGGATCTCACATGTGCATGGATATAGTGGTCAGACAAAACTTTTGATCTCTAAATTCCCATTGGACCTCCCAAATTAAACCAATTTTCAATGTTTAGAACTTATCAAATCACATGCAATCGACATAATCAATTGGATTCAATTGGACCCATAACCTGCAAACTGTAACTTGATTATTTTTTCAAGAGAAACTGATCAGAATTTCACGTGACTTGGCAATCTCAAACAACCTGATTTGTTTAAACGGACGGAAGTTCAAACAAACTGAACTGAAAAGCTTTCAAACGGACTAACGACTTCAGACGAACTGTAATTCAGACGATCTGATTACTTTCAAACGGACTGTCAAACTTAAACGAACTGACACCCTTCGTATGAACTGAGATCTGCTGATTTCAAACGGACTGAGTTCATTTCATGCAAACTAAACATAAATCTCAAACGAAGTGAAGCATCTTTGAACGATCTGGAAATTATTTTGACAGATTTGAACAAGTTTTTGGTAGAATTACGTTCTGATTTCGTCAAGGATTGTTCTATAGCAAATTCCGATCACCATGATGTGATTTCCGTTCAATTTCGTCCATTAAATCGTCATAGATCTGAGTTTGCAGTTCCGTTCGTGTGAATTGAATAACTCTCAAACGAACTGGTCGGTTTTTATGCAAATTGATTGAGTTTTAATCTGTTTTAAAGTCTAGCACTTTCACGGATTATCTAAACCACTGTTTCGCACAATATACTTGAAAAACAATCCATTTTATCCAGAAAATCTTGGTTAGTTTTGAAAAATCGTGACAGAAAGGTGTAGAAGCAGAATTTATCGGCGAATATCGGCTGAAATAGCAAGAGCTCTTCCTCCTGAGCTCTGATACCACTTATAGGATCATTTTCACGACCAAACGAGTCGTTCAGAAGAGATCTCGTCCAATACGAGAGGCGAAATCAAACATATCGGTGTTATTTCAGCTGTATACACACTAGAATCACTTAATCTATCTCTTGTATTGATTTTGTTGATGCACTACATCTGTTGACTTCGTCTTGTATCGAATCTTAGATTTCATTGTATAGATCAGGGCACGTGGTACGAGAATATGTAAAATTATATAGGTAGTTAGAGATGATTTCGCTCATGTGTACAAGAGGGTATCGCTTATGTGTACATGACACATAAGCGAAATCACTAACATGGGGTATCGCTTATGTGGTCTGTCACATAAGCGAAACCATCACCCTATATATAGGGTCCTCTTGAACGAAATCATAATCAGACACTTGACAACTAAGCCGAAGTGCTGCCGGTGTGAGATTTGAGCTGTAATTGTCATCCAATCAATCAAACAGTGTTTTAAAGCTATTTCTACCTTTGTTTCTTGTAATTCCGCACCTGAAACATAGGAGAACGCCTCTGATCGACTCGTTCGGAACCGAAACCGGTCCTACAAGTGGTATCAGAGCACAGGAGGAGGAGTTCTGCTGAAATTAGCTTGTTTTCTTCTGATTTTCATTGGTTTTTCTCACTTCTACACATACTTTTCTTAATTCAGAGGGTTTTCACGGTCAAAATTGGATCAAAATTGTTCAGCACATAGATAATCTTGCATAGACAAACCCTGGAATGTTTGAGACTTAGATTCTAAGTAAAATGGCCTAAATTCTGGTTCGAAGGGGTTTCGCTTTTAAGGTCAAGGTATCGTTCTTGTGTCACAGCGATTTCGCTCTTAGGGTAAATTGAGATTTCGCTCTTGTGGTAATTTGAGATTTCGCTTTAGTGGTAATTTGGGGTTTCGCTCAAACGTACAACTTGGGGTTTCGCTCAAAAGTCACTTTAGGGTTTCGCTTTTGTGGCGACTTACAAACTGATTTCGCTTTTAAGACACAGTGTTGAAAAATTTGATACGTCATCATGAGTACTGAATTCTACAACGCATTTGCAACACCGACGGGTCAATCTTCAATTGTTCAAGCCGTGAACTTAGAGAATGAGACGGGAACTACACAGAAACCGCCAAAGCTTATGGGTATTGAGGAATATTATGGTTGGAAAGATAGGTTTGAAAACTGGGTTCAAGCAAATCATTTGAGATCATGGGAGTGCATTTTGAAGAAGTACGTTTTACCAAGAACTGAGCTACAAACAATTAAACAGATTTCAGATTTCAGCAATGAAGAACGAGAGATGTATCGGGCTGAAAAAATGATGATTAGCTTGTTACAACAGGCGATCAAAGAAGACATATTCATACTTCTTCAACATGATAAAACATCGAAGTCGATTTGGGATGCTTTGAAAGTAAAGGTTGAAGGAAGTGCAAATATGATTAAGAACAAGAAGTCGTTACTTAAAAAAGAATTTGATCTGTTTACAAGTCTGCCTGGGGAAGACACGAAGAAGTTAATTGAAAGGTACTGTCATCTGGTGAGAACGATGTCAATGATGGACATCACAAAGGAAAATGAGGAATGGGTTGATAAGCTAGCTGATGCTTTACCACAGAAAGAGTGGGGAACGTATTTGATGATACTGAAAAATACGGGTGTTTATGATGGTTTATCGATATCTCAATTCATTGAAAAGATTGAAAGTCAGGATCTGGAACAGCAAAAGATCGCTAGGATGAATAATCCAAGTGGTCAACAGGATGTGAAGATGTATTATAAAGGCAGTGTTCCTACATCAGAAGCTGATAGAAGTCCTAAGATTCAGACTGCATATAGTGTTGAGAATGCTACAGAACAAACTGATCAAAGCACAAACAAAAGCAGTAGCAGTTTCTCATCATATCCAAGTTTTAATCCAAAGACTTCATCAGAAAACACAAAGATGGGAAATGGTTGTGTGATTCAGTGCAATATAGCTCTCAATCTGCCAGAAGGTAAAAGTTTTTCAGAAGACATAGCAAAGGATCACATGGCTCTACTTGGTTCGGTGTTGGTATCCTATGAGGGATTGGTAGCTGGTCGAATTGGAAATCCTATGTTGACAAAGGAGGATTATGATCAGATAGATGCCGAAGAAATGGAACTCATGGATATTAAGTGGTGTCTTGCTAGTGTTCTTCGAAGGGCTGAGAAGTTCAAAACAATCACTGGAAGAAATGATTTTCTTGATGCTTGTGTTTCTAATTTAGGATTTGACAAATCTAAAGTTACTTGTTTCAGATGCAGGCAAAAAGGTCATTTCAAACGGGAGTGCAAAAACAGAGAAGTGAGTGGTGCTCAGAATCCGTTCGAAAAAGAAGACTACTACCGGAAAGCCATCTATCAGCAAGTTGGTCAATTACAAGATTCACAAACGGCTCATGGTAGAAAGATTGAAGATTCGAAGAAAGGATGCTTGGTAGATTTCAACTGGAGCAAATACATATCTTCTGAAAACTCAGCATGTTTGGTAGATCAGAATGATGAAGAATTACCTGAAGGGTTTAGCTGGGATATGTTTGTGGATGAGAAAGGTGGTTTCAAAGCATTTATTGCAAAGATAGTCAAAGAACCAGATTTTTTTGCTACGTGGATGAGATCTATTGGTGAGACAGTGAATAGTGTGAAAGAAGAATCTGATGCATTTAATGAAAGTTCTGACAGTGATGAAGAAAGTTTGAAAAGTTCTGATGAGAGTGTTCAAAATGATGATAGTTCAGAAAAAGAAGTTGTTTTTGATCAAACACCAGTTGATTCTGGTTGTTCAGATACTGAGTCTGAAAAATCTACACAGTTTGATCAGACACCAGTTGATAGCAGCAGTGATAATGATGAAGAAAAACATATTAATGTCGCTAAAAGTCACTTATCTCCTGAAAGTTTTCATTTCTATTTTGCAGAACGATTGGAGAAGCTGAAGGAGAAAAGAGCTGAAAAAGAACAACAACAAGATTTGAAGAATGAAAATGTTGTTGAAGAAGAAAAGGTGACTGAGGTTGAAAAAGAAATTGTTGAAGAAAAGGTTATTGAAGTGGTGAAGACTGTAGAGATTGAGAAGATTGTTGAGGTTGAGAAGCCTTGCATGAAGTGTTCGGAAGTTTGCAAGAAGTGTGAAGATAAAGATGTGTTGTTGTTTGACAGAGAAAGATTGATAGAGAAGTTGTTGTCTGACATCAATTATGTGAAAGAATCTTACAGTGTCTTGAACAGAACAGTGACTAGTCTTCAAACAACAAATTCAGAAAGAGAAAAGGCGTTAACCATGACTAATTCAACTTTGATGCAAAAGCAAAAGGCAATCAATCATTACATCGAAGAGAATGCAAAACTGAAGCAGGATTTGGAAAATGAAAAGATTGAGAATGAAAGAATCAGAAGGTTACTTCTTAGTTATTCATGTTCTGACTATGTGATTGATAGAGTTTATCCTACTGTTGCAGGTTTTGAAGCATTTGAAGATGAAAGGAAAAAGAAAGAGACTGGTAAGAAATCGACTGTTAAGTATAACAAGTGTCCGCCTCCTATCTGGGAAGGTTATTCTCCTAGGAAACCAAATGAGGAGCAAGTTGAAAAAGCAGTCAATATAAAGTTAAAATCAGAGGAAACTGACGTTTTACCAGAAAATATTGATATCACATTTACCTCGTCTGATACTGATCATGAGTCTGAGTTAATCAAAAAGGTGGTTGATCAAGTGTTGGATACTGAGGAGGTGGTTGAGTCAAAGTTTGAGTCTGGTGGTTCAAGTTCGTCGGTCAACAGTTCAAATCCAACGGTTAAACGGTCCTATAGTAAAGAATTTTTATTATCAAAGGCTAATTTGGATGATGGAACATTTGAAGTTGCTTATACTTTAAATGATTCGGACAAATTATACTTTGACAAAGAGTTTCCAATAAGAAGTGTTCGTTTTGACATGATCAAAAAGGTTTTTAAAATGACAGAAATTAATATTTCTGAAATTAAAGATTTTCATCTTAATAAAAAACCTAAAAAATACACTTCAAGAGTACAACAAAGGTTAAAAAAAAAAAGGGAAAAAGAATTACAATTCTGGTTCTGAATTTCAAAAGAAATCAAACCAAAATCGTAATTACAAAAGGAAAGGTTTAGGTTTTATTCCTCCAGAAAATGGTAAAAATGAAAAATTCTCTAAAACAGTTACTAAATTTGTTTTAGGTACAACAGCAGAGGAAGAACAGAAGAGTTCATTTTGGAGACAGACAAATCAAGAATTCTTTGCTGAAAGGGAGAGAACAGGGACTGGAGTGTTTCATCCAGATAGAGATTTTATGCAAAGAGATACAAGGATCTGTTTTCAATGCCAAGTTGCTGGACACATTGCTCACAACTGTCCAAACAAAGACAACAGAAAACAGGGAGTATCCGATAAACTCAAAGAAAAACTGGTTGAAAAGAATGTTTCACCAACTACAAACTTCAAAATTTTTGAAAATTCAAAAAATGAAGTTGGTGAAAGTTCTAAAAGATTTTACAAAAAGAAGGCTCATCTTGACAATCAAAAATGGGTTGTTAAAGAATCTGATGTAAAATCTGGCAATGAATCTGATTCCACAAAATCAGATGAGCCACAGGTGGAAAAGAAAAGTTCAGTGGATGATGTGGAAATTCCATCACTGAAAGGAAATGTTAAGAAAATTTTTGGAAAAATGGTTGATGGGAAAGTTAAAGGGGTTAAAGATTATTATGCAACTAAAAAGGCAACATATAACCCTACTAAACAGGAATTGGAATCCACCAAGTCTGAGAAGACTTGGGTGGAAGTTTGTTTTCCGTAAGTCTCAGGACTTGCCGGAGATCCCAAGTTTGTAATCGTGGATCAGGAATCGGCATATTTCTTGAAAATTGTTTGCTTGATTGAATTTTAAAATTAGTTGAATTTTTCAGGATAAGTGTGAATTGCCGGAGCTTCCAGGTTGGTAAATGTGAAGCAGGAATCGGCATCTTGATTGGTAAAATGGTTTGTGTAGATGGTTTATTCCTACATATGTTTTAAATGTTGGATATTCTTACAAGTGGTAAGAGGTTGCTTAATTGCAAACAGTGAATCAAGGACATTAAGTTGTACTTGATTTACTACAGTTGATAAAACTGACAAGATGATGAACCATATCCCCATACTTAACAAGTGGTAAACCTACAAGTGGTAAATACAAACTCATTTTCCGGAAAAATCATTTTGATTAAAACAAACTTAAGTGTTTTGAAATCTAAATGAGAAAATGGTTTGTGATAAGGGGAGCTCTGATTGTTTATGCATAGTGAATGGCGATTTGATGCGATTCGATGTCAGTTGTCAATTTTATTGTACAGTTTGTTTTCAAATTTCCTAAAATGTGTTTGCATTTTAGGGGGAGTAGAAAATTTCAGAAAATCCAAAAACATTTGAAAATTTGAAAAAGACAAAAACATGATAAAATGACAAACGAGTTTTGTTGTGAAAAGAGGAAATGATAGTACATCAGTAGACAGTCACAGTATGCTAAAGATATGTAATGTTTAAATAGTATTAAACGGTCTCACTGATGATATGCCAATAGGTTTTTACACATTTAGTAAGCTTTTTCGGGATATAAACTAAAATTCAAACTTGCTTATTTCGTGGGGAACACTACTTGGATATATAGGTAACCCCTGAAATCTCGTTTGAAAGGTCCCTTATTCTGAGATACTAGGTCTTTACACTCAGTGATATCTGGGGTATTATCCCGGGACTTCTGATTTTGCGGAAGCAATGGCCTAGTCCCCGGAGAATACTTTCCGCATGCTTGAAATATAGCGCAGCCCTCAGCAAATTGATGAAACAATAAAATTGATAGTCATTGCTGTTGTAATTCAAAAGATCCTCTAAAGGGGACCCACCAAAAGTCGAAGCCGTCATCTCTCTGCGTATCGAAAGATCGACCTGAGCTCTCACGGCCCTCGTACTATAATTTATTCCCCTGACAGATATCATCTGTGGTATACTCACCTGTAAGACTGAATATTGGGATCTGGATACGGGAGTATATTCAAGAGGTGGGACACATGAATGAGTTTAAGTTCTTAAAACACCTAACTCATATCCTAAATCAGTTGAAATTTGTGTGAAAATTTAAGTGGATCAGTATATTGGCAATCTAAGTGAATTGTTTAATTCTTAATGTGTAACTAAGCTCAACGGTACTTGTGACTTGTCATAAACTGATATGATCCTCTTACACGAACTCACAAAAATATTGTCTGTAAATATTTCTTTACTGCATTGCATTTCTTTACATTCAAAAATCCCAAAAAGATTTTAGTGTGTTTTAGCATAAGTTTTGAAAAATCCAAAAAGATTTTCGACAACTGATATTGAAAAGCTGATTTTCAAAATTTCAAGTGCTAAACATGATGACATTATTGTAAAGAGGGAGTAAATCTTAAATGAAAAATTTTATTTTTGAAATTTTACAATTGGTTCATCAAATGAAAGTGAGATGTGAATTTGAGGGAGAGTTAGTATTGGTGCATATAATTTGTTAAATTTAGAAATTTATATTTGGGTTAAGATTTTTTCAGATATTGACCTGATGCTGATGAACTTAAGGAATCAAGAGATCTGATCAAGAGAATTAGACTTGATTTTGAAAAGCCAGGTTTTGATATCTGAAGTTTTAGAGAGACAGACAGAGATCCTGAAGATTGTGCTGAAGAACAAAGGAATACCAGCAAATCGAGAGGGGGAGTCTGAAGAGAACATCTGAGGGGGAGAGTTCGGAAAAGCCCATAGATAGATCAAGACTGAAGAACTGAAGATACAGTTGGTGCTGGATGCGACTCGTCAACATCTGAGGGGGAGTTTGTTGATGCACTACATCTGTTGACTTCGTCTTGTATCGAATCTTAGATTTCATTGTATAGATCAGGGCACGTGGTACGAGAATATGTAAAATTATATAGGTAGTTAGAGATGATTTCGCTCATGTGTACAAGAGGGTATCGCTTATGTGTACATGACACATAAGCGAAATCACTAACATGGGGTATCGCTTATGTGGTCTGTCACATAAGCGAAACCATCACCCTATATATAGGGTCCTCTTGAGCGAAATCATAATCAGACACTTGACAACTAAGCCGAAGTGCTGCCGGTGTGAGATTTGAGCTGTAATTGTCATCCAATCAATCAAACAGTGTTTTAAAGCTATTTCTACCTTTGTTTCTTGTAATTCCGCACCTGAAACATAGGAGAACGCCTCTGATCGACTCGTTCGGAACCGAAACCGGTCCTACAGATTTGATGACGATTACAGACCTGGAGATACTTCGGTAGAGTTTATCTACCGGAATGACCAAGTTACAAATGAAAATCACAAGTCACCTATTTATACTATTTCCAGTTCGTTTGAACAAACCTTTCCAGTTCGTACGAACTGGTCCAGTTCGTTTGAACTGTCCGCTTCGTTTGAACTGACCACTTCGTTTGAACTGGCTTGTTCACCTCTGTTTCCTACTTATCTCGAACTGCGTGACTTGTTTTATCTATTCTATTACAAGACTCGATACAAGACGAAGTCGACAGACGTATACACCAACAGATGAAGAGTGGGTAGACAAGCTGGCAGATGCTTTACCGTATGATGAGTGGGGCATATATTTGTTGGTTCTGAAAAATAACTTGGAATATGTTGGTTTCAATCTAAGCACATTCATCGAGAAAATTGAATCACATGAGCTTGAACTGAAAAAGATTAGGAAAACGAAATCTGCTAATGTACAACAAGATGTTCAGTTGTATTACAAACGAAGCTCATCGGCAACATCTACCCCAAGTCCAAAAATTCAGACAGCATTTAGTGCTAAACCTACATCTGGAGTTTCTCAAAGCACACCGAACAACAACTATTCACCATTCACAAGTTATGAACCAAATCCTAAGGTTCAAGAACAAGTGTCTCCTCAAAGTTCACCAAGTTCAAATAATCAGAGTTACGTTTCTGGGATACAGTGCAATATTGCTGTAAACATAAAAAATGGTTAAGATTTTACAGAAGCAGCTGCAAAGCAACATATCGCACTATTAGCTTCCGTTCTTGAATCATATGAGAGTCTAGTTGCTGGAAGGATCGGTAATCCAGACATGACAAAAAAGGATTACGATCAAATTGATCCTGAAGAATTAGAGCTTATTGATATCAAATGGGGAATGGCGAGCTTAGTGAGGAGAGCACAAAGGTTTATGGAAATAAACGGACGAAACAGTCATGCAGGACCTGATTGTAAGCTTGGATTTGACAAAGCAAAGGTTACGTGCTTCAAATGCAAAGAAAAGGGGCATTTTAAACGCGAGTGTCCAAACAGGGAAGTAAACAATCATCAGAATCCGTTCACAAATGACTATTACCGACAAGCAATCTATCACAAAAATAGTCAGCAACCATTCAATTCAAGACCTCAAATTGAAAACAAACCAGAAAAGGCTCTTTTGGTTGATTAGGATGATGAGAAAATTTCGGAAGGGTTTAGTTGGGATAAATATGTTCCTGGTGAGGGTCTTGCTATGATGGCAGAGATTGTTGAAGAGCCAGAATGTGTTGTTGAAACTAAGGAAGTCGGTGAAGTGATAAGTGAAGAAAGTTTGGCAGAGTTTGAAGAGACAACAGCATAAGTTTATTATTATCAATTGGAACAGGAGGTTATTGATAATTCTTTTAAATCCATAATGCCTCCTAACATGTTTGATTCTTTTGCAGGATTCTTCAGCGAGCCAACTACAGGTTTTTGTCCACAATATGACGTCGAAAAAGCTCTGGTTGAAGAAATCATAGATATTTCTAAAGAGATGAATGAAGAAACTCTAAAGGAGATAGCTGACAAGGCGCTGATGGCCAAGCTGAAAGAGGTAGACAAAACTCAAGAGTCAGTGTCTATCGAAACGGAGTCTGTCGAAACAGAATCAGTCGAAAAGGAGTCCGAGTTCAAATCAGAAAATCTGGATATCAAATCAGGAGAAAAATCAGAGTCTGAGTCTGACGGGTTTGGTAAACCAGAAATTAAAACTGATAAAGAAGAAAAAGGTTTTTGAAAAGATTGATCTAATTCCTGAAACACCATGCGAAAACTGTTTAAAACCCTGAATGGATTGTCTTGAAAACGACAAACAGTTTCAAGAATTGAAGAAATATACTGACAACGTAAAATTTGATCTTAATGATGTGAAAGAAGCTTTTGACACTTTATCACGTTCAATCAAAATGATTCAAAAGGAGAGTTTAGAAAATGATAAAGCTACTAATTTGCTAAAAGCTACTGTCATGGATAAGCAGATGGAAATTAACATTCATCTGGACACAATTGCATCTTTGAAAAAGGAACTTGAATTAATGCGAATTGAAACAGAAAGAGTTGATAAGAAATTGATCAGTTATATTGCTTCATCTTATGTGATTGATCAAATTACTCCTCAACTACCTGATGCTAAACCTGCTTTCAACAATGTTCCACCCCCAATGTGGAATCATTATACACAAAAATATCCAGATGAGGTGGAAGCAACTTTGAATCTCAAGTTGAGAACTGTAGAGAATGAGTTACCGGAAAACATTGATGTTACATTCTCTCAATCTGACACTGACAACGAGTCACAAGTGATTAAAACTGTTGTTGACCAAGTGTTGGATGAAGAAAGTGATAACTCAGATTTCGGTACAGTTAAAACTCATTTGGAGAATTCCAATTCTGATTCTGAAGATGACGGAAATTTTCTGGATAAGTTCATACCAAAATCAGATAAAGTTGTGAATGACGATTCGATCATTGTGGCTTACACGATGACCGAAACTGACAAACTATATACTGATTTTGAATTTCCAATTCAGAATGAAAATTTGGAAAATGTTGAAAAGGTTTATAAGCTTGTGGAAATTAACATTTCAGAGGTTAACAATAATACATTTCTTTCAAAATAAAAAAAAAATCTTTTGTTAAAAACCAACCAACCAATAACATAGGAAAGCAGTATGAAAGGGTGGGCAATGGTGGTAACAACAAGAGAAATGGAAACAATTTCAAAAAGAAAGGTGTCGGTTTTGAGAAGAAAATGACTAAAAAAGAGGTTAAGCCAAAACAAAAGTTGTGCGATGTATTTGTTGCGGGAAAGAACACAGTTGCTGAAAAAGATTATATCTTTAGTCAGAAAGCAGTTAACGATTTCAATGCAGCCAAAAAGTTAAAAGATGAGATCAACAGATCCACTTTTGTCGAATATGACAAAAGAATCTGTTATCACTGCAATGAAATTGGTCACATGGCCAAACAGTGTGTTAAGAAGATTGAAAACCAGTTTTCCAGAAACCCAAACCTAAAACTTCAAATGACGTTAAGGGTAAAACACCGATGATTTCCCCCGTGCGTATTCTAAAACGTGGTGAATCTTTAAAGTCCGAGGACAAGCCAAAATCAACCTTTGAGATTGGTGAATCTTCGAAAATTCAAAAGACTTCAAAGGTTTATACCAAAACAAAAACTTTTCAAAACCAATCATGGGTGGAAAAACCTAAACAATCGTTTGAAGAAAAGAAAATGGAAAAGATCTTAAAATCTGAATCAGAAGTTTTTACAACCGATGTTGAAGAACTTGAATTTGAATTGGACAAATTTATTGAGGAATTCCCACCTATCAAGGAGGGAACTCTTAAATCAAAATATGTACCTGAAGTTCCAAATGTTATCTTTAACCTTCAAAAAGTTGACCAAGTGGCTTGTGATCTTGTATTTGGTAGTGTTCCAAACGTGAAGAAATCTTGGGCATCGTTGTTTGAGTGAATGTTTTTTAAATGTGCGGGGCTTCCACGTTCTATCATCTCCAAGTGGATCATGGACAGCGGCGCCTCGAGGCATATGACGGGAATGTTAGCATTGCTCTATGATGTCAAATCAATCAACGGAGGATATGTTGGATTTGCAGGAACTCAGAGAGGAAGAATCGTTGGTGAAGGAATTCTTACCAATGGAGTTGTGTCTTTTCATAAAGTGAACTATATCGTTGAACTTGAAAACAATCTGTTGAGCATATCGCATATTTGTGACAAGTTGTTCACGGTTCATTTTACAAAAAATGAGTGTTTGATCATTAAACCTGGTTTTAAAATTCCAGAAGATATGGTGTTGATGCGAGCTCCTCATGAAAACGATTTGTATGTCCTAGACATGAGCGTCGCAACAACATCAAACATGAAACCAAAATGTTTTGTAACTAAAACAAAAGCAACTGAAAAAGAATCAAGAATGTGGCATCGTAAGATGGGTCACATTCATGTGAGAAAAATGAATTTCTTAGTTCAAAATGATCTTGTTGAAGGCGCTAATTTGAAGAATTTCCATCTGAATGATGATTGTGTAGAATGCAAAAAGGGAAAGCAAACGAAGAAGTCACACCCAAAGAAGCTCTTGAACTCCATCAGACTACCGCTCGAGAGACTCCATATGGATCTTTTTGGACCGGTAAATGTGAAGAGCGTAAGTGGAGATCTGTATTGTCTTGTGGTCACTAACGACTTTATAAGATTTTCATGGGTGATGTGTATCGAAAGAAAAGATGAGACATTTGATTCGTTGATGATTTTATTCAAAAAGATGGAGACGCTGTACAAACTTCCGATCAGAAGAATTCAAAGCGACAACGAAACAGAGTTTAAGAACAACCGTATGCTCGAATTTTGCAATGACTAAGGCATTCTTCATGAATTCAGTGCACCGTATACTCCACAACAAAACGGTGTCGCAGAACGAAAGAATCGCACACTGATTGAAACAGCTCGTACTATGCTAGCTGATTCCAAATTGCCGATATTCTTTTGGAGTGAAGCAGTTGCTGCAACATGTTATACGCTAAATCGTGTTCTTACAGTAAATAAGTACAAGAAAACCTGCTTCGAATTACTTCATAGCTATAAACCAAATCTGAAATTCTTAGAACCTTTTGGATCACCATGCACATTTATTGATCCAGATGGTAAATTTGGTGCAAAAGTTAACGAAGTTTTTTTGTAGGTTATGCGAGTCTACTGAAGAGAGTATTTGTTCTGTCACACCCCGACCACGTAGAACATACAAAACGTGGCGGAAACATCGGGGAGTGTTGTAACAGAATTAATTGTTTCAAATCCATGGTAATTGAAGTTTCGTTTTATTGATTAAAAGTGTTACAATGTCTTAACAAACAAAGAAATACAACATAATTAACTAGTCTTGCATCTTTTATTGTCACTAAAGCCCAAGTCTTCCTATGTGTATCTTGATCATCTTATCTAACAGCTCCTGAAAAACACATGTGAAAATAGGTACGTCAGCATAAAAATGCCTGTGAGATACATAGGTTTTGTGAAAATAGGTTTCATGACTTATGTTTGAGAAAATGTTTAGTCATGAACCTTGTAATTTGCTTTGTTTTGTAAATCATTTGAAAAACGATAAGATCAGATGATAGGTATAAATAAGAGAATAATGTATGGTTAAATGAATAACCTTTGTAAAATGAGTTTGTATAAGATAAATTGTTTGTAAATCAATGTCTTGTGAAAAGTATGTTATTTGTATAAAATGTTATATGTCTCAAACTGAAATGATTCAAATAACGCTACGATATGTAATACCATACAAACACTTATATATAGGAAGTACCAGCGGCGTATCCACCATGCTTGTATCATATTACACATGCATCGTTACTTAATCACTTAATCAAACCAAACCACCAAAGTAATGTTTAACAATTGTAGAAATGTTTATGTATGGTCAAATATGGTTCACACGGTTCACAGATACAAACGGTTCACAGATACAGACGGTTCACAGATACAGACGGTTCACAGATACAAACTGTTCACAGATACAAACGGTTCACAGATACAAACGGTTCACAGATACAAACGGTTCACATAGTCAAATGTTTACAACGGTTCACATAGTCAAATAGTTATAAACGGTTCACATAGTCAAATTGTTATAAACGGTTCAAAAATGTAATGTAAAACGATGTACTAAGTATGCACACAATGGACATACATAGCATAAAAGGTAATGAAATCATTTACTATAATGTACTAACGAACATAGCAGGTATATGATGTGAAAACATGTAAAGCATGAAAGTAACAAGTAGGCACATGTGTTTCAACCCAAAAAAGTTTGGAAAACAGTAAAAGAGGGGTCTATGTACTCACTTGAGATTACTCAGAAGTCCTAAGATAACCACCAAGCAATGCTAGAGATCGCGGAATATCAAACGACACCTAATATAGGTAACTACATTAATAAACCGGACCTAAGTCGGAAGATCGGATAGAATGAGGGTTCGTAAACCAAACGAGTGTAGAGACTCGTGTCATACGGTTTAACAAAGCCTACATACTAAAAGAAACCTAACATAAGTGCTTACGACCCAATACGACCCGTTTAGGTAGCTTATGCTACTTTAACGCGTCATTCGCGTGAAACGCGTTCGGACCGCCTAACTAGTCCTATGACAAGTAATATATGCCTTAACATGTCTAATATGGTTGTCAAATCAGTTTAGATTTCAAAAGTTATGTTACATATGTTTAAAATGAATTTTGGCATCAAAGGGGTATTTTGGTAATTTACCTAAGGCATATAAATTACCTATCATACAACTACTTAAACGAAGCGACCATAAGGTATAACCTCAGAGGGTTATTCCCTATATACTATGGTCACCTAATGTATTTGGTCGGATCCTAATGATCGACCAAATGGGTCGGGTTCGAAAGTGTAAGCGATTGTTTAGATCGCTTACCTTACGACCCTATACAAGCATTAAACTAAAAGTGACGAGCTAAGCATGTTAAAACATGCTTAACTAAGTTTAGAAAACAGGTTTGGTATCACAACAAACGGTTGTGATACCTAAGAGTAGTTTGGTTACAAAATACGCAAGAATACGTATTCTGACCGAAACTACGGCTCGTCACTGAGCCTAGATAACGTGGTAATCAGTAGGTATAGTCACTAGGGACTATAACCATCGTGATCACGCTCACGTTATGAAGTTCAAACGAACTTCGCATCGACCATAAACTGATCAATGCAGAAAGTCAAACAAAGTTTGACTTTCGGACTCGAAAAGCAATAAAAGAACGAAGGAACACTTACGAAGGGTCCCCGAATGCTAATCTAGATCAAAATAGCTCAGGTATGAAACAAAGGTTTCAACTTAGAGCACAAGTGATCAGATTCTTGTGAGGAATGAGTGAATATGTGTTGGGTATTTATAGATTTCGGTCCACCGTTAGGATCGTTTCTTGGATTTTTGGATTTTTCTTATGCCAAACACTAAAATAAAATGACGTGACGAATGGATTTTTCTTATGCCAAACACTAAAATAAAATGTTTTAGTGCTTACATAAATTTTTGGATGTCCGGATGTATTCAAAACGTAAGTTATGCGCGAAAATGCAAACTTGTGCACTTTTTGACGCTTTTAGTCCCGGGATGACCCAAAAGTTTATTTTAGCACACCGAACCCCTCAAAGCCTATTTCTAAGCTATGTGAAGGATATTTATGGTATGTTTAACTTATGGTCATGTTCCGGAATGTCTGTTACAGTTCAAATTGGCATACTTTCGCAGTTTGTCAAGTTTAGTCCCTGTAAGCTAATTAACTTGTTTTTGCCATACCAAAGCCTTCAAAACTTATTTGTAAGTTTTGTAAAGGTTATTTAAGGTATGTTAAGTATATGTCACTATTCCGGAGTGTTCGTTGCATTAAACTGGTTATATTTACGCATTAGTGCGCGTATAACCTTCCAGAAAGCGATTTAGAGCTTGAAATCGAACAAGAGTTGATATGTGCAAAAGATACACATATTTATACAAGTCCAAAGTATGAATATAATATTTCATTGGTTTGGTATTTGTTTGATGGTCGCAGTGACACAGGTGTCACAGTCTCCCCTACTTTAGGATATTTCGTCCCGAAATTTATTCGTAGGAGTCTGTTTGTGACTTTGTCTCAAATAACCACCAGAGATATGTAAGGCAAAATCCTGTCATTTCCTTAACAGACATTCTTCAGAACGAAAATGAACAGACGGAGTCATTTTCCTCAACGAGTATTCTTCAGAAGCGGAAATGAAGGAATAAACAACGGGGATTCATTTCCTCAACGGGCAATCTTCAGAAACGTAAAATGAACTTACGGAGTCATTTTCAACGGGTGTGTCATCAGAAATGGAAATGAAAAGGAGAAACAAACGGATATTCATTTCCTCAACGGGCAAATCTTCAGAAACGAAAAATGAACAAACGGAGTCATTTTCAACGGGTGCTTCATCAGAAATGGAAATGAAAAGGAGAAACAAACGGATATTCATTTCCTCAACGGATAAATCTTCAGAAACGATAATGAACAAACGGAGTCATTTTTAACGGGTGCTTCATCAGAAATGGAAATGAAAAGGAGAAACAAAAGATATTCATTTCCTCAACGGACAAATCTTCAGAAACGATAATGAACAAACGGAGTCATTTTCAACGGGTGCTTCATCAGAAATGGAAATGAAAAGGAGAAACAAACGGATATTCATTTCCTCAACGAACAAATCTTCAGAAACGATAATGAACAAACGGAGTCATTTTCAACGGGTGCTTCATCAGAAATGGAAATGAAAAGGAGAAACAAACGGATATTCATTTCCTCAACGGACAAATCTTAAGAAACGATAATGAACAAACAGAGTCATTTTCAACGGGTGCTTCATCAGAAATGGAAATGAAAAGGAGAAACAAACGGTTATTCATTTCCTCAACGAACAAATCTTCAGAAACGAAAATGAACAAACGGAGTCATTTTCAACGGGTGCTTCCTCAGAAATGGAAATGAATAGAGTTAACTTCTAGGCACATGACAAGGCTCACTGTGGTTTCTGTGCACTAAATTCCATAATTATGTATGCATCCATAATTACGTAATTCCTTGCACAGTCCGCACGGTTTGTCTTGTAATGTTCATAAGCACATAATCACATAGTTGTTTAAATTGGTTATTAATTTGTTATCGATTGAGAACGGATATGGAAACTAGTCGATTGACTTCAATGTCCTCTAGGATTTATCTGAAGAGATAGGAAGATCTCCCAAAAATTCGATTTTGTTTTCAAAGAAACGTAATAGTCGAATTAAGGAACGCAACAATTTTAGGATTCACGGAAATACCCTTAGGTACCCTATTAAGGATTTATAGTGGTACTTTGGGTCTTCGTCTAGTGTTGTTACTTGCGCCTTGTACTTTGTTTTCCTTAGAAGAAACGGGTACTTAGGAATTTCGTGGAAAATGCAAGAGATCTTAAAATGGAAAAATTCTGGGGGTAGTCTGCTTTTCAAGGAATACGATTCCTTGCTTGTCGGTATTGTAGGGGATATGTTCCTTATACATACAACCACATAAATACATTGCAATGTAAACAAAATATTTATTTATAAACAATGATAACAACTGTTTCATGGACCTTGACAACAAAAGAAAATAATACATAAGACATGATTATTTCTAAAGGGTGTTGTCTTCTAGTCAGTCAGATGCTCATCCCTGCGCTGGATTAGCATTAGCAAGTTTTGGGCAATTTCTTTGGAAATGACCCATCTCGCCACAGTTGAAGCAAGAACCTGGTAGAAAACGACCTTGAGCGGTATTGTTGCCAGCTTGGTTTGGTGCAGTTGCAGCTGGGCAGACTCTTGCTGTATGGCCTATAAGTCCGCAAGTTTGGCATTTGCGGCACTTTACATTGGCATGGTGATGGAGGCTACATTGGTTGCACAAGGGTGCAGTTCCATTATATGGCTTCCTAGCAGGGGGTTGAGCTGGTTGGTTGGGGACGGCTTGATCATTGTGAGTAACCATGGCGAAGTTCTGAGAAGCCTTTCGCTTCTTTGACTTTTTAGGGGATCCAGTATGTTCATCCATGGTCTTTGATTCCTCGATTTGGTTCGATTCCTCGACCGGTTTCTTGTCACCTTTTCGGAAAAGTTTACCTTTCCTGATCTTTGATTCAGTCAAGGTTGCAGATAGCTCAATGGCCTGTCTAACTGTAGTAGGGTTGCTACCGGTCACGATGTCTTGTATTGAGTCAGGGAGGCCATCAATGTACTTTTCGATTGCCTTATCCAAAGGCGTGACCATGTTTGGGCATAACAGGCTTAACTCCTCATAACGGTCCGTGTAGGCTCGATGCTCACCGCTGTCTTGCTCAAGATTGTCGAATTCCCTTTCCAAGGCCCTGATCTCATGACGAGGACATAATTCCTTCATCATAAGGGCCCTAAGTTCAGCCCATGTCTGTGCTAGAGCAACTTCTGCACCACGATCTCTCATAACCCCGTTCCACCACGTAAGGGCCCTCTTCTGAAACACACTCGAAGCAAACTCGACCTTGCGATTGTCAGGACACTGCACGTGGCGGAAAGTATTCTCAATGCTCTCGAACCATTGAAGAAGCCCAGTCGCTCCCTCAGAACCACTAAACTTGAGTGGTTTCGCCGAGTTAAAACTCTTGAAATTGCATGGAGCATTGTTGTTGTTGTTGGCTTGATTCCATTGAGCAAAGAGGTTTGGGAATTGAGCAGCCATTTGTTGTGCAATGATTTCTGCCAGATCGGCAGTCGCTATCTGGTTTTCGCGTCGAGGAGGCATTCTAAAAGAGGAAACATGAAATGAAACGAGTGAAAGAATTAGACGAAAAGAATGAGACGAAACAAATCTGATGAAAGCAAGGATAGTGGTCATTTGTTTATTACTACAAAGCAACAAACGGCCTCGGTGATTAATCAAAGTAAATAGGTAAAAAATAATGTATCGCGAAGGCATGCTCGCCTATAAGTGAACACTCATCCCAAGAATTCCCAGGTAAGCACAACTGGTCTCGCGTCTGATGAGATGTATACGAAGTGCTTGCCTAGACAGAAAACCCAGAATACAGGCATTCACCCTTCCAGTTTGCACGTGTTCACATTATTTAAAACCCAACACCTTGACAAGATTTTGAAAACTCAAAGGGGTTCAAAACCTTACAATAGAGGGTTCAAAACCTAGTAATCAATCATCCTAGAACGGATGATTAGTTTTCAAGGAGGTTTTGAAATTTATGTTCTTGTTGTGGTGGTCGCCTAAGGATAGGTGACGATATTGTTTTATGACTCAACGCAAGTAAACTTGCGTTAGGGTCCTAAGAAGGTTATAGACTAGGTCAAAGCATTACTAATAACCTAATTCCCTATAACCATTGGCTCTGATACCATCTTTTCTGTCACACCCCGACCACGTAGAACATACAAAACATGGCGGAAACATCGGGGAGTGTTGTAACAGAATTAATTGTTTCAAATCCATGGTAATTGAAGTTTCGTTTTATTGATTAAAAGTGTTACAATGTCTTAACAAACAAAGAAATACAACATAATTAACTAGTCTTGCATCTTTTATTGTCACTAAAGCCCAAGTCTGCCTATGTGTATCTTGATCATCTTATCTAACAGCTCCTGAAAAACACATGTGAAAATAGGTACGTCAGCATAAAAATGCCTGTGAGATACATAGGTTTTGTGAAAATAGGTTTCATGACTTATGTTTGAGAAAATGTTTAGTCATGAACCTTGTAATTTGCTTTGTTTTGTAAATCATTTGAAAAACGATAAGATCAGATGATATGTATAAATAAGAGAATAATGTTGTCACACCCTGGCTTTGCGGAAGCGTGGTTAATTTTGGTGTGACTTCTTAATACCATAGCTTAATCATACCAAAGCTATATGAGTTAAAAACATGCAAGATCATCCATTAAGTTTTGAAAACCAAACACAATACCATTGTTTTAACCAACAACCATAACCTTGTCCAACAGACGTTACAACTTGAAACATAACATAAACATGGTTTAAGGACTGTGTCTTGTCCAGGAAAGAGACACATCCCCTAAACCCCGGATGACCTTGGAAACTAGTGCAGCGGAAAACATGCCATACCGTGCCAGATCTCGTTAATTTCCTGAAATACATGTAAGTTGAAAAATCAACAATAATGTTGAGCGAGTTCATGTGCAAGTGAGTAAGCAAAAACACTTGTAAGTATAAAAGTTCCCTGGTATGTAGCAGTGTAAGAGGACTTGTGATCACCAATGGTTTGCAAGGCCATTAGCATGTTGTGAAATGCAAGTAGGAAGATACAAACCTAGCGTATTTGGCGTTGGGGCACAAAGTCACCACCTGGTCCATTATGCGGGCTCAGGGGTTGGGCTCGCTACACCCAGATAGATCTACCGCTTAAGTCCCTCGGTGTTCTAACTACCCATTCACATGATCTAAAACCTTCTTACGTTAATCATACCGTGTATAATAGTACTTGTAAACAAAGTAACATGTATTTCACCCCCACAGTTAAGAAAACTGAAAACAGTTAGAGAAAAGGGGGACATGAACTCACAGTGAATGCGCGTCTCTACCAAGTGTCTCCAATACAGTAAGCTGTGCAACGACCTACAAGTGCTAATTCTATTAGACGGACGGCCGTGCTTTAGCTTTATAGTTTAAGTCTTTGGGAAATAGTTAGACAACTATTTCGTGTTTATGTTCTGTATACACTTGGTAGTTATACTTCTTCCCAAGGATGGGGGATACAATACATGTGCGTAAGTTACGTTTTAATAATCGAGTGGTAATATAATTACCGGTGTAACTTATATGTTAATGTGGAAGCGTTCGTAAAGTTTTGGAATCATTAACGCTTGTAAATATTATTTTTACTCTAAAATAATATGTATGTATTTTCACAAAATAATCATAAACAGTGTGGTGACAAAATATATTTATCACGTTAACTCTTGTGAAAATCCCACCTCCGAATATTTAGTAAAACATAGTTCTGGCGAAATTTATGTTTCGAAAATATGTCGAAAATAGTTCTAACACTTGTTGTGTAAATAAGCCTAAGTGTTAGGTTTTTAGAAAATTTCGCCAGAGTTTCCTCTGTAACTGGAGGTGGCCACGCTTCCAAGCGTATCATTTTCTTTTCGAAAACAACCCATGATTATCAACAATCAACCCTTACGTTTTAACACGCGAAACGCTACCCTTGTCGTTTCACTTTCAATATGTGGAAACTGGACTGTTTTCGGACGACTAAATAAAATACTTAACCCTTTCCAAAAATTCCCAAATTTTTACGGGTCGTCCTAATCGACCCAAAAATGATTGTATAAAAATATCGGGGTCCAGTTTCTTATCAATAATTTATAGAAAATCATTTACCGAACCGTGATCAGATTTGTCACATTCTGATCACAGTTCGTGGAAAAATTCGTCAAAATTTCCTCGTATGTCCGTTTATCGAAATTCCAGTTTGAGGGTCACAAATACATCCGTGACCATCTTAGATAAAAGTTTCAGGGGCTGGTTCGGTTCGGGTTTTAAGTTGTGATCGAAAACGCACAGCCCAATTTACTGCAGTAACAAACAGCCCTAGCTGCTGTCACGAAAACAGGTTTTTAAAATAGTAACCGACATCAGAAAAATACGATTCCAGCGCCATTTTCTTCGTTTTTCGAAATGACACGATTTAGGCTTTTGAAATTCCATTTTTCGAGTTTTTAAAGTCTGTTTACAGCCTGATGAAGGCGGCTGAAACAGTGACTCAGCTTGCTGTTTTGCGGTTTAGATGTTATTAAATCGTGTTATAAGTGTCCGATTAGCGGGTTAAACAAGAAAACAACTTTTGTACACGTTAAAACACTTTTACCCGAGTAAAGCATTTTTACACAAGTTCATGTTTCATGTGTGGTAGAGTTTCACCTTTTAACCCTTGTTTCTTCTAAAACAAGCTTATGTGAAGATCCATGATCTTACAAAGTCGGGTTAAACGATGATCCGGGCTACCACATCATAGATCGGGCCTCAATAATCACAAATTCCAAATACTACATCTTTTACACAAGTTACAAGCTATTAACCACCATTTTAGTGTTTTTACTAGACTTTAAAGCTTCAAAATGTAAGTTATCGATATTTAACCAACAAAGTTCCTTTTAACCACTTTAGATAAGTTCAAGAACAAGTTTTAAGTGTTATACCTCTAGCTCTAAGCTAGGGAAGATTCTTGATGAAAATCGCGTGGATAAAAGCTAACGGTAGAGGTCCTTCGCGTTCCGTTTGCACCAAAGCTCCTAATACGCAACCTCTAACACTTGTATCACCTTGGAATGATGAGGATGAAAGTCGAAGATGGGTGTGTGAATGAGGGGTGTTCGGCCGAAGGTGGATAGGGAGGGAGAGAGTTTAGTTTGTTGGTGTTGTGGAGTGAATGATTATGTTAGATAATCTCTAGTACTTATAGGCAAACCCAAGTGTTATTACCCAATGGAAGATGTGTCAAGAAGATATTATACATACAAGATCCTTGTAATCTTGCAAGTACAAGACATGTCCCCTTTAGTTACATGGTGGCCGATCGGCCTAAGGGGGGGGGGGGGGTATCCAGTTTGTTTTTAATTGCTTAGTTAGGTTAAACCAAGTTAAGTTAGGTGTTAAACTCCGTTAGTTATGTACAACGTGTTATGACGGGTGTTAGGGTAATCAGGGACCCTAACTAGCTCAGAAAAAGAGTAATAATAAAAATAACCATGTTTTCATGTTCCGGGTAAAGTCCGGTTGTTCGGTTGGATAGTAAACCGTTAAAGCGTTACAAAAGCTTTAAAGTGTCGCTATTAACATTTTTAGTGACACAATCTGTTTTCCCGACACTTTAGAAAGTGTCTAGTATTAATTTTCCATGTTTTGGCACTTTACTAGTCAGCTAGAAGCTGGATTATTTATTGAAGTGCTGTGTTTGGTACTTAAAGTACGTTTTTGGCACATCCGAATCAGTGTATCTTATTCCTAGAGACGCAGTACCACAACCCTTATATCCCTACACTCACTACCAGTGTAGCCAAAATATTAGAGGCTCTTAACAGGCCTTAGAGGCAGTGTCTGCCTGATGCTGGTTATATCAGCATGTTCACTGTGTATCCGTTTAGTGCTACTGTGCTTTTTGTGCATCATGTTTGTCACTAGGGTTCCGCATGCAAATAATGTAGTGACAGCAAGTAAAGTATGATGCAAATAAGTGCATGTATCAGTATTCAAGTAGCAGTTCATCAGCTAGTTCAAACAAGCACAGTAATTAAGCAGTAATTAATCATTAATTAAGTTGTACGGATACCTGGTTTAGTGCGGGTTGTCACATTCTCCCCCCGTTAAATAAATTTCGTCCCGAAATTTAAGTTCTGCTTGTAGATGCAGAGTTCTTAGGAAATAAGTGGGGGTATTTCTCTTTCATCCGGTCCTCACGTTCCCAGGTGAATTCAGGACCATGTCTGGCATTCCAACGAACTTTGACGAGTTTGACACTACTCCGGCGGGTCTTGTTAACTTTCCAATCCGTGACCTCAACAGGTTCTTCAACGAAGTGGAGCGTGTCGTCAATATGAATCTCGTCGATGGGAATGGCAACGTCAATTTGAGTTGGACTTTTCTTCAGATTGGATACATGAAATGTATCGTGAACACCATTCAGTTCAGCAGGTAGGTCCAACTTGTATGCTACTGTTCCAATTCTTTCCAGAATTCTGAAGGGACCAATGTAGCGCGGATTTAACTTCCCATGCTTTCCAAAGCGTGCCACCCCTTTCCTGGGTGAAACTTTCAATAACACCATTTCTCCAACTTGGAAAATCCACATGCTTCCGGTTTGGATCCGCGTAGGCCTTTTGCCTGTGGCGAGCAGCTTCGATGCGTTTAAGTATTTGCGCAATCTTGTCTGTCGTCTCTTGGACGATCTCGGGACCAGCAAGCTGCCTATCACCTGCGTCAGACCAACATAGTGGTGATCGGCACTTGCGTCCGTATAGGGCCTCAAATGGCGCGACACCAATACTGGTGTGGTAGCTGTTGTTGTATGAAAATTCGACCAAAGGTAAGTGTTTATCCCAGCTACCGCCCAAATCCATAACACATGCCCTCAGCATGTCTTCCAAAGTCTGTATCGTTCGCTCGCTCTGGCCATCAGTTTGCGGATGAAACGCAGTGCTCAGATTCAATTGTGAGCCAAAGGCTTCTTGGAAAGATTGCCATATTCTTGACACGAATCTTCCGTCTCTATCAGAGATGATCGAGAGAGGTACTCCATGACGTGCTACGATCTCTCTCCTGTATATTTCCGCAAGTTTACTAGTACTGTCTTTCTCCTTGATTGGCAGAAAGTGTGCGGACTTTGTTAGGCGGTCAACATTCACCCAAATCATATCATGGCCTCTTGGCGTTCTTGACAGTTTTGTAATAAAATCCATGGAGATTTGTTCCTATTTCCACTTGGGAATCTCAGGTTGTTGCAGAAGTCCCGAAGGCTTCTGGTATTCTGCCTTGACCTTAGCGCACGTTAAACATTTGCTCACGTAGACAACAACATCGCCTTTCATCCTAGGCCACCAATAATATTCCTTGAGGTCCTGGTACATCTTATCCGATCCAGGGTGGATAGAGTACCGTGACTTGTGCGCTTCGTCGAAAATAACTTCCCTTAATCCACCAAACAGAGGAACCCAAATCCTTTTCTCAAAACATAACGTTCCTTCCTCGTTTGGTACCTAAAGCTTCTCCATTCCACGGAGATATTCTTCCTCAAGGTTTCCCTCCTTGAGAGCTTCCTTTTGTGCAGCACGAATGCGCAAGGAAAGATCGATTCGTATGATCATTTCTAGAGCCCTAACCCTTATGGGCTTGATTCTCTCTTTACGACTTAGGGCATCGGAGACTACATTCGCCTTCCCTGGATAATACTTTATTTCGCAGTCGTAGTCGTTTAGCAACTCAACCCATCGTCTTTGCCTCATATTCAACTCCTTCTGGTTGAATATATGCTGTAGGCTTTTGTGATCTGTGAAGATTGTGCACTTCGTGCCATACAGGTAGTGTCTCCAGATCTTTAAAGCGAAAACCACTGCGCCAAGCTCTAAATCGTGGGTGGTATAGTTCTTTTCGTGCACTTTCAGTTGGCGTGATGCGTAAGCAATGACCTTTTGGCGTTGCATCAACACACAACCCAATCCCTGATGCGATGCGTCGCAGTATACCACAAAATCGTCAGTACCTTCTGGTAGAGCTAAGATTGGCGCGTTACAAAGCTTATCCTTCAGTATCTGGAATGCTTCATCCTGTTTGATTCCCCAATCAAACGTCTTATCCTTCTGGGTGAGGAGCGTCAACGGTTGAGCGATTTTTGAAAAATCCTCGATGAACCTTCGATAGTAGCCAGCCAAACCCAAGAATTGTCGAATCTCGGTTGGCGTTGTAGGCGTTTCCCAATTCTTGATTGCCTCGATCTTTGTGGGATCAACATGGATTCCATCTCCATTCACCACGTGCCCAAGGAATTGGACTTCGCGTAGCCAAAACTCGCACTTGGAGAATTTGGCGTACAGTTGTTCCTTCTTTAACAGCTCCAAAATGGCTCTAAGATGTTGTTCGTGTTCAGCCTTCGTCTTTGAGTAAATCAAGATGTCATCAATAAACACAATCACGAACTTGTCTAAGTATGGTTTGCAAACTCTATTGATCAAGTCCATAAAGACTGCAGGTGCGTTTGTCAGACCAAACGGCATAACGAGGAACTCGTAGTGTCCATAACGAGTTCGGAAGGCTGTTTTCGGGATACTCTCCTCTTGTATCCTTAACTGATGGTATTCAGATCGTAAGTCGATCTTTGAATAAAAGCTTGAGCCTTGCAGTTGATCAAACAGATCATTGATTCTTGGCAGAGGGTATCTATTCTTAATCGTCAGCTTGTTCAATTCTCTGTAGTTGATGTTTATTTGAAAATCATCATCCTTCCTTTTGACGAGTAGAAATGGGGTTACCCCAAAAGGAAATTTTGGTCTGTTATCTTCCTTCTCTAACCATTGCCAACACTTCTCTGTCAATCCTTGCATCTTCGAAAATGTAAGTTGCTATGATGCATCGACTACGGGTGCCGTGCCCGGAATTAAATCGACGCGGGATTCGACTAATCGTGAGGAGATGATTTCGGCAAGTCTTCGGGGAAGACTTCAGGGTATTCTCCAATCACAAGGATATCTTCGAGTTTTGGTTCTTCGACTTCCTTTTCCATAACATGAGCCAAGAATGTAACACATCCTTTGTGCGAGAATTTTTTTGGGTTTTCTTAGTCTGATAATCCGTAGGAGCGTATCCTGCTCCATGAGTCACGATCATTTCTTTGTTCGTTGTCGGGGCGCGGATGACAATCTCCGCATGGTTGTTCGTCAACCAGTCCATCACGTCGAAGCTTCCAAACTCAACTGGCAATAGATCTAGCGTAAACTTACGCTCTCCGGGTTCTATCGTGCCGATTCCAGTTACTGCGTTGGCTTCCACTAGCTTCCCCTAAGCTAGTTCTAATGGGTACTGGAATAACTACTCACTCACTACGTAAACCAATTATGTCCTTGAATACTAGAATTGTGAATCGTAAAATTTGCAACAGTAGTTGGCAATACAGACGCATAATATTGAGTACTGTGGGACGTACCGCTATCCATGTTTGGATCTCTGGCGTGCCTCCCTAGCTCCGATGGGGAGCTTTCATCCTTGCGCCTGATTGCTTTTCGGGCAATATCTTCTGAAATGCTTTTTGCTCCCACAGTTTAAACATCCTCGAGCACGCTTCTGTTTATCACTCATTCTGCCTTGACAATTATCATTGTCGTTGTCCCCTTCGTGATTCTCACTACCGTCTTGGCCCCCATTACTAAGTTCAGTATTTTGCCAACAAGTTTCCTTGACATGTCCCACCTTGCCACAGTTACCACAATTTCCATATTTGCATCGCCCGATATGATAACGTAAACAATTGTCGCACTTAGGTAGGATACCCTTGTAATCTTTTCCCTTTTTGGTCTTCTTCTTGTTACTTACCCGAGTAACCATCTTGAAATTTGCAAGCTTCCTCTTGTTATCCCCAGATGCCTTTATAGCAGTCTCCTTTTTCTCCTCCGCAGGGGAAAATTTTCCTTGTCTAACTGCTTCTTCCGTGAGTGCTATGCTTATGTTGATAGCCTCGGTGATCGTTGAGGGTTTTGATGCTGTTACCAGGCTTAGAATCTGAGGTGCCAATCCCCTTATGAACTGTTCAATTCTTTTAAACTCTGGTGTCCCCAGGAGTATGGCAACTTGTGATAATTCGTTAAATCTCTGCACATACTCTGCTATCTTTGGTCCTTTCATTTTCAAGTTCCACAGTTCTGTTTCCAATTTCTGGACTTCTGCCCTCGAGCAATATCTTTCACGCATCATGTTTTTCAGTTCGTCCCACGTCATAGCATGCGCAGCAGTCTCGCCCATCGTCCGTATTTGATGGTTCCACCATGACAGAGCCTCATCTACCAATAGTCCAGTTATATACTTGACTTGATGTTCGTGGTCACATTTGCTCAATCGTAAAACAGAATCTGTCTTTTCAACCCAGCGTTCGAAGGCTAAGGCACCCCTGGTGCCGTCGAACTCTCGAGGTTTGTGGTCTAAGAACTGCTTGTAGGTGCAGCCGTTGGGTGGGTTATTTCCTGAGGTACCTCCGTTGCGCTCGGAGTGATGGGCCTCGTATTGTGCGATGACTGCAGTAATGATTCCCTGAAGTTCCACCTCGTTGGTGGGTATGCGTACACCCCGTTTTGGAGGCATTTCCTAAAAGATGTTTCACGTAGGTTAGGTCATCGCAACCAAAATGCACGTATGCATTAACAATATCAACACATAACATCTCATGCTATCAATAATTCATCCACATAACACCTCATGTTATAAATAAATTAGCCTCTGCAATGGTCGAGGCTTCGAGGTAGTAACCATACCCCTGATCTGGGGTGTAAGTGTCCAAGTGAATCGTTCAATCCTTTTGAACTCCGGTTTGACTAAGTAGGGGACGACCCTAGACAAGTCGTGAGATTGCTGGATGTATTCCGGAATCTCTGGTCCGTCCATTTTCAATTCCGGAACTCTACCTCAAGCTTCTGAATTCCAGTCTTAAAGCAACCTTTCTTCTCAATCGTTCCCTTGAGCTCGTCCCAGCTCAGTGCATAAGTAGCATCTTGTACCAGGGGTCTAATCCTGGAGGTTCCATTAAGAGAGTGTGCCATCTAGAAATATCCCTGAGATGTAGGTAACACTCTGTTGGGGCGAACAGTTACTTATTCTTAGAATGGAGTCGGTCTTTTCGGACCAACGAACAAATGCAACGGTGCCTCCTGCTCCATCAAAGTCCAAAGGCTTGCAGTTCAGGAACTGTTTATAGGTGCAGCCAGTTGGAGGGTTATTTCCAGTAATACCATCGTTGTGCTTAAAGCGGAGGGCTTCAGGTCGTGCATTTGCCTGTGAGATGCGTTCTTGCAGCTCGGCTTCTGTCCTTGACAACGTACTGGTGTTCGTGTCACGTCCGGGTGACATTCCGTCTTGTCGGAATAATGCGGGCTAGACAACGTGTCAATTGTCTTATGAGATACATCGCACCATAAGCCATCATGAAATCGCCCAATTTTACACGTAAATATACTCACTGTATGAGTGGGGAAGTAAATTCCCGAGCCTTCACATAGGCTGGCCAATTTGGCTTGTTGCTTGTAATAGAATGAACTCGAGGCTACATCGCCTTGGTCATTCGTGTTTAGGTTATTCCCTGCTGCATGGGTTATCATTAGCTCGACCCGCAGAGTCCACCAGGATTCCTGTGCACTACAAGTCGTTATTACGTGGGCCCCCGTAATAATAAATTGTCTTGCACAGTTACCCCAAATTTTCTCTCGTCCACGCAGATGATCAATCAAGGAGCAACAGCAGGTGCATCGGCATGAACAGGGTCATGCTCCAATGCGGGGTCAGGAGCAACGCCTGGCTCAGGGGCCACGGCTAGCTCCGAATCAAAAACTCTATCTCAAAATCAGCTGGATCAACAAGCACAGGGGTCGACAGGGGCTACAGGATCCCCCAAGGGCTGGTCTAAGTGCATGAACTCAATGTCATGGTCTGGATCAACACCAGGCGGAAAAACATAATCGTCCTCATTATCGCGATCAAACTCAAATCTGCGTGCGGGATCCGGTGTAGCTGGTGATGCCATATCAGGGTCGGCGTCGTGTAAGTAGTGCAGCATTCCCTGTATGTGCGAAGATGCGGATGTCAGAGACTCAAATGAGTCTGGGATAGGGAAATGAGTTTTCCCCTACAGGAGTGTCCGCATGCAGTAGTCTAATGCCAGCAGCAATAGGGCCTTGCCCTCAAGTGGGTCCTCCTCTTAATAGTTCGACATCGTCTTCAGAGACAACGTCGGGGGCATATCAACAACGAGATAAGCGGCAAGGGGCACAGGAGCAGGGATCACTGCCAGTGGCAAATTCCCAACAAGATGGCCATCAGTAGGCTCTGCTACGACTTCAGGCAGTGCACAAAGGGCTGAAAGTCGTCATTGTCTGTGCCGGTAGTATCAGAAATGCACACCTCGTGCCCTGTTGAACTATGTCGTCTGATACTATGGTCATGGGGTTCGTAGTGCCCATCTTTCTAGTACTTGATGAAAGCATAACGTTTGTAACACAAACACATATACGTATAATAATCAATCATATAATCAGTTAATCACATAAGTCACCAAGTAAGGTATCACATACTTCTCCTAGTCTTACTAGCCAATTTCGTCCAGTCTACAAGACTGCTCTGTCCTTCACTTAAACCAAACCTCGATCCTCCAGATCGATCCTATAACAAACCAACGTGCTCGACTACCTTGATCACCTCGATCCTCCAGATCGATCCTATAACAAACCAACGTGCTCGACTACCTTGATCACCTCGATCCTCCAGATCGATCCTCAGCCCTCCAAGCTGAGCCTATAATTAATAAAATGTGCTCAACATTCGTTTGTAAAAAGTTTTGGATCTGGACTTAAGTGGTATGCAGAAAAATGTTTTCGTGAGAGCCCTAGTGATCATAGTCTAGACTCGAGAAAGAATTCTAGTTCGCTATGATCAGAGCTCTGATACCAAGCTGTCACACCCTGGCTTTGCGGAAGCGTGGTTAATTTTGGTGTGACTTCTTAATACCATAGCTTAATCATACCAAAGCTATATGAGTTAAAAACATGCAAGATCATCCATTAAGTTTTGAAAACCAAACACAATACCATTGTTTTAACCAACAACCATAACCTTGTCCAACAGACGTTACAACTTGAAACATAACATAAACATGGTTTAAGGACTGTGTCTTGTCCAGGAAAGAGACACATCCCCTAAACCCCGGATGACCTTGGAAACTAGTGCAGCGGAAAACATGTCATACCGTGCCAGATCTCGTTAATTTCCTGAAATACATGTAAGTTGAAAAATCAACAATAATGTTGAGCGAGTTCATGTGCAAGTGAGTAAGCAAAAACACTTGTAAGTATAAAAGTTCCCTGGTATGTAGCAGTGTAAGAGGACTTGTGATCACCAATGGTTTGCAAGGCCATTAGCATGTTGTGAAATGCAAGTAGGAAGATACAAACCTAGCGTATTTGGCGTTGGGGCACAAAGTCACCACCTGGTCCATTATGCGGGCTCAGGGGTTGGGCTCGCTACACCCAGATAGATCTACCGCTTAAGTCCCTCGGTGTTCTAACTACCCATTCACATGATCTAAAACCTTCTTACGTTAATCATACCGTGTATAATAGTACTTGTAAACAAAGTAACATGTATTTCACCCCCGCAGTTAAGAAAACTGAAAACAGTTAGAGAAAAGGGGGACATGAACTCACAGTGAATGCGCGTCTCTACCAAGTGTCTCCAATACAGTAAGCTGTGCAACGACCTACAAGTGCTAATTCTATTAGACGGACGGCCGTGCTTTAGCTTTATAGTTTAAGTCTTTGGGAAATAGTTAGACAACTATTTCGTGTTTATGTTCTGTATACACTTGGTAGTTATACTTCTTCCCAAGGATGGGGGATACAATACATGTGCGTAAGTTACGTTTTAATAATCGAGTGGTAATATAATTACCGGTGTAACTTATATGTTAATGTGGAAGCGTTCGTAAAGTTTTGGAATCATTAACGCTTGTAAATATTATTTTTACTCTAAAATAATATTTATGTATTTTCACAAAATAATCATAAACAGTGTGGTGACAAAATATATTTATCACGTTAACTCTTGTGAAAATCCCACCTCCGAATATTTAGTAAAACATAGTTCTGGCGAAATTTATGTTTCGAAAATATGTCGAAAATAGTTCTAACACTTGTTGTGTAAATAAGCCTAAGTGTTAGGTTTTTAGAAAATTTCGCCAGAGTTTCCTCTGTAACTGGAGGTGGCCACGCTTCCAAGCGTATCATTTTCTTTTCGAAAACAACCCATGATTATCAACAATCAACCCTTACGTTTTAACACGCGAAACGCTACCCTTGTCGTTTCACTTTCAATATGTGGAAACTGGACTGTTTTCGGACGACTAAATAAAATACTTAACCCTTTCCAAAAATTCCCAAATTTTTACGGGTCGTCCTAATCGACCCAAAAATGATTGTATAAAAATATCGGGGTCCAGTTTCTTATCAATAATTTATAGAAAATCATTTACCGAACCGTGATCAGATTTGTCACATTCTGATCACAGTTCGTGGAAAAATTCGTCAAAATTTCCTCGTATGTCCGTTTATCGAAATTCCAGTTTGAGGGTCACAAATACATCCGTGACCATCTTAGATAAAAGTTTCAGGGGCTGGTTCGGTTCGGGTTTTAAGTTGTGATCGAAAACGCACAGCCCAATTTACTGCAGTAACAAACAGCCCTAGCTGCTGTCACGAAAACAGGTTTTTAAAATAGTAACCGACATCAGAAAAATACGATTCCAGCGCCATTTTCTTCGTTTTTCGAAATGACACGATTTAGGCTTTTGAAATTCCATTTTTCGAGTTTTTAAAGTCCGTTTACAGCCTGATGAAGGCGGCTGAAACAGTGACTCAGCTTGCTGTTTTGCGGTTTAGATGTTATTAAATCGTGTTATAAGTGTCCGATTAGCGGGTTAAACAAGAAAACAACTTTTGTACACGTGAAAACACTTTTACCCGAGTAAAGCATTTTTACACAAGTTCATGTTTCATGTGTGGTAGAGTTTCACCTTTTAACCCTTGTTTCTTCTAAAACAAGCTTATGTGAAGATCCATGATCTTACAAAGTCGGGTTAAACGATGATCCGAGCTACCACATCATAGATCGGGCCTCAATAATCACAAATTCCAAATACTACATCTTTTACACAAGTTACAAGCTATTAACCACCATTTTAGTGTTTTTACTAGACTTTAAAGCTTCAAAATGTAAGTTATCGATATTTAACCGACAAAGTTCCTTTTAACCACTTTAGATAAGTTCAAGAACAAGTTTTAAGTGTTATACCTCTAGCTCTAAGCTAGGGAAGATTCTTGATGAAAATCGCGTGGATAAAAGCTAACGGTAGAGGTCCTTCGCGTTCCGTTTGCACCAAAGCTCCTAATACGCAACCTCTAACACTTGTATCACCTTGGAATGATGAGGATGAAAGTCGAAGATGGGTGTGTGAATGAGGGGTGTTCGGCCGAAGGTGGATAGGGAGGGAGAGAGTTTAGTTTGTTGGTGTTGTGGAGTGAATGATTATGTTAGATAATCTCTAGTACTTATAGGCAAACCCAAGTGTTATTACCCAATGGAAGATGTGTCAAGAAGATATTATACATACAAGATCCTTGTAATCTTGCAAGTACAAGACATGTCCCCTTTAGTTACATGGTGGCCGATCGGCCTAAGGGGGGGGGGGGGTATCCAGTTTGTTTTTAATTGCTTAGTTAGGTTAAACCAAGGTAAGTTAGGTGTTAAACTCCGTTAGTTATGTACAACGTGTTATGACGGGTGTTAGGGTAATCAGGGACCCTAACTAGCTCAGAAAAAGAGTAATAATAAAAATAACCATGTTTTCATGTTCCGGGTAAAGTCCGGTTGTTCGGTTGGATAGTAAACCGTTAAAGCGTTACAAAAGCTTTAAAGTGTCGCTATTAACATTTTTAGTGACACAATCTGTTTTCCCGACACTTTAGAAAGTGTCTAGTATTAATTTTCCATGTTTTGGCACTTTACTAGTCAGCTAGAAGCTGGATTATTTATTGAAGTGCTGTGTTTGGTACTTAAAGTACGTTTTTGGCACATCCGAATCAGTGTATCTTATTCCTAGAGACGCAGTACCACAACCCTTATATCCCTACACTCACTACCAGTGTAGCCAAAATATTAGAGGCTCTTAACAGGCCTTAGAGGCAGTGTCTGCCTGATGCTGGTTATATCAGCATGTTCACTGTGTATCCGTTTAGTGCTACTGTGCTTTTTGTGCATCATGTTTGTCACTAGGGTTCCGCATGCAAATAATGTAGTGACAGGAAGTAAAGTATGATGCAAATAAGTGCATGTATCAGTATTCAAGTAGCAGTTCATCAGCTAGTTCAAACAAGCACAGTAATTAAGCAGTAATTAATCATTAATTAAGTTGTACGGATACCTGGTTTAGTGCGGGTTGTCACAAATGTATGGTTAAATGAATAACCTTTGTAAAATGAGTTTGTATAAGATAAATTGTTTGTAAATCAATGTCTTGTGAAAAGTATGTTATTTGTATAAAATGTTATATGTCTCAAACTGAAATGATTCAAATAACGCTACGATATGTAATACCATACAAACACTTATATATAGGAAGTACCAGCGGCGTATCCACCATGCTTGTATCATATTACACACGCATCGTTACTTAATCAAACCAAACCACCAAAGTAATGTTTAACAATTGTAGAAATGTTTATGTATGGTCAAATATGGTTCACACGGTTCACAGATACAGACGGTTCACAGATACAGACGGTTCACAGATACAAACGGTTCACAGATACAAACGGTTCACATAGTCAAATGTTTACAACGGTTCACATAGTCAAATAGTTATAAACGGTTCACATAGTCAAATTGTTATAAACGGTTCAAAAATGTAATGTAAAACGATGTACTAACTATGCACACAATGGACATACATAGCATAAAATGTAATGAAATCATGTACTATAATGTACTAACGAACATAGCAGGTATATGATGTGAAAACATGTAAAGCATGAAAGTAACAAGTAGGCACATGTGTTTCAACCCAAAACAGTTTGGAAAACAGTAAAAGAGGGGTCTATGTACTCACTTGAGATTGCTCAGAAGTCCTAAGATAACCACCAAGCAAATCTAGAGATCGCGGAATATCAAACGACACCTAATATAGGTAACTACATTAATAAACCGGACCTAAGTCGGAAGATCGGATAGAATGAGGGTTCGTAAACCAAACGAGTGTAGAGACTCGTGTCATATGGTTTAACAAATCCTACATACTAAAAGAAACCTAACATAAGTGCTTACGACCCAATACGACCCGTTTAGGTAGCTTATGCTACTTTAACGCGTCGTTCGCGTGAAACACGTTCGGACCGCCTAACTAGTCCTATGACAAGTAATATATGCCTTAACATGTCTAATATGGTTGTCAAATCAGTTTAGATGTCAAAAGTTATGTTACATATGTTTAAAATGAATTTTGGCATCAAAGGGGTATTTTGGTAATTTACCTAAGGCATATAAATTACCTATCATACAACTACTTAAACGAAGCGACCATAAGGTATAACCTCAGAGGGTTATTCCCTATATACTATGGTCACCTAATGTATTTGGTCGGATCCTAATGATCGACCAAATGGGTCGGGTTCGAAAGTGTAAGCGATTGTTTAGATCGCTTACCTTACGACCCTATACAAGCATTAAACTAAAAGTGACGAGCTAAGCATGTTAAAACATGCTTAACTAAGTTTAGAAAACAGGTTTGGTATCACAACAAACGGTTGTGATACCTATGAGTAGTTTGGTTACAAAATACGCAAGAATACGTATTCTGACCGAAACTACGGCTCGTCACTGAGCCTAGATAACGTGGTAATCAGTAGGTATAGTCACTAGGGACTATAACCATCGTGATCACGCTCACGTTATGAAGTTCAAATGAACTTCGCATCGACCATAAACTGATCAATGCAGAAAGTCAAACAAAGTTTGACTTTCGGACTCGAAAAGCAATAAAAGAACGAAGGAACACTTACGAAGGGTCCCCGAATGCTAATCTAGATCAAAATAGCTCAGGTATGAAACAAAGGTTTCAACTTAGAGCACAAGTGATCAGATTCTTGTGAGGAATGAATGAATATGTGTTGGGTATTTATAGATTTCGGTCCACCGTTAGGATCGTTTCTTGGAGAAGAGGGAATGATCTAGCCCGTATACTTGTCACAATGTTGTGGTTACTGAATTTGGCCACCATAAGAGTTTAACATGTGGCACTTGACCTTTGGGGGATGCTAGGGGATGTTAATCTTATGTTTAAATGGCTTTTCCCGATCAGAAGGGGCCTAGCGTAACGCTAGGGGGGGCTAGGCGTCGCGCTAGGGGTCCCCTGATCAACAAACAATTTCAAATGTCCACTTTTCAGTCCCCATTGCGTATTAAGGCCATTTCCGACATGTTTAAGGCTTGTTAAATCATTTTCAAGGCTCCACAAGGATGCCTAAACATTGTGGACATGAAACATGCTCAAAAATATGTCGGATGTTGGTTCGTTTGGTCGTACGATCGCGATATTCGGTTAAATACGACGGAATGCGCATAAGCGCGAGAAACGATTCAAATGACGTGACGAATGGATTTTTCTTATGCCAAACACTAAAATAAAATGTTTTAGTGCTTACATAAATTTTTGGATGTCCGGATGTATTCAAAACGTAAGTTATGCGCGAAAATGCAAACTTGTGCACTTTTTGACGATTTTAGTCCCTGAATGACCCAAAAGTTTATTTTAGCACACCGAACCCCTCAAAGCCTATTTCTAAGCTATGTGAAGGATATTTATGGTATGTTTAACTTATGGTCATGTTCCAGAATGTCTGTTACAGTTCAAATTGGCATACTTTCGCAGTTTGTCAAGTTTAGTCCCTGTAAGCTAATTAACTTGTTTTTGCCATACCAAAGCCTTCAAAACTTATTTGTAAGTTATGTAAAGGTTATTTAAGGTATGTTAAGTATATGTCACTATTACGGAGTGTTCGTTGCATTAAACTGGTTATATTTACGCATTAGTGCGCGTATAACCTTCCAGAAAGCGATTTAGAGCTTGAAATCGAACAAGAGTTGATATGTGCAAAAGATACACATATTTATACAAGTCCAAAGTATGAATATAATATTTCATTGGTTTGGTATTTTTTTGATGGTCGCAGTGACACAGGTGTCACATGTTCCATGCTTGGGAAAGATTATTCAAGTTCAGCATGTTGACTGTCAGAAATTTACTGCTCCGGGACAACTTCCCGGAAATAGATTGCTGTTTGACTACGATAAACTCTGGGAGTCATTCCAATTGTCGACTGAGCCAAGTGAGGAGGAACTAGCATTATTATACCAACATCAGCAATCTATGTCATAAGAACAAGTGCCAAGACCGCTGGTAGTTTCTCAGCCCACCGTCCCGTGCAAATGATCACGAGGCTGGTCCAAGTGGAACTGCTCATGAACCCCCAGTATAACCAGCTCCAGTATATGACCAATCTGACGACTCAGAATCGGAAGCCGATCCGATTTTTTACGAGGAACCAAATATTGCAACGTCAGAAGTTGTTGATCACACGGGTGTTCATGACATTACAAATTTGCAATCGGAAGTGAGCTTGCCAGACACAGTCATGCCGAGAACTTTGTCTTATCATCCATCGGAACAAATCATCGGAGATCTTCAAAGTGGAGTGAAAACTCGAGAACAAATCTATAAAGGGCTTACTTGTTTTTATTCTTCTGTAGCTCCTTTACAGGAAAAATTCTCATTGAAATGCTTTATTTCCCAGGTAGAGCCAAAGACATATAAAGAAGCATTTACTGAGGAAAGCTGGGTAAATGCGATGCAGGAAGAACTACTGCAGTTTGAGAAACTTGGAGTGTGGAGGTTGGTGGATCTCCCGGAAGATCAAAAGCTGATCAAGACCAAGTGGGTCTTCAAGTGTAAGCGGGATGATAGAGGGGAAATTGTGAGAAACAAAGCACGTTTGGTAGTCCAAGGTTTTAGTCAGCAAGAAGGCATCGACTTTACAGAAGTGTATGCGCCCGTTGCTCGACTCGAGGCAATTAGAATCTTCCTCGCATTCGTGTCTTGGAAAGGATTCAAGGTCTATTAATTAGATGTTAAATGTGACATCTGTGTATTTTAATATTTGTACTATTCCGAACAACTTTGTATTTAATAAAATATGGTGTTTTAAATTCAATATTTGTTTAATTATTTGTGACATTAGTACCTTTTCAATCATTGTTCAATTCCGAACACTCAAACTTATACTGGAAGTGAAATCATAAACTGTTACGTAAACATAATCAGTTTAACGCGACGTACATACCAGAACTATGACATAAGCCAAACATACCCTAAATACCCTTTACATAACTTAGAAATAAGTTTCGAAGGATTCGGTATGGCAAAAACATGTTTATTCGAACTTTAGAACTAATTGTGACAAAACTGCGAAACGAATGTTGGTGACCGCTCGGATAGTATTTAAACCCCAAAAATATTCTGTTATGATTAAAATTTTATTTTTAATCAGGTTCGTGTTGAAAAATAAATTAAAACGCTTAAAAACGTTATTTTTCAAGTTAAGCGCGTACCGCGTGTTACTGCGTAACACAGTGCTTCTACTGCAAAACGCAGACAACGCAGCCAGTCTCGGCAACTGAAATTTATGTCAGTAATAATTTGGCGAGTTTATTTTTATAGAATAATAAAAATAATTTAGAACTCCATAAACCGGGATTTAAACGCTAGATAAAATACCCGGTATCCAGTTAAACACCAGTTTTAGCCTACATATAATATATCTATATATAAAAAAGGCATGTGTATGTGAGTGGGGGTAGAGGTGGCGGCCTCCTCTTGCCACTTCTATTCCATCTTGGCCACTTGTAGGTTCATGCAATCTCTAGTATATTTCCATATCTTATATAATCTTGCATAATCTTTCAATGTCACAACGAAAATCATACCAAGATCACACAATCTCTTCCTCTCTCTCCTCCCAAAACCGTAAACACCCACCACCTCCCATCTTCATCTTCTTCAACCTTGTTCTTGAGAATCCAACTCCATTTTAAGCATATATCAAGTTGGTGTGAAGATCCAAAGGAGTTTCCAAGGTGCTTTCAAGTGATTTCAAGCTCCCTATCATAAAAATCTCATCCAAGAACTTACTTGAATCTTAAAGGTAAAAAGTTTATGTTTAAATCATACTCTTGATTCTTGGTTGTTCTTGATGATTTGAAGTTTCTCTTGAATCTTGGAATTTTTCACAAACTTGAAATCTAAATAGAAATGGGTCTTGATACAAAATAAAAAACGGTGATATATATGTGTGTGTATGTGTATAAGATTTGAGCTTGATCTTTGGTAAATACTTGTTTAAGATGTTTGCTTGCATGAACAGGATTATGTACAACTATGTTAGAAATATAAAGAAGTGATTTAACCATGAGTTATACTTTGGAATAATGTTAGTATTTTGACATGTAAATGGCTAAAAAATTTATTAGACATATTTGAGAATTTTTAAGTTGTTGCTTGTTCTTGAATGATAGTTAAAATGCAAGTGTTGGGTGATTTGTGTAAGACATGATAAATGTTCAAACAAATCAGTAAATAAACATGAATACATTACATATTTGATTCATTTTAATACATACGAAATGATGATAATATGATAGTGTGCTTTAGACATTTGTACCTGAGAATACATGTTGATTTATAGCTCAAGAAATGGTAAAAAAAATGATTGTATGACAAAAATGGTTTAGAACAGGTTATAAACACTAAAAATAACATTATTTGGTATATTGTAATGGCATGAAACTTTGTCATAGGTTTGATAGCTTTGCATGTTGTACATATAGCTTAGAAAGTGGTAAAATATGTGAAATTAGCATGATTTATGTGCTTTATTTGAGACCTGCACTATCATGAGTATAACCATTATTTTATTCAGTAAATAACATGGGTTATGTTAAAATATCAAGTCGTTTCAATTTGGGATGGTTAGGTAACGTTTGATGCAAAACTATGCGGCAAAACGGTTAAAAATCGGCTTTTCGGAGGATTTTTTATAAAACTGTTTTAGATCAGTAAGTGAACTGATATATTTGATATAAAAATAAGTATTTTCACTTATATTAAGTTTACTTGGTGTTCGGTTAGTCATACGTGACTTCCGGCGCCCTAAAACGTTACCGAATCGCTAAAATACGTGTTTTTCAACATACACTATAATGGGTTGTTCATGGGAAAATTTTATGTGTTATAATGTGTTATGTGTTTTATAATATGTGTATGATGACATGTTAATACTTGACACGATTATGTGTATTACGTTATTATTAGTATGTTACATTTGAGTATATATATTACGACGCGCAAATCGTAGATATATTGCTTATAACATGATGAGGGTCACCAATAAAATCGTTCAAGTCGCAAAGTTTTTAAAATATATATGAACTCATATATATATATAAATACACCAATATAATAAAAAATAATGACTTTTCGAGAAAATCTCAAAGTTATGTGAAAATTCTAAGTATCGGAGAAACTTCGGTATTTTTGTGAGTTTTAATTATTAAATCGTTCTTATTTAATTTAGGACGAATAAACAATTTGAGGGATTGTGTTAACATATAAAAACGCAACAAAAGGTGAGTACATAGTTCCTCTATTTTACGTTTTCAAATGTTTTGGGGTGAAGCATATGTGCATAACTTTACTTTTCGTTTTCATGAGATTATACATGTTTTATTACATATTACATATAATACATTATTTCAAAGACATTTTTATGGTATATTGACTTAGTATACCTAACATTTGGTTTCAAAGACATTTTATTGGCATATTGACTTAGTATGCCTATTACATGGTTTTACAAAGACATTTTCATGACATGCTTACATTGAAAAAGACATTTGGTACGTTAAGTAGTACATTCATTAACATTGATCACACTGCTCGGTAGTATGTAATAGCGCTATAGGACTTGACAAATCCCGTTCCCGCTTTCTAGGTATTTCGTTAGGGGAATGAAAGAATCTGAATACATTTTTTTGATAAATTCTTGATCCTGATAAGGGTTTATCCGACAGTCTCAAGGCTTGAGTGTATGCTATAGACAAACCACATAAATGTTCATATCAATAAAAGCAATGGTTTTCAAGACATAACTTTTGTTTATTCAAAGACCTTGTTTTGTACATGACATTTTTTTACATAAGACATTTGTTATACACGACATTATGCATTTGGCTTGAGTAAATACTATTTATTCACCATACAAGACATGGTTTATACTGGACATTTGACATTGGTTATACATGACATTGACATATTATATACAAATTATTTTCATTTGGTTATTTACTTAACCATACATCATTCTTTTATATCATTTGATTTTCATATGATTTTATAAAAGAAGACATTTTTATAAGGTTCATGACTACTTTTCGTTAAACATTTCTTTTAACCTTTAAAGTCATGAATCTTCAACACTAAACCTATGTTACTCATAGGCATTTTTATGCTAACATATTTACTTTCACATATGTTTCAGCAGTGAATGTTTGATGTAAGCAAGCTACACTTAGGGCGACTTGGGCCTTAGCAATCTAAAATCAAGAAAGTTATCGTCTTTTATGTTATGTGTTTCGTTTGAACTAAGACAATGTAATAATTTAAGCTTGTAAAACTTAACTTTAATTATCATGTGTTTTTGAGACAATAATTCTGCCACAGCACTCCCCGACGTTTCCGCCGCGGTTTGTTGTTTTATGCGGTCGGGGTGTGACAGAAGAGTTGGTATAAGAGCTCATGCTTATAGGGAATTAGGTTATTAGTAAAATTTTGACCTAGACTATAACCTTTTCTAGGACCCTAACACAAGTTACCTTGTGTTTAGACCTTAAAACAATACTATCACCTATCCTTAGGTGATTACCAAAACAAGTACACAAATCTCAATTCCATTTGAAAATCAATCATCTATCCTTAGATAATTTATTTTTAGACTTTACGCCTTTAAAGTTTTCAAATCTCGTCAAAGTTTGGGTCTTAATAATGTGAACACATGCAATCTGGAAGGGTGGTTGCCTGTACCCTGAGTTTTCTGTCTAAGGCTAGAGTGTTCGTACAAATCCACATAATCGGACCAGTCACTCTTACCTGGGAACTCTTGGGGTGAGTGTCCACTTATAGGCTAAAGCATGTCTTCATTATGCATTATGTAGACCTAATTACTTTGATTAGTCACCGTGTTATTTGTTTGTTTTAAGTAACAAATAAATGACCACCTTCCTTTGTGTTGTCAATGTTTTCAATACTCCTTTTGATTGTCTTATGTCAATCTCACCCATTTCCTTGTGTTCTTTTTAGATGCCTCCTCTACGTGATCAAACTCAAGACGCCGCAATGGCAGCCTTGATCGCTCAGCAAATTGCTGCTGTACTCCCGAACCTAGTAACTCAGTTAAACCAAGCAAACAACAACAACAACGCACTTGCTCCGTGCAACTTTAAGACATTCAATTCGGCTAAACCGCTTCAGTTTTCTAGGTCAGAAGGAGCAACTGGGCTCCTACAGTGGTTCGAGAGTCTCGAGAGTACGTTTCGTCACGTTCAATGCCCGAATGAGCGAAAGGTTGAGTTCGCATCAAGTGTGTTTCAGAAAAGGGCGCTTACATGGTGGAATGGTGTGATGAGAGACAGGGGTGACGAATTGGCAATGGCTCAAACTTGGGAAGAGCTTCACGCTCTTATGATGAAGGAGTTTTGTCCTCGTCATGAACAGAGGGCACTGGAAAACGAATTCCACGATCTCAAACAAGATAGTGGAGAGCACCGTGCCTACACAGACCGATACGAAGAACTGAGCCTGCTGTGTCCCACCATGGTCACGCCTTTGGACAAGGCGATTGAGAAGTACATAGATGGTCTACCTGATCCTGTTCAGGATATTGTCACCGGCAGCAACCCTACCACGGTTAGACAAGCTATTGAGCTAGCTGCAACTTTGACTGAGTCTCAAGTCAAAAAGGGTAAACTCCACCGTAAGGGTGACAAGAAACCATCTGACAAGGCAGAGAAGAAGAAGGGAAAAAAAGCTGAAACCTCGAAGAAGTCAAAGAAGCGCAAGGCTTCCCAAAACTTTGCAGTTACTACACAACCCAACCAGAACACTCAGAACCAGCCAGCACAACCACCTGCTAAGAAACCGTATGTTGGTACTACACCTCTTTGTAACAAGTGCAATTGTCATCATCAACCACATCTTCAATGTCGTCTTTGCAACAACTGCGGAAGATATGGCCATTTGGCTAACACATGTCGCTCTCCTCCTACTCCAAATCATGCGGCACAAAACCCTACCCAACAGCCAGCAAATCCTGCACGACCTCCTTTTCAGCCTGGGTCTTGCTTCAATTGTGGAGATTTGACTCACTACAGGAACAAGTGCCTGAAGTTGGCTAATGCGAACCCGACTCGTGGACGAGTATACAACATCAATGCCAATGAAGCGCGTGCCGACAATGAGGTGGTGAACGGTATGTTCTATGTTAACAACCAACTTGCTTCTATTCTTTTTGATTTGGGAGCCGACGAGAGTTTTGTATCCCTAGCTTTTGAACCTTTGCTTGCAAAGCCTAGAACAAAACTAGGAAAACCCTTAACATTAGAGTTAGCCAGTGCTGAATCCTTTGTACTTGATTCCGTCATTCGAAATTGCCAGTTGAACCTCAACGAGTTTCGACGTTATAGTAGGGATGGATTGGTTGACCAAATACCGTGCAGAAGTGGTCTGTTTTGACAAGATTGTTCGTGTACCTCTTTCGTCTGGTGAAGTCTTAGAAGTTCGTGGAGAAAAGCCCGTTAGTAGCCTTAAACTAATGTCTAGCACCCAAGCTTATAAATATCTACGAAAGAATTATGTGGCTTTCTTGGCACGTGTCGTAGAGGAGAAAGACAAGGGTAAAACTGTTCAAGACATCCCTGTCGTTCGGGATTATCCTGAGGTTTTTCCTGAAGACTTACCTGGTATACCCCCAGCACGTCAAATCGAGTTCCGTATTGACCTTGTACCCGGTGCTTACCCGATTGCTAAATCTCCATACCATCTTGCACCGTCCGAGATGCAAGAGTCATCGAAGCAACTACAGGAGTTATCAGACAAAGGATTTATTCATCCGAGCTTTTCCCCTTCGGGCGCGCCTGTTCTTTTTGTAAAGAAGAAGGATGGATCATTCCGAATTTGTATCGATTACCGTGAGCTTAACAAACTCACCATCAAAAATCGATATCCCATACCTCGCATTGATGATCTCTTTGATCAGCTTCAGGGTGCTACCTACTTTTCGAAGATTGATCTACGTTATGGGTATCATCAGCTTCGCGTATCCGAAGAAGATATTCCCAAGACTGCTTTCCGCACACGATACGGCCACTATGAGTTTACTGTTATGCCTTTCGGTTTAACGAATGCTCCTGCCGTCTTCATGGATTTAATGAATAGGGTTTGTAAGCCTTATTTAGATAAGTTCGTCAGCGTCTTCATTGATGACATCTTGATTTATTCCAAGACACGAGCTGACCATGAACAACATCTCCGTCTAACAATGGAACTCCTAAAGAAGGAACAACTTTTCGCTAAATTATCCAAGTGTGAATTTTGGCTTAGGGAAGTTCAATTTTGGGGACATATTGTCAACGAACAAGATATACATGTAGATCCTGCCAAAATTAGTGCGATTAAGGATTGGAATACACTAACTACTCCTACCGAGGTTCGTTCATTTCTGGGTCTTGCGGGTTATTACCGCCGCTTTATTGCAAACTTCTCCAAGATTGCGGTTCCTATCATAGCCTTAACTCAAAATAATAAACCTTTTGAGTGGGGACCCAAACAAGAAGATGCATTTTAGACCTTGAAACAAAAACTCTGCGACGCTCCTGTGTTGTCTTTACCTGAGGGAAACGATGACTTTGTCGTATATTGTGATGCATCGAATCTAGGTCTTGGTTGTGTTCTCATGCAAAGGAACAAAGTCATAGCCTACGCGTCAAGACAATTGAAAATCCATGAGAAAAACTACACAACTCATGATCTTGAGTTAGGCGCTGTGGTTTTTGCTCTCAAGATTTGGAGACACTACCTTTACGAAACAAAATGTGTGGTATTCACAGACCACAAAAGTTTCCAACACATCTTCAACCAGAAAGAACTAAACATGAGGCAACGACGTTGGGTAGAACTTCTAAATGACTACGACTGCGAGATTCGCTACCATCCTGGTAAGGCGAATGTCGTAGCCGATGCGTTAAGTCGAAAAGAAAGAGTCAAGCTTCATTGTGTTCGAGTTCGATCTGATATCCAAACCTGCATCTTTCAAGCTCAACATACTTGTGTTACACAAGGCTTGATGGGTAAAGAATTACCGTGTCACATTAAACCTGTGCTTGAATTGAGAAACTTTGGGATATTCTATTTCATGGGCCGTTTGTGGGTCCCAAGTATAGATAATCTTCGCACCTTGCTTATGGATGAAGCTCATAAGTCTCGTTATTCTATTCATCCCGGTGCAGACAAAATGTATAAGGATCTTCGAACCCAGTACTGGTGGCCGGGAATGAAGAAAGACATTGCCTTATATGTATCAAAATGCCTTACTTGTCTAAAGGTTAAGGCAGAACATCAACATCCTTCTGGATTATTAGAACAACCAGAGGTACCGATTTGGAAATGGGAAAACATTGCCATGGATCTCATTACCAAACTACCGCGCACTAATAGAGGTCATGATGCCATTTGGATAGTAGTTGATCATTTGACAAAATTTGCTCACTTCTTGCCAATCCGTGAGGATTTATCTGCTGACAAGCTTGCCAAGATCTATGTAGATGAAATTGTATCCCGACATGGTGTTCCATTGAACACCATATCAGACCCAGATGCTTGATTCTCATCTCACTTTTCGAGAACCATGCAATCTGCTATGGGAACCCAACTCGATTTGAGCACATCTTATCATCCTCAAACGGATGGACAATCTGAAAGAACAATCTAGACATTGGAGGATATGCTTAGAGCTTGTGTGATCGATTTTGGTGGTAGTTGGGATTCGCATCTTCCATTGATCGAATTCTCCTACAATAATAGTTATCACTCCATCATCAACATGGTTCCTTTCGAAGCTTTATATGGTCGAAAATGTCGTTCGCCGGTCTGCTGGAATGAGATTGGTGAAGCTCAGCTCACTTGACCTGAACTCATTCTAGAGACTACAGACAAAGTCAAGAAAATTCACGACAACCTCTTAACAGCTAGAAGCCATCAAAAGAGTTACGCGGATAGAAGACGCAAGCCTTTGGAATTCCAAGTTGGTGATCTCGTCCTACTCAAGGTATCTCCATGGAAAGGTGTAATCAGATTTGGGAAGAAAGGAAAACTTGCACCACGTTATGTTGGACCATTCAAGATCGTTGAAAGAATCGGAAAAGTAGCCTACAGACTTGAGCTGCCTCCTGAACTTGGAAATGTTCATCCAACTTTCCACGTATCCAATCTTAAAAAGTGTTTGGCTGACAAAAACCTCCACATCCCCCTTGATGAAATTCGTGTCGATAACACAATGCCCTTCGTCGAGAAACCTGTGGAAATATTGGACCATCAAGTCAAGAAACTAAAGCGCAAGCGCATACAGATAGTCAAAGTTCACTGGGAATCCAAACGTGGCCCAGAGTTTACCTGGGAACGAGAGGATCAAATGAAGGCTAAATATCCACGCCTTTTCCCACAAGTTTCCTCTAATTAAATTTCGGGACGAAATTTCCAAAAGTAGGGGAGACTATGACATCTGTGTATTTTAATCTTTGTACTGTTCCGAACAACTTTGTATTTAATAAAATATGGTGTTTTAAATTCAATATTTGTTTAATTATTTGTGACATTATTACGTTTCCAACCATTGTTCAATTCCGAACACTCAAACTTATACTGGAAGTGAAATCATAAACTGTTACGTAAACATAATCAGTTTAACGCGACGTACACTACGGAACTGTGACATAAGCCAAACATACCCTAAATACCCTTTACATAACTTAGAAATAAGTTTCGAAGGATTCGGTATGGCAAAAACATGTTTATTCAAACTTTAGAACTAATTGTGACAAAACTGCGAAACGAACGTTGGTGACCGCCCGGATAGTATTTAAACCCCAAAAGTATTCTGTTATGATTAAAATTTTATTTTTAATCAGGTTCGTGTTGAAAAATAAATTAAAATGCTTAAAAACGTTATTTTTCAAGTTAAGCGCGTACCGTGTGTTACTGCGTAACACAGTGCTTCTACTGCAAAACACAGACAATGCAGCCAGTCTCGGCAACTGAAATTTATTTCAATAATAATTTGGCGAGTTTATTTTTATAGAATAATAAAAAAAAAATTAGAACGCCATAAATCGGGATTTAAACGCTAGATAAAATACCCGGTATCCAGTTAAACACCAGTTTTAGCCTACATATAATATATCTATATAAAAAAAAGGCATGTGTATGTGAGTGGGGGTAGAGGTGGCGGCCTTCTCTTGCCACTTCTCTTCCATCTTGGCCACTTGTAGGTTCATGCAATCTCTAGTATATTTCCATATCTTATATAATCTTGCATAATCTTTCAATATCACAACAAAAATCATACCAAGATCACACAATCTCTTCCTCTCTCTCCTCCCAAAACCGTAAACACCCACCATCTCCCATCTTCATCTTCTTCAACCTTGTTCTTGAGAATCCAACTCCATTTCAAGCATATTTCATGTTGGTGTGAAGATCCAAAGGAGTTTCCAAGGTGCTTTCAAGTGATTTCAAGCTCCCTATCATCAAAATCTCATCCAAGAACTTACTTGAATCTTGAAGGTATAAAGTTTATGTTTAAATCAAACTCTTGATTCTTGGTTGTTCTTGATGATTTAAAGTTTCTCTTGAATCTTGAAATTTTTCACAAACTTGAAATCTAAATAGAAATGGGTCTTGATACAAAATAAAAAATGGTGATATATATGTGTGTATATAATCGTATATATATATATATATATATGTGTATGTGTATGTGATTTGAGCTTGATCTTTGGTAAATACTTGTTTAAGATGTTTGCTTGCATGAACAAGATTATGTACAAGTATGTTAGAAATATAAAGAAGTGATTTAACCATGAGTTATACTTTGGAATAATGTTAGTATTTTGACATGTAAAGGGCTAAAAAAATTTATTAGACATATTTGAGAATTTTTTAAGTTATTGCTTGTTCTTGAATGATAGTTAAAATGCAAGTATTGGGTGATTTGTGTAAGACATGATAAATGTTCAAACAAATCAGTAAATAAACATGAATAAATTACATATTTGATGCATTTGAATACATACGAAATGATGATAATATGATAGTGTGCTTTAGACATTTGTACATGAGAATACATGTTGATTTAAAGCTCAAGAAATGGTAAAAAAATGATTGTATGAAAAAATGATTTAGAACAGGTTATAAACACTAAAAATAACATTATTTGGTATATTTTAATGGCATGAAACTTTGTCATAGGTTTGATTACTTTGCATGTTGTACATATAGCTTAGAAAGTGGTAAAATATGTGTTGGATCGTGTTTGGTGACCCTAAAGTCAGTTAAGGCAGTTCATCTTCAAATACGAGGGCGGAATCAACGTAAACGAAGTCAAAAACAGCTTGTATCCTTTTAACTTTCTTTCTATTACTGATTGTGAGCTTTTACAATGTATTCAGACAAAAATCCGGCAGCACCTTCGCTCACACACACATACATGACCGTTTCAAATGAGCATGCACAACACATATATATAGGCTACGCCCCTGACCGTTTGAAGATGTCACAGCTGCTTCAAACGGTCAGCTGCTTCAAACGGTCAGGCCATGTTCAAACGGTCAGGCCATGTTCAAACGGTCATGACATGTTCAAACGGTCAAGACATGTTCAAACGGTCATGACATGTTCAAACGGACAGGACCATAAAAACATGTTCTAATCCTAATTCAAGCACTATTACTGACTCATTAAACCTATCTAGACATAAGACTCGATAAGACGTAGTCAGCAGACATTCAGTGCACCAACAAACTCCCCCTTGGATGTTGACGAAGTCTTCGGCGTCAAGTCTTTAGTCTTGGTCTTTTCTTCAACTCTCTGTCTTCACATCATAAGCATTCAATCTTCACAGGTTCACAATCTTATCCTAGCTTCATCTTCAGATTTTCCTTTGACTGTTGATCCAGACTCCCCCTTTCACAGACTCCCCCTATCAGTATGCTAGAATCTGAGGTCTTTATCTGGTTCAAGCTTTGACATTTAGCTTCCATGGGAATAATGAAGTCCAAAACCTGTGTCTCATACATCAAACATTACAAACTATCTTTTCAACAATAACTCACAAACTCAATCAGTTTTAACAATCCACTCAAGTATTCAGGTCCAAGTTAATGACCCTGATCACTTGATTAATCTACCAAGTCCAAATTAATGACCTTGGTTGATCTTTTGACGAAACAATACTGATTTTAAAACAACAATTTCAAACATTTTCTGAAAATAACAAGTATCAAATTTATGAACTTGTTTTTGACTTTTCAAACAAATCAAACTTCATCAAAATAAGCTCTCCTCATTCTTCAGTCCAGAATCTCCTGCATCTGCTTCAATCATCTGAGAATCCAACAATCAACTCTCCACTTTGGTTTGTCAGAAAATAAAGCAGAAATAAAATCTTTTTGGATTTTATCAAAATGTTCTAAACTAAGAAATGAAATACAGAAAACTTAAATTGCAGAAAGTAAACAAAGTAAACTATTTACAAACATATTTTTGCAAGCGTGTCAGGGAATCATATCAGCTTTTCAGACAAATTACAAGTACCGTTAAGCTTCATTTCATACTCAGACTTAAACAATTCACATCGATTGTCGATATACTGATCCATTTTAAATTTTCACACAAATTTCAATTTACTCAAGATACGAATTAGATGAATTAAGAACTTAGCTCATTCATGTGTCCCACCTCTTGAATATACTCCCGTATCCAGAATCCCAATAATCAGTCTTACAGGTGAGTATACTACAATGATATCTGTATATAAATTAGGTATGCGAGGGCCGTGGGATCTCAGGTCGATACTTCCGTATACGCAGAGAGATATCAGCTTCGACTTTACGGTATGTCCCCTTTAGAGGATCTTTTTGCTTACAACAGCAGCGACTATCAATTTTATTGTTTCATCGGCATGCTGAGGGTTTAATGCTATGTTTCAAGCATTGCAGAAAGTATTATTCGAGGACTAGGTCAGAACCACCGTTCAGCAGAAGTCCCGGAATAATACCCCAGCCATCATTGAGTATAAAGACCTAGTATATCAGATTATGAGACCTTTCAAACGAGATTTCAGGGGTTACCTATATATCCAAGTAGTGTTCCCCACGAATTCACAAGTTTGAATTTAGGTTTATATCCCAAATAAATCTACTAAATGTGCGAAAACCTATCGACACATCATCAGTGAGATTGTTTAACTCATTTATACTTTACAAATCTTTAGCATACTGTAATCGTCTAGCCGATGTACTATCATTTTCCCTATATACACAAGCTCTTTTTCAGATTTTATCATGTTTTTGTATTTTTGCATTTTTTACTGTTTTTGTATTTTCTTAAAATATAAACTATATACAAATATCTACTCCCCCTAAATACCAAAACAAGTAAAAAATCGACAAACCATTGCAGATTGTTTCTCGTCTTCATCCACAACAGTACTCTCATCAACGCCCACAATTCCATCCGACACCGAAAGAAGCTTCATACCGTTCAATTTTAACAAATATTTAAACCGATTTTTATCAAAAGCTTTGGTATGTAAATCAGCTTTCTGTTCATCAGTGTGGATTTTCTCAATTCGTATCAACTTTTTCTCAAAACAATCACGAATAAAGTGATGACGAATTTCTATGTGTTTAGTTTTAGCGTGATGTACTGGATTCTTTGTTATATTTATAGTGGCCTCATTATCAACAAAAAGAGGTGTGTTAAGAAACTGCAAACCGTAGTCACGCATCTGTTGCTGTATCCACAAGATCTGAGAGCAGCAACTGCTAGCAGAAACATACTCTGCTTCACATGTTGATAACGCCACAGACGTTTGTTTCTTACACTACCAGGTAACCAATCTAGGACCAAAGAACTGGCATCCTGCAGTTGTTGATTTTGAATTGACTTTGCAGCATCCGAAATCCGAATCGGAATACCCTTCGAGCGTAAAATCGCCTTTCCTAGGATACCACAACCCCAATGAAGGAGTTCCTTTCAGGTAGCGCAATATCCTCTTCACAATGATCAAATGCGATGCTCTCGGGTTAGATTGAAATCTTGCTGCGAGGCACGTTGGGTACATTATATCAGGACGTGAAGCAGTTAGGTACATTAAAGAACCTATCATGGAACGGTAAAACGTTTCATCAGCCCTGTCTCCGGTGAGATCTGGGTGAATCCCATGATTTGTTGCAAGTGGGGTAGCAGCTGGAGTAGAACTTGACATCCCAAATTTCTCTAGAATATCATGAACATACTTTGGCTGATGAATGAAAATTCCCTCAGGAAGTTGTTCAACTTGTAAACCCAGAAAGAATTTCATCTCCCCCATTGATGACATTTCAAACTTTTGCTTCATCACTGATTCAAAATCTTTGCATAGATTTTCATTTGTCGACCCAAAGATTATATCGTCCACATAAATCTGAACTATCAGAAGATGACCATCGACTTCTTTAGTGAAGAGAGTGGCATCCACTTTTCCACGAATGAACTTGTTGGCTAGTAGGTGTTGAGACAAAGTCTCGTACCAGGCTCTCAGGGCCTGATGTAAACCATACAGCGCTTTGTCCAATAAGTAGACCTTATTTTTGTGGATTGGATCGGTGAAGCCCGGTGGCTGACCGACATAAACCTCCTCTTTAACCTTCCCATAAAGAAACGCCGATTTAACATCCAACTGATAAACTTTAAAGTTCTTCCAAGACGCAAATGCTAGGAAAATTCTGATTGCCTCTAGTCGTACGACAGGAGCATAGACTTTAGTAAAATCAATTCCCTCCTGTTGACTAAATCCCTGAACAACGAGTCGAGCTGTGTTCCTTACAACAACTCCTTTATCGTCCCTTTTACACTTAAACACCCACTTGGTGTTAATTTTCCTCTGACCATCCGGCAAATCAACTAACTTCCACACTCCCAATTTCTCGAATTGACTAAGTTCCTCCTGCATTGCATTGACCCAAGAGTCTTCAGTAAGCGCCTCTTTGTAAGTTCTTGGCTCAACCTGCGAGATAAAACAACTCAATGAGAATTCAGTTTGCAAAGGAGCAACTTTTGTATAAAAACATGTAAGCCCTTTATCAATCTGATTTCGAGTACGAACGCCTGTCTGCAATTCTCCAATGATCAACTCCTCTGGATGATATGAAAAAGTTCGCGGCATCACTTCACTTGGAACATCTACATTTCCCTCCAGATTAGTAACATTTTGTTCTGCATCTTGTTCACCAACTTGGTTTGTTTGACTTGAAATCTGAATTTGCTCCCCCTCAGAATCGGAATCACCATGATCAAATACTGGCATGTTTTCAACTTCTAGATTATCATTCTGAATCGACTGATTATCCTGAGCAACTTCATTCTGTTGGACATCATCATGTTCACCAGCATTACTTGGACATGCTTCATCATCATTTAAAGTTTCCCGTGGTCTCCTCGAATACTCAGCTGGGAACCTTAGCTGCGACTCATATTCACGCAAAATATCCAACTCATCAAAGAAATCTTCATCATCCTCTGATTCTTCTCTCATGTCAAACGAATCCCATAGTTTGTCATAATGATAACGGCATGAATCACCAGGATTCTGTGGCGGCATAGTATAACCTTGACATTCCACATTTTCAACTTCAATAATCCGCTTCTCACTTGGAACGAAAACACGTCGCATCGGATTTGCATAACCAACAAAAATTCCCTCAATGCTCTTCGGACCAAACTTTCCATGAGGCTCTATAACCATACAAGGTGACCCGAACGGTTCTAGATACTTCAAATTCGGTTTGCGGTTATTGATTAGCTCAAAACATGTTTTGTTGAACTTCTTGACAGTGAGAACCCTGTTGAGCGTATAGCATGCGACGGAAACAGCTTCAGCCCAAAAATTAATCGGTAACTTTGAATCTGCAAGCATAGTTCTAGCCGTCTCGATTAGTGTCCGGTTTTTGCGTTCTGCGACTCCATTCTGCTGCGGAGTATACGGAGCACTAAATTCATGCAAAATACCTCTTTCATCACAAAATTCTTCCATCTTGCTGTTCTTGAATTCAGTACCATTATCACTTCGAATTCTCTTGATACGCCTTTGGTACAAATTCTCAATCTTCCTGAACAGCCCCATCAAACTGTCAAATGTTTCATCTTTCATCTTCAAGAAAGAAACCCACGAAAATCTGGAATAATCATCAGTAACGACCAAACAGTAGTAATCTCCTGTAATACTTTTGACATTCACCGGACCAAATAAATCCATGTGAAGTCTTTCCAGAGGTCTCGAAACTGAATTGACTTGCTTTGTAGGGTGTGACTTTTTCTTCTGCTTTCCTTTGATGCAGCTAATGCACTCCCCTTCCAGATGAAAACCTTTGATATTAACACCCAAAACCAAATCATTATGCACCAAATGATTCATTTTTCTAAGATGTATATGCCCCATCTTGCGGTGCCACAATCTTGATTCTTTCTCAGTTGCTCTAGACACAAAACAATGTGCTTGACCAGTAGTTGTAGTTGATACACTCATATCTAACACATATAAATCATTCACTCTAGGTGCCCGCATGATAATCCATTCTTCAGGAACAACAAATCCAGGTTTCAAAATCAAACATTCTTTATCAGTGAAGTGAGTAGTATACATATTGTCACAAATCTGCGAGATACTAAGCAGATTGTTCTCCAGCTCAGTGATGTAGTTAACTCTCTCAAACGTCACAATCCCATTGGATAACGTTCCTTCACCAACAATTCGACCACCTTCATGACCAGCAAATCCTACGTAACCACCATTAATGTTTCTCACATCATACAGCAATGCAGTCTTCCCTGTCATATGTCGAGATGCTCCACTATCCATGATCCATCTGGAAACAAGTTGTGGAAGATCCTGCACAAAAACAAACTTCAATTTAACCAACTACAATAAAGATGCCGATTCATGCTTCGCGATCAAGGAAGCTCTGGCAATTCAAACTGCTTATTCAAACATGGTGTCCACCCAGGCCTCATCAGCCTTAGGTGTAACCTTGACTCTCGCAATTTGAATTTTGAAATTTTCAGCCTTCAAAGGTGGAAAATTTGCATCATAATCAACCGAAATTGATTCTTCAGCCTTTTTTACTTCAGAAGTTGAAATTTTCATTGCAGTTTTTTGTTTCCAAACTTGTTGAGATAAAGCAACCTGTTTATAAAACTTGTCGTTTTTAGTTATCACTTTCTTAACAGGTTCATTTTTCACTTTGATGTTGTTATTTTTCACACTCTTTTTCTCAACAATGATTGGTGCTTTACCCTTCACATCAACTTTCTTCTTTTGTCTGTCAACAACTTCAGTCTTAGGCTTGGAGTTGGTGCAATTTCCTGCAATGTGACCAACTTTGTTACATCTAAAACATGTACGAGTATCAACAACTCGACTTGTGCCTTCAGACTGAGATTGTGAGACCCTCTTTTCAAAGAACTCTTTATTTGATTTTGAAAAAATTTCATTCTCTTCATCAGCAAGTGAACTTGAACTGTTCACAAACACCTTCTTTTCTGCAAACCTCTTGTTTTGAAAACTCTTCTTCTGATAACTATTACCACCCCGATAACCACCTGACCAATTTTTTCGATTGTTATTATAAAAACGTGGTGGATTAACAGACTTCTTGTAGTATGATTTATCTTTCTCAAAACTCATTTTTCTCTTTGTTTGACTGAACTTGTTCACTTCTGACAACTCAACTTCAACCAACTTGAAAACATTTGTCAATTTGTTCACATTAACATTCTCAATCGGAAATTCAGAATCCGAATACAGCTTATCAGATCCAGCCATCTTGTACATCACAAGACCCGGTTCATCACTTAAGTTGTTTTTGGATTTTGATTTCTGAATGTACTTGTCTAAGAAACACCCATCTTCCTCAGTAGTGTCACTATCCATTTTTAACACATTTTCAACAACACCTTTTACAATATCATTTTGGACACTATCGTCATTGGAAGATGTAAACGTGACATCAATGTTCTCTGGAAGTTTAACTTCACTTTCTTCCTCAATTTCAACCAACCCAGACTGCTTTTTAGTGTAATTATCAAGAACAGGTGGTGGAACTTGATGAAACCCCACCCCAGTTCCATCACAATACACATCTTCGCCCGCTTTGTCTTTCCCGATGGGTTTGGGAATGATATGTTGCAAAACAAAGCTTGCGGAGTTGTAACTGTTAAGCTTCAACTGGATTCGCTCGTTTTCGATTACAGCCTCTTGAACTTTAAGTTTCAATTTAGCGATTTCATCCAGTTGTTGGTTGATTGATTCTTCTTTGACTCTAAGCACTGCTTTTAGATGTTCATTTTCTTTAAAAGTTTTACCATTTCGATCATCACAATCTTTCATTGTGCTTTTGAGTTTTTCAAATTTTTCAGAAATCTGACGGTTTTCAAGAATCAACTTTTCATTTTCTTGTTTAATTTTGTCATGATCAATTTTATCATTTTCAATTTGTCTAGTTAATTCTCTTATCCGTTCAGTTGAAGCTTTAACTGTTTTGTCACGATCAAGAATCTGATTCTCAACGCTTCTGACCTTTGCTGTCAGATCATCAACTTTCTTCCCGTTGAGATACGTGACTGTGCTACAAAATTTGCACTCTTTGTTGCAATTTTTGCAATCAGCATTTCCATCGATTTTCTTACCTGACACATTTGTTGACACATCTGAACTGACCTGGCTTTTTGACTCAGACACGGAGTTAGAGTCTACCTCAAGTGCCTTAGCAGCTAGCACTTTGTCAGCCATTCTTCCAAGATTTTCAGCAGTCAACTCCTGCGTTGTGTCAATAACTCCCGTATCAATCTTCTTTGATTTTTCCTGCTCTTCAATCTCTTTTCTCTCTTTCTCTTCTTCTTTCATTTTCTCGGTTGGAGTTCCCCACCATTTGTGTTGCCAATACTCATCCTCATCTTTGTACTGCTGGATTATGGCTTCGATATCAAGCGTACTATCATCGATCGCAATATTTCCATACTCATCAAGATAAAACTCTCTGTCTGGATCCCACCTATTTGCTCTCCTCGCTTCCAAAAAGATACGAGATATTCTAATTATTTTGTTTTCAGCAATCATTTTTCTGTATTGATATTTTTGCTCTTCAGTTCGATCGTCTTTCCACGGAATAGGATCGTCATTTTTCGCCATGAATGCGTAACCAACCGCATCTTCTTCTGGTAGAACCTCTTGACTCCAATCATAACCCTCATCATCGTAAATCACTGCAAGAGCTCTAGATTTCTCTTTGTTGTCTTCAACCTACTTCAATCTAGGCGGCTCGGATTTATTCTGATGATAGATTGCCTTCTTGTAGTAATCATCTCTGAAAGGGTTCTCCGACTCATCAGCATAAGCATTTCTGCATTCTCGTTTGAAGTGACCTTTCTGCTTACACTTGAAACATGTCACTTTGGATTTATCGAACCCCAGTTTGGTAGATGGACCACCAATTGTCTTTCTGCCGGTAATTTCCATAAAACGCTGTGCTCGACGAACAGCACTTGCCATAGCCCAACGAATATCGATCAGTTCCATTTCTTCCGGATCAATCTGATCATAATCTTCTTTCGTCAGATTGGTGTTGCCTATCTTCCCAGCTACTAGCCCTTCATACGATTCCAACACCGATGCTAGGAAGATTATCTGCTGCTTGGCCGACTCCTCATCAAAATTCTGAGCATTCTTCAAGTCTATTGCGATGTTACATTGAAAACGATTCTTTGCATCTGGATGATTTCCAGAAGATGAAGATCCACTGTGATAACCACTATGACTTCCACTGCTTTGACTTTCTTTGCCAGTTGTCGACACATTTTCAGCAGAAAACGCAGTCTTGGGAGAAGTTGCTTTTGGCATCATACTCTTTGGATAATACAAATCCAAATTCTGCTGGTAAGATGAGTGATTGACTTTGTATGTCTTCTTCAACTCCAACTCGTGACTCTCGAGTTTCTCAATCAGCAAATCTAATGTCAACTTTTCTGGTTCTTTGATAGTATTCTTCAGCATCAGCGCATAATATCTCCAATCCATCTCATCAGGCAACGAATCGAACAATTTTTCAATAAGATCTTCTTCAGGAATTTTGATATCATGTCTTACTAATTCCAGCTTCAGATGACCAAACCTTTCTATCATTTTACAAACTGACTCGTTCTTTAAACATCCAAACAGATCAAACTCTTTTCTAAGAAGTTTCTTTTTGTTTTTCACGATTTCAGTACTTCCTAAACATTTCTTTTCTAATTTTGCCCAAAGATCTTTTGCATTTGAATAATCGATCCATGAAATTATGTCTTCTCGAACGGATTGAAATAACAATGCCACACATTTTTGTTCAGCTACAAACGAATCAATCTCCTTAGCTGTTCTTAACGTTTCACCATTTTTATTTCCATTAGCATAACCGTTTTTCAGACTTTTCCAGCTAGGAAATGCGAATGCCATCAACCAGTCCTCAAACTTTCTTGACCACCGACTGTATTCCTCAATAGCCATTAGCTTTGGAGGTTTATTGAACGTTCCGAAGGCACTTTCCGATTCCCAAGCTTCCTTTTTCTTTTCTTTTGGCGGATTCTCATTCACGTTGCTTGACGAAGTATCATTGTTTCCGGAATCTCCAGCAAATGCGTACATGTCGCTAAACGGGTTCAAGAAAATATCATCCATTGTGAATGTACCTGCAAAAATCAACAATTACTTAGAAAAATTTTCGAAATTTTGACAAACAATATAGTCTTTTAAACGAAATGGTCTTTCTCAAACGAAATGAGTTATTTCGTTTGAGACAACAATAATCGAGTTTCAAACTAAACCACTTTCAAACTGTCACGTCAATTTCAAACGGTCACGTCAGTTTCAAACGGTCACGTCAGTTTCAAACGGACATGGTCATTTCCAAACGGACAGGATCAATTTCAAACGGACATGATCAATTTCAAACGGACACGATCAATTCCAAACGGACAGGATCAATTTCAAACGGACACAATCAATTCCAAACGGACAGGATCAATTTCAAACGGACACAATCAATTTCAAACGGACAGGGTCAATTTCAAACGGACACGATCAGTTTCAAACGGATGATGTCATCATTTAACGAACATTTTCAAACAGTCAGGTTGATTTCGATCAATTTTAAGTCGATTAATGGTTCAAAACTTTCAAGGATTCGTTATCTATGTGTTACGCCTGTTATGTGAACGTTTTAGACCATTTTATCCGTGAAATATGTCCGAATCAGAAAAATATGAGAGAAAGTGAGTAGAAGATAGAAAAATCCGGTAGAATCAAGCTGAATTTGGTATGAACTCCTTGTCCTGAGCTCTGATACCACTTGTTGGATCATGTTTGGTGACCCTAAAGTCAGTTAAGGCAGTTCATCTTCAAATACGAGGGCGGAATCAACGTAAACGAAGTAAAAAACAGCTTGTATCCTTTTAATTTTCTTTCTATTACTGATTGTGAGCTTTTACAATGTATTCAGACAAAAATCCGGCAGCACCTTCGCTCACACACACATACATGACCGTTTCAAATGAGCATGCACAACACATATATATAGGCTACGCCCCTGACCGTTTGAAGATGTCACAGCTGCTTCAAACGGTCAGCTGCTTCAAACGGTCAGGCCATGTTCAAACGTGTGACAACTCGAATTTCCGACATTCTTTATTCGCATTTATTGCACGTTGACTTTGACTGTTTAGTTGCTTGACTCGTCTGACTTGTGACTGTATGCTTGTGTCATATTAAACTATTGTGTTGCATGATTATGTGTTTGATTGTATAACATGGAACTTGTCGAGAAACATAAGTTGTTTAAGATTTGTAGAACCCGACGAAACACAAGTGTGTTTCGCCATAACCAATCTCGACGAAACAGGATTGTTTCGCCAACAACCCACTCGACGAAACAGGTCAGTTTTGCCGAAAGCCCAGTTACGGCCCAGAATGTTATTTCGTGAATATTTACGTGAAACGGGTTCAGTTTCACAAGTTAAGCAATCAGAAAAAACCCTAGAACTCCCTCTCTTCTGTGCGGTGGCAACAACCATCGTTCACCATCATCCCTAGCTCTTGAATCCTTGTTTGTTCATCTCGAATCGGTTAGTGTGTGTTTGTTAATCGATTTCTTGTTTCTGTAATATCTCGATTCATGCTTGTGTATATGATTGATGTGTGTTACTGCTGTGATTATAAGAGTATGATGATGATATAGATTTCGATATGCATGATGTAGTTGGATACAAATAGTTCTATGCGAAACTTAATACGATCAAATACTCGGTTCTGAATGTTATTTATATGATCTGGTTCTGAATACACATTAGCATCTTGATAGGGTTCGGTGATATGATGTTGTATGTTAATCGATATGTTGTACACATAAACTAGGGTTCATGCTAGACGATGATTCTTTGATGATTGAGTTATGACGATTCTATGAGCACATTGATCTTCATATGATTTCTGTTATTGATGACGGCTGTTAGAATGACTAGGGTTTCTGTGTTATTTGTAACTGATATAACTGATGTTCGACGTAACTGAACTGTTTGACGAAACAGAACTCTCGGCGAAACAGAATATGTTTCGCCAAGGGTAATCGACGAATTAGAAGTTCTGTTTCGCCAAAGGAGACCTCGACGAAACAAATGTGTTTCGTCAATGTATGTGTTTCGCCAACATGTGTGTTTCGTCAATACATGTGTGTTTCGCCGAGTTGTGTTTCGCCGAATAGGTGATCTGTGCAGTAACTTGAGTTAATTCTGTTAAGTGTTAACTAGAATATTTAACTGCTGTTAAAGGTTAAACATGACTGATATGATTGATTATGTGTTACATGTTTATACGTGAACAACTTGAATACAAACTGATTATGTATACGTGCGTACTTTAGGACGTGATTGATTTACTTTGAGCACATACTTAGCATACCGAGCAAACCCAAGGTGAGTTCACACAGCCAGGGCATGGGGTTCCCAGGGTGGGAATGGGATTGAATGATTTATTCGTACATACTTAGTTAATCGAACCTAATGATATGGTCCTCGGGAGAGGAAGAGTAAAGATAAGATACAGCTAGACTTGTATACCCATTTGAACTGATCTTCGCACACACGCCAGGGATTGGCTGCGATATTATGACTAATCATTCGCACACATGCCTTGGGAAGGCCCGCGAACTATAGATACTAAAACTTCGCAAGTAATGCCAGGGTGGCCGCGATACACATATACAAAGTCTAGGATATTTGGGAGTATTACCCCAAATCTTCGCATACATGCCGAGAGGCCCGCGATGGAAAATAATACGATACATGGCTTAACGAACGAACATAATGCTACTCATACTATTACTATTACTGAACTATTAACTGTGAACTCGCTCAACTAGTTGTTGACTCTCTGCTGCATGCCTTGCAGGACCTTAGGTACATATGGAGCTTGCACAGGGAGGAGCAGGTCGTTGTGGGACATGGATCGATGATGCCATGTTAATTATCTAACATTTGAATTTACGATTTACATTGGGTTTACATACTTATGCTTCCGCTACACACTTGTTGATGTTTAGTTTGAAAACACCTTTCGTATTGATGGATGACTTTTATTATTTACAATTATGTTCAATATGATTGGTGGCTTGATCCTGGTCAGTCACGCCTCCAAGAGGTGATACTCCGCGTGTGGATTTTGGGGGTGTGACAGATTGGTATCAGAGCCATTGGTTATAAAGAACTCGGTTTTAATAAGGGGAAAACGATTTTTGTTAAAACCAGACTATAACCAGAACAGTGCTCTCAACGATCCACAACGACGCTTCACTCCACGTGCAAGGCTCAACATCATAGGTACTACTATTCATGTTACTTTACCTACTTGCTAGAATTACATAGAACTTTGCTCGTGGTATGCTTATATTACAGAACCTACTATACGTTATTGCTTGAGAATACTTGTGTGCTCACTCTCTTCTGTCATCGCACTGTTTGCGAACCTCTCTTACTTACGTTACATTTGCTATGAAGATCATGGCCGGATATATCAACATGACACAAATCCAGTTGACGGCTCTCATTAACGAACGAATTGCTGTGGCACTTGCAGCCATACAAGCAGGAGGTCAACACGCTCCGTCACCTGTTTACACCTTCAAAAATCTTAAGGATTGTCGACCTAGTACCTTCAGTGGAACTGAGGGAGTTGTAGGCCTCCTCCACTGGTTCGAAAGGCTCGAAATTGACTTTGAGGTGCATGATTGCCCTGAGTCTCGAAGAGTAAAGTTTGCTACTGGAACACTCGAAGGTGCTGCATTAACCTGGTGGGAAGCACAGGTTCAGATGTTAGGGCTGGCAGCTGCTAATGCCACTCCCTGGAACGAGTTCAAGGACCTAGTTAAAGAAGAGTTTTGCAGTCGAGAAGACATCCACAAACTAGAGGTAGAGTTCCTCAACCTACAGATGGTGGGGTCTGAAATTGAAGTTTATACGAAGAGATCGAATGAATTAGCCACATTTTGTCCCACTATGGTAGACTCTCCCACCAAACGCATCGAACTGTATCTCAAGGGTCTGGTGCCCGAAATTCAGATTCATGTGACCGCAGATAATCTTGGCACTATCCAGCAAGTCACTCGGCTTGCTCATCGCCTCACAGACCAGGCAGTAGAACAAAACAAACTACCGAAACGTGTTAAAGCTGATACTACATGTGCTTCTAGTGATAACAAACGCAAGTGGGATGAAAGCCTGAGCCAGGAATTAATTTTGATCCAGCCTCTGGCACAGCAGCAAAAGATAGATGACTACCAGAGCCCAAGACAGCAGTTTTCTAGTAGTCATGGGCAGAGTGGATATCGAGGTAATCATCCAAGGTGTAACAGATGCAATAGACACCACAGCGGTCAGTGCAACAAGGGTCGTTGCCATCGATGTCTCAAGATTGGTCATGAAGCTAAGGATTGTCGAAACTCACGTCCTGTAACTCAAGAACAACAACAACCGCCTCAACCTCCACAGAATCAGCAGCAACAACAGAGTTTGAAAGGATGCTTTCAGGGCGATGCTAAAGATCACTACAAGAGACATTGTCCACAAATAAACCAGGACCAGAGTCAGAACCACGACCATGGAAACAGGAACATAACAATGTGTAAATTTCTTCTTGACGACTTTTTATGCTATTGTCTTGTTTGATTCGGGTGTGAATACCAATTATATGTTCTTGAAAGTTAGCCAAATGTTAAAACGTACATCAACTCCCTTGAACACCCAACGTGTCGTAGTGTTAGTTAACGGTAAGAGTTTAGAGGCCACACACATAGTTCAAGGTTGTAATCTTATCCTCGCTGGTCAGACTTTCTCTATAGATCTCATTCCTATAACTCTGAGTAGTTTCGACATCGTTATTGGTATGGATTGGTTATCCCAACAACAAGCAGAGATCCTATGCAAGGAGAAGATCATTCGTATTCCCCGTTTTGGTAAAGAACCTCTCGAAGTTCAAGGCGACAAGAGTGGTGTCGTGAGTGGCATCATATCCTTCTTGAAGGCTCAGAAGTGTTTACGAAAGGGGCACACAACTGTTTTAGCACTCGTTACCGATGCATCGAAGAAAGAGAAAAAGATTGGGGATATTCCAGTGGTACGCGATTTTCCTCAAGTGTTTCCTGAAGAATTACCTGGGTTACCGCCTCATCGTCAGGTCGAATTTCAGATCGAGCTAGCTCCAGGAGCAGCACCCATAGCTCGAGCACCTTATCGCTTAGCTCCAACAGAACTGGAAGAACTGTCTAAGCAACTGCAAGAACTATTGGAAAAGGGTTTCATACGTCCTAGCTCTTCGCCCTGGGGAGCTCCGGTATTATTTGTAAGGACGGTACCTTCCGCATGTGTATAGACTACCGCGAATTGAACAAAGTGACTGTGAAGAATCGCTATCCTCTTCCACGCATCGACGAGTTATTCGACCAGTTGCAAGGGTCGAGCTATTACTCGAAGATTGATCTAAGGTCGGGGTATCATCAACTGAGAGTCCGGGATGAGGACGTCTCCAAAACAGCGTTCAGAACACGCTACGGCCACTACGAGTTTCTGGTCATGCCATTCGGATTAACGAACGCGCCTGCGGTTTTCATGGATCTGATAAACAGGGTGTGCAAACCTTACCTTGACAAGTTCGTCATTGTTTTCATCGACGACATCCTGATCTACTCGAAGAGTCAGGAGGAACACGAGCACCATTTACGACTTATTTTGGAACTTCTTCGAACGGAACAACTATACGCTAAGTTTTAAAAATGCGACTTCTGGCTTCGTGAAGTCCACTTTCTAGGCCACGTGGTAAACAAGGATGGGATTCATGTTGATCCATCCAAGGTAGATTCGATCAAGAACTGGCCTGCACCTCGCACACCAACCGAAATACGCCAATTCTTGGGTTTGGCGGGTTATTACAGACGGTTCATCAAAGATTTCTCAAAGATTGCACAGCCGCTTACACTACTGACACAGAAAGGTGTTGTTTACCGTTGGGGTAATACACAGGAAACAACATTTCAGCACTTAAAGGATAGACTTTGTAGCGCACCTATCCTCTCATTGCCTGAAGGCACCGATGATTTTGTGGTTTACTGCGACGCATCCATTCAGGGTCTTGGTTGTGTATTGATGCAGCGGGATAAAGTCATAGCCTACGCCTCACGCCAACTCAAAGTTCATGAAAAGAACTACACTACTCACGATCTAGAGTTGGGAGCGGTTGTTTTTGCGCTCAAGATATGGCGACATTACCTGTATGGCACTAAATGCACCATCTACACCGATTACAGGAGTCTCGAACACATATTCAAGCAGAAAGAATTGAACATGCGACAACGTAGATGGGTCGAACTACTGAACGATTATGAATGTGCTATAAAGTACCATCCGGGCAAAGCCAATGTGGTGGCCGACGCCCTCAGTCGAAAGGATACTACACCTAGGCGTGTACGAGCATTGCAACTCACCATTCAGTCTAGTCTTCCTGCACAGATACGAGATGCTCAGGTAGAAGCGTTGAAACCAGACAACGTCAGGGCTGAAGCCCTACGTGGCTCAAGGCAACGCTTAGAACAGAAGGAAGATGGTGCTTATTACGTAACAGGACGCATTTGGGTCCCACTCTATGGTAACCTACGCGAGCTTGTAATGGATGAAGCTCATAAGTCTCGTTACTCGGTACATCCAGGTGCGGATAAAATGTACCATGACATCAGAACTACATATTGGTGGCCTAGCATGAAGGCCCACATAGCCACATACGTTAGTAAGTGCCTGACTTGCGCAAGAGTCAAAGCCGAATATCAGAAACCTTCAGGTCCACTTCAACAACCTGAGATACCACAATGGAAATGGGAACAAATTTCCATGGATTTTGTTACTGGCTCACCTAGATCTCAGCGCGGAAATGATACTATTTGGGTGATCGTGGATCGACTCACAAAATCTGCTCATTTCTTGGCTGTCAAAGAAACAGACAAGTTCTCTACCTTAGCAGACATTTACTTAAAAGAAGTGGTTTCGAGGCACGGAGTGCCAACCTCTATTATATCTGATCGTGATGCACGTTTTACTTCAGAACTGTGGCAAGCAATGCACAAATCTTTTGGCTCTCGTTTAGACATGAGCACAGCTTATCATCCTCAGACGGATGGGCAGTCTGAGCGCACTATTCAAACTCTAGAAGACATGCTTCGGGCGTGCGTAATCGACTTTGGCAATGGTTGGGAAAAACATCTGCCACTTGTGGAATTTTCGTACAATAACAGCTACCACACCAGCATTAAAGCTGCTCCATTCGAGGCATTGTACGGGCGTAAATGCCGGTCACCTCTTTGTTGGGCAGAGGTGGGTGACAGTCAGATCACAGGTCCAAAAATGGTAGTTGATACTACTGAAAAGATTGCTCAAATACGACAACGCATGGCGGCAGCTCGTGACCGTCAGAAAGCATACGCCGATAAAGACAGGAAACTACTCGAATTCCAAGTTGGGGATCGAGCGCTACTCAAAGTTTCACCCTGGAAGGGTGTGGTTCGTTTTGGCAAACGCGGCAAACTTAATCCACGATACGTCGGACCATTCGAGATCATTGAGAAGATAGGCAGGGTGGCCTACAGATTGAACTTACCAGCTGAACTCAGTGCAGTTCACAACGTCTTTCACGTGTCGAATCTAAAGAAGTGTCTGTCAGATGAGACCCACATAGTTCCTCTGAAAGAGCTCACTATTGATGAACAGTTACGATTCGTCGAGGAACCTGTTGAAATCACAGACCAGGATGTTAAGGTCCTTAAGAACACGAGAATACCCCTTGTACGAGTTCGTTGGAACTCCCGCCATGGCCCAGAGTTCACCTGGGAACGCGAAGATCAGATGAAACTCAAATATCCCCGGTTATTCGGAAACCAAGCAACCACTACTGAGGCCGAAGCTACTACAGAATTTCGGGACGAAATTCCAAATCAACGGGGGGATAATGTGACACCCCAGGAAAACCAGTAATCTTCGCAAACCTGCTCGGGGAGCCGCGATACAATTCAGGTAGACAACGTCACACCACTAGCTTCCTCAGTAACTGCATGCTAAATTTCGGGACAAAATTTCTTTTAAGTTGGGGATAATGTGACAACTCGAATTTCCGACATTCTTTATTCGCATTTATTGCACGTTGACTTTGACTGTTTAGTTGCTTGACTCGTCTGACTTGTGACTGTATGCTTGTGTCATATTAAACTATTGTGTTGCATGATTATGTGTTTGATTGTATAACATGGAACTTGTCGAGAAACATAAGTTGTTTAAGATTTGTAGAACCCGACGAAACACAAGTGTGTTTCGCCATAACCAATCTCGACGAAACAGGATTGTTTCGCCAACAACCCACTCGACGAAACAGGTCAGTTTCGCCGAGCCCAGTTTCGCCGAAAGCCCAGTTACGGCCCAGAATGTTATTTCGTGAATATTTACGTGAAACGGGTTCAGTTTCACAAGTTAAGCAATCAGAAAAAACCCTAGAACTCCCTCTCTTCTGTGCGGCGGCAACAACCATCGTTCACCATCATCCCTAGCTCTTGAATCCTTGTTTGTTCATCTCGAATCGGTTAGTGTGTGTTTGTTAATCGATTTCATGTTTCTGTAATATCTCGATTCATGCTTGTGTATATGATTGATGTGTGTTACTGCTGTGATTATAAGAGTATGATGATGATATAGATTTCGATATGCATGATGTAGTTGGATACAAATAGTTCTATGCGAAACTTAATACGATCAAATACTCGGTTCTGAATGTTATTTATATGATCTGGTTCTGAATACACATTAGCATTTTGATAGGGTTCGGTGATATGATGTTGTATGTTAATCGATATGTTGTACACATAAACTAGGGTTCATGCTAGACGATGATTCTTTGATGATTGAGTTATGACGATTCTATGAGCACATTGATCTTTATATGATTTCTGTTATTGATGACGGCTGTTAGAATGACTAGGGTTTCTGTGTTATTTGTAACTGATATAACTGATGTTCGACGTAACTGAACTGTTTGACGAAACAGAACTCTCGGCAAAACAGAATGTGTTTCGCCAAGGGTAATCGACGAATTAGAAGTTCTGTTTCGCCAAAGGAGACCTCGACGAAACAAATGTGTTTCGTCAATGTATGTGTTTCGCCAACATGTGTGTTTCGTCAATACATGTGTGTTTCGCCGAGTTGTGTTTCGCCGAATAGGTGATCTGTGCAGTAACTTGAGTTAATTCTGTTAAGTGTTAACTAGAATATTTAACTGCTGTTAAAGGTTAAACATGACTGATATGATTGATTATGTGTTACATGTTTATACGTGAACAACTTGAATACAAACTGATTATGTATACGTGCGTACTTTAGGACGTGATTGATTTACTTTGAGCACATACTTAGCATACCGAGCAAACCCAAGGTGAGTTCACACAGCCAGGGCATGGGGTTCCCAGGGTGGGAATGGGATTGAATGATTTATTCGTACATACTTAGTTAATCGAACCTAATGATATGGTCCTCGGGAGAGGAAGAGTAAAGATAAGATACGGCTAGACTTGTATACCCATTTGAACTGATCTTCGCACACACGCCAGGGATTGGCTGCGATATTATGACTAATCATTCGCACACATGCCTTGGGAAGGCCCGCGAACTATAGATACTAAAACTTCGCAAGTAATGCCAGGGTGGCCGCGATACACATATACAAAGTCTAGGATATTTGGGAGTATTACCCCAAATCTTCGCATACATGCCGAGAGGCCCGCGATGGAAAATAATACGATACATGGCTTAACGAACGAACATAATGCTACTCATACTATTACTATTACTGAACTATTAACTGTGAACTCGCTCAACTAGTTGTTGACTCTCTGCTGCATGCCTTGCAGGACCTTAGGTACATATGGAGCTTGCACAGGGAGGAGCAGGTCGTTGTGGGACATGGATCGATGATGCCATGTTAATTATCTAACATTTGAATTTACGATTTACATTGGGTTTACATACTTATGCTTCCGCTACACACTTGTTGATGTTTAGTTTGAAAACACCTTTCGTATTGATGGATGACTTTTATTATTTACAATTATGTTCAATATGGTTGGTGGCTTGATCCTGGTCAGTCACGCCTCCAAGCGGTGATACTCCGCGTGTGGATTTTGGGGGTGTGACAAAATGGTCAGGCCATGTTCAAACGGTCATGACATGTTCAAACGGTCATGACATGTTCAAACGGACAGGACCATAAAAACATGTTCTAATCCTAATTCAAGCACTATTACTCACTCATTAAACCTATCTAGACATAAGACTCGATAAGACGTAGTCAGCAGACATTCAGTGCACCAACAAACTCCCCCTTGGATGTTAACGAAGTCTTCGGCGTCAAGTCTTTAGTCTTGGTCTTTTCTTCAACTCTCTGTCTTCACATCATAAGCATTCAATCTTCACAGGTTCACAATCTTGTCCTAGCTTCATCTTCAGACTTTCCTTTGACTGTTGATCCAGACTCCCCCTTTCACAGACTCCCCCTATCAGTATGCTAGAATCTGAGGTCTTTATCTGGTTCAAGCTTTGACATTTAGCTTCCATGGGAATAATGAAGTCCAAAACCTGTGTCTCATACATCAAACATTACAAACTATCTTTTCAACAATAACTCACAAACTCAATCAGTTTTAACAATCCACTCAAGTATTCAGGTCCAAGTTAATGACCCTGATCATTAAATCGTTCTTATTTAATTTAGGACGAATAAACAATTTGAGGGATTGTGTTAACATATAAAAACGCACCCAAAGGTGAGTACATAGTTCCTCTATTTTACGTTTTCAATTGTTTTGGGGTGAAGCATATGTGCATAACTTTACTTTTCGTTTTCATGACATTATACATGTTTTATTACATATTACATATAATACATTATTTCAAAGACATTTTTATGGTATATTGACTTAGTATACCTAACATTTGGTTTCAAAGACATTTTATTGGCATATTGACTTAGTATGCCTATTACATGGTTTTACAAAGACATTTTCATGACATGCTTACATTGAAAAAGACATTTGGTACGTTAAGTAGTACATTCATTAACATTGATCACGCCGCTCGGTAGTATGTAATAGCGCTACAGGACTTGACAAATCCCGTTCCCGCTTTCTAGGTATTTCGTTAGGGGAATGACAGAATCCGAATACATTTTTTTGATAAATTCCTGATCCTGATAAGGGTTTATCCGACAGTCTCAAGGCTTGAGTGTATGCTATAGACAAACTACATAAATGTTCATATCAATAAAAGCAATGGTTTTCAAGACATAACTTTTGTTTATTCAAAGACCTTGTTTTGTACATGACATTTGATTACATAAGACATTTGTTATACACGACATTATGCATTTGGCTTGAGTAAATACTATTTATTCACCATACAAGACATGGTTTATACTGGATATTTGACATTTGACATTGGTTATACATGACATTGACATATTATATACAAATTATTTTCATTTGGTTATTTACTTAACCATACATCATTTTTTTATATCATTTGATTTTCATATGATTTTATAAAAGAAGACATTTTTATAAGGTTCATGACTACTTTTCGTTAAACATTTCTTTTAACCTTTAAAGTCATGAATCTTCAACACTAAACCTATGTTACTCACAGACATTTTTATGCTGACGTATTTACTTTCACATATGTTTCAGGTGCGAATGTTTGATGTAAGCAAGCTACACTTAGGGCGACTTGGGCCTTAGCAATCTAAAATCAAGAAAGTTATCGTCTTTTATGTTATGTGTTTCATTTGAACTAAGACAATGTAATAATTTAAGCTTGTAAAACTTAACTTTAATTATCATGTGTTTTTGAGACAATAATTCTGCCACAGCACTCCCCGACGTTTCCACCGCGGTTTGTTGTTTTACGCGGTCGGGGTGTGACATTAAATCTGCATTCCTTTACGGAAAAATCAAAGAAGAAGTGTACGTCGGACAACCACCGGGGTTTACCGATCCAGTGCACAAAGACAAGGTCTATTTACTCGACAAAGCGCTTTACGGATTACACCAGGCCCCGAGAGCCTGGTACGAGACGCTTTCCCAACATCTGCTGGCCAACGGGTTTATCAGAGGGACGGTCGATAGTACCTTGTTTACAAAAGAGGTTGTAGGGCATCTACTCATCGTGCAGATTTACGTTGACGACATAATCTTCGGATCAACGAACGACGAATTGTGCAAAGAGTTCGAGAAGGTTATGAAAAAGAAATTTGAAATGAGTTCAATGGGGGAGATGAAGTTCTTCCTAGGGTTACAGGTTGAGCAAATGCCCGAAGGAATCTTCATTCACCAAACCAAATATGTGAATGATGTGTTGGACAAGTTTAACATGTCTAAATCATCGCCCATCTCAACCCCCCTAGCTCAAAATCATGGGATATGTCCGGATGAAGGTGGAGAGAAAGTGGATGAGACGCACTATCGGTCGATCATTGGATCATTAATGTATCTGACGGCGTCAAGACCGGACATCATGTATCCAACTTGTCTATGCGCCCGATAGCAGTCAAGTCCGAGACAGTCACACTTGACAATTGTGAAGAGAATTTTACGGTATCTTAAGGGTTGCCCAAGCACCGGCTTGTGGTATCCTAAATCTGGTGACTTTTCTCTTACTGGTTATGCTGATTCTGACTTCGGGAGCTGTAAGCTTAATGCAAAGTCCACAACTGTTGGGTGCCAGTTCTTTGGAACTCGGCTTGTTACTTGGCAGTGCAAGAAACAAACCACAGTCGCTCTCTCAACCTGTGAGGCTGAATACGTTTCGGCTTCCAGCTGTTGCTCTCAGATCCTCTGGATCCAGCAGCAGATGAGGGACTATGGTCTGCGGTTCTTGGATACTCCCATTTTTGTGGACAATGAGGCAGCAATAAATATAACTAAAACTCCGGTGCATCACTAAAAAACGAAACATATTGAGATTCGACATCATTTCATCCGTGATTGCTACAAGAAGAAATTGATTCGAATTGATCATATTCACACCGATGATCAGAGAGCTGATTTTTACACAAAACCCTTTGATAGAACAAGATTTAACTATCTTTTAAAATTGAACGGGTTGAAAATTTTGTTTTCTGGGAGGGTAATAGAGTGTGAAGCCGAGGAAGACGGCAATCAGAAGTGATCTGCGTCTTGTTGTCAAGTTTCTGTACAGTTTATTTTCTGCTTTTGATAAAACCAAAAACACAAAAATATGTTTTTGCTTTTAGGGGGAGAAAGTTTACAGAAAATACAAAAACATGATAAAATTTCAAAATCCAAAAACAATAGAAAACTGAAAAAAGAGTTTGTGTAAAAAGGGGAAATGATAGTATATCAGCTAGACAGTTGCAGTACGCTAAAGAATTGTATAGTTTATTGTTGTTAAATAGTCTCGCTGATGATATGCCGATAGGTTTTTACACATTTAGTAAGTTTGTTTGGGATATAAACCTAAATCATTTCTTGCTTATACGTGGGGAACATCTCTCGGATATATAGGTAACCCCTAATATCCTGTTTGAAAGACTCTATTTCTGACATACTAGGTCTTTGTACGTGATGATATCTGGGGTCTTATACCAGGACTTCTAATTTTGCGAAAGAAATAGCCTAGTCCCCGTATAATACTCTGCACTGCTTTATTCATAAAGCCTCCCCTCAGCATAAAAAATGATGAAACATTGAAAAATGCTAATCATGTGTTGTTGAAAAGAAGATCCCCAAAGGGGACCCACCTAAAGTCGAGCCATCATCTCTCTGATTGAACGGAAGTTCTAGCCTGAGCTCTCATGGCCTCGCATTCACCCATTAAAGATATCGTTAGTGTGCACTCACCTGTAAGACTCAATATAGTGGTCTGGATACGGGAGTATATTCTGAGGTGGTACACGCGTATAAGTTAAGCATTTAAAACACTTAATTCGTATCCTGAACAGATTGAAATTTGTGTGAAAGCTTAAGAGGATCAGTATATCGGCAATCACTGTGAATTGTTTATTGCTTAGTATGAAATCAAAGCTTAACGGTACTTGTGACTAGTCAGCAGCTGATATGATCCCCTAACACGCTCACCAAAAATATGTTTGTACAGTTTACTGTCTTTTAAATCCAATAATCCAAAAAGATATTCATGTTTGTTTAGCAAAATGTTAAAAATCCAAAAAGATTTGATTTTTCATCTTATTTTCGACAACAGACGTTGGGAATCTGATGATCAAAGTCTCAGTGCTAAACAAGTTGGGTCATGAGGGTTGGATAAGAAAAAGTTTGTGAAAAGTGTTGGTAATTGCTCGAAATGTTTGAAAGTTCATTAATTTGAACTAAATCTGTTTTAAAAAAGTCAGCAAAATCTGAAATTGGTCAGCCAAGGTCATTAACTTGGACTTGGCAGGCTAAACAGTTGACCAGGGTCATTAACTTGGACTTGGTTAACTGGGTGTGTGGGTAAAAAGTTAATAAAAATTAAAAAAAAATTAAAAATTGAAAAATTCAATATTTGACCATTTCGCACGAAATGGCAAAATCTGTCAAAACCGTCATTTCGTATGAATTGAACTCACTGCCTCTTTGTCCATTTCGTACGAAATGGACATGTCTATATAAAGGGTTCCATCTCGCTTGAAACCATCAGTTTCACCATTTCGCATCAAACATACCTGTCAAAGAGATTTCAAGCGAGTTGATGATTTCTTGAGATTCAAGCCTGAATCTTATGATTTTGTTGATTGTAATCCTTATCTAAGTTGGTTTATACAACTTAGATCATGGGAAAGGTAATGATTGTTGCTGTTTTGAACCAGATCTATCGATTTCGTATGAAAACGAAAGAACAGGACCTTTGATCTTAGATCTAGGTTGATTTTGTGGACCAAATTGAATGAATAACACTTCAGTGTCTTCAGAATATGTTATAGATTAGATCTAAGGTTTCAATTTGGACCAGATATCTTGAATCGTATGAACTCGATGAACACATGAACTTTGAACTCAGATCTAAGATGATTTTGTGGATCAAAATGAAAATAAAACTCATCCATGTACTCGGAATCTGTTATAGAACATATCTTGAGTTTCAATTTCATCATAAAATCAAGACTTGAAATCTGTAATTTCACTGTTCATCACTGTAGATTCAAACGAAATGACAATACATTTCGTACGAAATGGCACATTGTTTAAAGTTTCCAAATCATGCGAAATGGCCATTCCGTTTGAAATCCATTTCGTTTGAAACTGGCCATTCCGTTTGAAATCCATTTCATTTGAAAGACCAATTCGTTTGAAAGCCATTTTGTGTTAATCATGTTTTTGTTTTGAAAATTGTTCAAAGTGTTTAACTTGTGTTTCTGTTGGATATTTCAGGCTTCGATTGTTGAAATTGATCCATCACATAACATTTGTTGTGTCTATGATGAGAAGCTTCCAAAGATGGCTATATTCAAGGATATTCTGGAATTTATGAAGCATTTACCTATCCAAAAGGCATTGACGAATCAGCATAATGTTTTCATATTTCATATTGAACGTTTCTGGAAGAATGCTAAGTATGATGAAGAAAGTAAAGTGATAACTTCAATTGTTAGCTTAAATGGTGAAGATAAAGAGATCGTCATTATAGAACAACTCATTCGTGAAGTGTTAGATTTTCCGGATGATGAAAATTCACCAACGAAGTTTCCAGAGAGAATGGTTAAAGGATGTATGTTGAGGATGGGATATAGTGGTCCGTTGAACAGTGCAAACTATTTGAAAGAATGTTTCTCAAAGCCTTACAAATTTTTCATCCATTCAGTGGTTCACGCTCTTAGTCATAGAAAGGGTGGATATGATGTGATGAGAGATTACCAGATGTGCATGGTGACTGCATTAGTGTTGAACAAAAAGTACAATTTTTCAAAAATCATTTTCCATTACATGAAGGAAAACATTACACCAGGCAGTAAAACATGGATTTATCCGAGATTTGTACAAATGATGCTTGATCATGCTTATCCGGATCTAGTGAAAGATGAAGATAGTGATTTATTGGCATTGTATCACATGGATAACGAGACGTTGATCATATTATCCAGGTATCACAAAAATCACCCAGAACAAAAAACAAAGGCAGAATTATTTGGATTCATCAAGAGTGCTAATTATGAAGATCCAGATCCAGTTAATCATCTGAAGTGGAGAAATAATGAAGAGATAAAAGAAAATTTATCCAGGTATCACAAAAATCACCCAGAACAAAAAACAAAGGCAGGATTATTTGGATTCATCAAGAGTGCTAATTATGAAGATCCAGATCCAGTTAATCATCTGAAGTGGAGAAATAATGAAGAGATAAAAGAAAAGAGTGCAGCAGATGAATTAGCAAAGTTAGCAGAATTCAAGGAAACACGAAATGAGTGGTTTTTGAAAGAAGTAAAAGAAAAGAAGAAAAGAGGAGGTAAGAGAACGCCAAAAGTACAAGTAGAAGAAGGTTCATCTTCACAACCGAAAAAGAAACGTCAAAAGAAAGTTGTCGAGACAATGCTGGTCGATGAACCGGAAGAAGTTGAAACAGAAGCTGATGTTGAAAGAGATGAAGGTCGTTTATCTCCTGAGTCTGAACAATTGTTGAAGTCTCTTAATGAAAATGTTGAAGCTGAGAAAACAGCTGGTGAGAAAGTGGGTGATGATGAGGAGAAAAGTTCATCCAGTTCTGAGGAAAGTGATGATCAATGGTTCAAATCAGATTATGATCCAAGAGATAGATTAATAAAAAGGAAAAGAAAGAGGAGTGCAGACGATGATAAAGATGAAACATATGTTCCATCACCGGAACATGTTCAAGATATTTAAACACCACCATCATCTGGAGGTAGGAAGAAATCTACTTCAAGAAAACGTGTTGTATCTCCTGCGGTGCGAAAGTTGAAAATCACGCTGAAAAATCGTCCACCAACTGAACCTTAATCAAAACCTATCCAAGAACCAAGTCAACCACCATCACCACCACCTCAATCTGAACCACAACAACCATTACCTGATCTTATTCCATCACCACCAAAACAACCATCACCACCAAGACAACCATCAGCTGATCCTTTTCATTTATCACCACCACATCATACTTTAACACCAATTCATGAACAACCTGAAATAACTTCACCACACATTTTACAAACACCACCAACTTCACAACCACCAGTACAGACGACTCTAGGATCATCTGGATTTAAAGAATTTCCTCAGATTCCAGAGAATATAGTTCTTGAAGATATTGGAGATTTTAACTTTGTAACAGATGATGTTGTAAAGAAGTTACAAAAGAAAGTGGAAGAGGTGCTAGTTGAGAAAAAGAAGTTGGAGGATTGTGTACAGTCAGTTGAATCTGAAAATTCGTCTTTGTTGAAGAAAATTAAATCTGATCAAGCTGAGATTGATATTATGAAAGTTCGAATAGCTGAGCTAGAAGAAGAAAAAGCACGAAGAGATGAACAGAATGAATATTTCAAGCTGAAAAACAAAGAGTTGGAAGACAACAATGCAAAGAAAGAACATGAAATGTATATGATGAATAAAGTGTTGGAGAATTTGATCGGAAAGCCTGTTGAACAAGGATTTGAAGAAATCGAGCTTGAGGAAGTCAGAGCACGACGTAAGGCTGAGATCAAAGCTGAAATGAAAAACAAAGGCAAAGGTGTTTAAGTTGAAGGTGTTTCTGAAGTAACTAAAAGAGCAATTATTGTGTCTGAACCAACAATAGATCCGGAATCGCCTATTTTAAATCCATGTCCGATTACTTCAGTGTCTGGTGTGTTTGATGATGATGTAGAAGTGGATGATATAGAAAATGATGATGAAGAAGATGATGAAGAAGAAGATGATGATGATAATCTAAAAGATGACGCAGAAGATGTTTATTCTGCTTCTGGTGATGATGATGATGATGACGGCAATGATGACGATGATCAAGGTACTTCAGGTATCAAGGTTACTGAAGAGTCAAATGAAGAAAATGTTGATGATTATCTTCGAGATGATGCCAATGAACTGAGAATGTTGAAGGTGAGGGGGAGCATCTTGATGATAAGAATGTTGATGGAAATGAAAAATTGATTCTACGTCTTGAACCTGATGTAGAAGAAGGTGAATTCAGGCATACTTATACTTTAGCCGAGATCGTAAAGTTGATACACATTGATGAAAATGAGTTTAAGTTTGATTTCGAAGAAGAGTTGAACGAGTTCGATATCAATCAGAAGCATGAATATTAATACAAATATGTTGAAGATGCTGACAACTATGACAGAGTTGAAGTTGAAGACTGTAGTGACGAAGAACAGTCTGAAAATGTGAATGTTGATACTTCTCAATTCCCGATGCTTGCTGAATTCTTCAGTCAAGCAAATGAAGATGAGTTAAGAAGGAAAGTTGAAGAAAATGTTAAGAATAAAAGCTTTAAGGAAATGTCAAAAGAAGAGCAGCGTGAAGAACGTAAGAAATGGTTCAGAAACGATACTGAAAGGAAATTCAAAAGACAGTTGAAGTTCTACAAGAGAGATAGAGAAATTTCACAGGGTGATATCATCAGTTGGGGGTATTTACCGCAAGTGAACGCCAATGCAATTCGAAGAGAGTTTGGCATACAGTACTTCGAGTATATCCAGGATATCATGTCTTTGCCATGGTGGGATGTCGAAGAATTGCCAAAAGTCAGAACACTGACTTATCCTGTCAGAGAGCGTGATATGCCTACCTGGGGTTTAATGAAGTTCGAAGCGTTCAAAGATTTCAAACACTGGAAGCCGCACTATCAAAAGAAAGTGAAAAGGATTGATCCAGTAATAGGTGTTGAAGAAACAATCTTGCATATCAAGAAGCCCAGGGTGTTAAAGAATATCCCGTTGCCAAAAATGGAACTGGATTTTCACAAAGGGTTCTTATGTTGGGTTTACAGCTGCATGTCGACTAAAGCGGTGATTACGTACAAAATGGAGAATGAAGTCAGATTCATCCATTTGTATGATCCGATGTGGATTGTCAACTGCTCGGCGAAGGATATCGAATGTTTATTTGTGAACAAGATTGGTTACAAGAAAGAAGATAAAGATCAAGCGCTACAATTTCAGAAAGTTGCAACGATATGTTTTCAGAAAGGCATAAATTCTGAGAATATGTGGTCGTCAAAGTGGAGGAAGATTGAAAAAGAGGAAAGAAACGTGAAGAGCTTCGAGGTAAATGGATGAAGATGCAAGCTGAAGAAAAACTGAAAGTTGCCAAAGAAAATGAAAAACTGAAGAGTTTGTTGAAGAGAAAGCCAAAGTAGAGAGAGGAAAAGTTCAAGTCTTTATGAAAGGAAGTTTTGAAGACAGCCTGACTGAAGACTCCGGCAATATGGAAGGGGGAGTTTGTTGGTACTCAATGTCTATCGCCTACGTCATCAGTCTAGGTCGTGTCAGTAGCTTGTAATAAGGGTTAAAAGTGTAAAAGTTAAGTTTATTTGTGCATGAAAGCCATTTCGCATGAAATGGAGTTTGATAGATCATTTCGCACGCAATGGACTTTGCCATTTCGTGCGAAATGGAACATGTCATTTCGTGCGGAATGGAAACCCTATAAATAGGGGTGTTGGGTTTTCCATTTGATACGAATTGGTGAAACTTGTCACGAAGTGCTGCCAGTTTCTCACCGTGTAAAAACGTTTTATATCAATGGAAAACCAGTTTAAAGTGTATTTCTCTACTTCTACTCACATTCTAACACCGATTCTCAGTTACTAGATTGTTTCCGCCTCTCTGGTGACTTAGATTTGACTCAGACCGACCCATTCAGGTCGAATATCGATCATACACATTCATTTTAAACATACCATTAAGGGCATAGCCCTTTCCAACAAACATTCCACGTCTAGACAAGACAAAATTGTCCGATTCAAACACTAGACGAAATCAAAACTTGTTGAGCATCCATCCCGACACGAGATTCTTCCGTATATCTGGGACATAAAGCACATTTATCAAGGTAAGCTCCTTGCCCGAAGTCATCTTCAAGACGACTGTGCCTTCCCCATTGATGCTTGCGGTAGCTTTATTTCCCATATAAAGCTTTTCTTCACCCGAAGCTTCCTTGAATGTAAAGAAAAGAGCCTTATCTCCACAAACATGGCGGGTTGCACCCATGACAACGAACCATCCGTTTGGGTTTTCACCCATCGTGTTGACTTCTTCAATCATAGCGGCTTCTTCGGCTATCATTGCGATTAGAGGCATACCATCCTCATCAACCATGTGCGCACGCTCACGCTTAGGTTTCTTGCATTGGTTAGCATGGTACCCCTTCTCGTTACAGTTGTAACAAGTACCTTGGAAAGGCGCAAGCTTCTTTTTCACAGCCTCCTTTTTCGGTCCAAGGTTGTTAACCTTTGCTTTCCCTTTGTTGTACTTTTTACCCCGTTTGCCCTTATTACCCTTTGAGGACTCCCCAACTTCCACCATGTTTGCCTTAGCCGAAGCTTGCAAAATGGTGCCTTTTTGGGCCACCCTGTTGTCCTCTTCTATACGAAGACGGACGACAAGATCCTCAATCGTCATTTCCTTTCGCTTGTGTTTAAGATAATTCTTAAAATCCAACCAAGCAGGAGGTAATTTTTCAATCATGGCTGCCACTTGAAAAGTCTCGCTAAGTACCATTCCCTCAGCATGGATGTCGTGAAGTATAATCTGCAATTCTTGGATTTGGTTCATAATAGTCTTGTTATCAACCATTTTGTGGTCCAAGAAACGGGCTACCACAAATTTCTTTGTGCCAGCATCCTCCGTTTTGTACTTCTTGTCCAAGGCATCCCATAATTCTTTGGAAGCCTTGACGTTGTAGTACACATTATACAAGGCATCCGAGAGACCGTTGAGTACATAGCCTCGACATATGAAATCCGAGTGATTCCATGCCTCTACCGCGCTCAGAGCCTGAGCGTCAGTCTCCCCTTCCGCAGGTTGGGGAGCGGTTTCAGTCAAGAACCTCGCAAGGTTCATGGTGGTCAAGTAGAAGAACATCTTCTGTTGCCACCTTTTGAAGTGGAGACCCGAGAACTTCTCGGGTCGTTCAGCATGATTTACCACTGTGGACTCTCCCACAGTGTTGGCAGGGGTTCCAACGACAACATTGGTGTTGCTGGTATTCATGTTTTCAGTCGACATTCTGAAAAGTTCCACAAACCAAGTTAATAAAATAATAAATGTGCTAATTTATTATTTATCTAATGTAAAGAGTTTTTGAAACCACCGCGCAGCTTCTAAGTCCAACTTTGAAGACTACAACAGTAGGTTTTTAGAACTCAGCGACAGAAAGGAGTAGAAACAGAATCTGTTTTGACAAAGTCGCACCTTTGAATCAAAACAGAGAAAAAATATCTTTTTAAAACACAACCTGCTGTGAAGAAAAAATTGAATCACAGTAGAATTGTTTGTGACTTACACGAACAGTGTTTTAAAAATTTGTTTTAAGATTTTAGGAATCCGTTCGTGTAAAATAAATAAAAATACTTTATTAACTTGAATTTAAAACTGGAAAGGAAAGCAGAAGATACAATACAAATTACAACTGAAAGAAACAGAAAACTAGAACAAAATTCCGAACGGAAACACTGTTCTTGGCTGAGGATCGTGTTAGACACGTGTCCCTTAAAAAAAATTTCGTGTCTCCCAGGAGAACACATTTGTTTCCAGGATACAACAGCCGCAAGAAGTTGCACTGCCGGTCTTGACTCCAACCCGAATGAGTACCTCGAACCCTTGAAGAAGATGAAGTATTCAGAGAAGAGAGATTGTATTTGCTGTGTTTCGGTGTGTTTGATCTCCCATAGGAACCTCCTATTTATACTGCAAACATGAAGTCGAAACTGAAAAATAATTAAGTGGGAGAATTAAACTACATTAAACGTCTTCAATGCACTTAAATTCGTCATTTAATTCTGAAACGTAACTGCACTGGCATTAACTGTTGCTGGAAGCTTCTGCGCGCGCACGCACACAAGACACACTGGTGCGCGCGCGCGCACGCAAGACACACTAGTGCGCGCGTGCAGGTCTGCACGCTCATGCGCGGTGCGTCCATTTGGCTCACTACCATGCGCGCGTGCGCCTTAGTCCCATGCGCACCTGCGCGCGTGCGCCACGTTACCTGTGAGCCTCTACGAGCACGCCACACAGTCGCGCCGTTTTGGCTCACTTTGGTGCGCCGTGCACGTCACTTCAGTGCCCATGCTCCATGCGCCACAGCGCGCCACCATGCCACGTGTACTCGCGCGCGTATGCGCATGACTATCACGTCATGCGCCACTGCGCGCGGACCCACCATGATCATGCGCCTGCATGCCACAACACCGACCACTTGGTCCTTGCAACCCTTGTGCCACATTGCGCCTCATCGCCATCAAAGTGCGCCATCAAAGCGCCACATTGCGCCTCATCGCCCACGCCACCCGCGCGCACGTGTGCGAGTGCGAGTTAGGCTTTCGCGAGTACACTTAGTGAGTGCTTCTACTAAACAATAAGGATGGAGAGTTCCCACTTAAATACCTCTTTAAGTTTCATCTCTCATCCGATGTGGGACAAGGTGCCACTTTCCCACTTATTTCAGCATTTCAAGTTTCAAACACCAAACTTTGAGCATCGATATCTCATTCATCTTAGCTCCGTTTTGGACGTGGTTTAGTTCGTTACGAAGCTCTTCCAACATAGAACACAAACCCACAAATAAATACATAAAACCCGCTCATTTTATTATATTTATTTCTAGTCCAAAATAGGAAAAAATCATTTTCCTATATTTTGTGAAAATGCTATTTCCATAAATTTCCAACGTTATGTTATATTACTGTGTATCCTGTGATGAAGATTAAAGATGATTATACCGTGTGTAGATGAGCTAATTTGTTTGTGATGAGTTGGTTCTATAGGATTAGTTTGGTAATTTTAGAAGATAAAATGCATAATAATCAACCTTAGCATAAACCTGTTAGGTATAATGGTTAGTTTAGGCAAACCCTTAGCATAAACCTGTTCGGTATAATGGTTAGCTTAGGCAAACCCTCAAAATTGTAATTTGTTTGCTTGATTTTGTATATATGTGTGATGTATGTGTATATGTATGTATACGAAGAACCACCAATCTACTCGGGTGGCTTAAACAATGCTCAACAGGTTAACAAGGCTCTGATCTTCACGAATTCTTCCCATGGATAGATATGCAAGACTAAACAACACCATGAATCTCGTTACCAAATGGAGGTGTTATGGGTTTTTCTGGTAACCACCCTCTAGCGTGAGAATAAGTATTATTTTTAAAAGAGTAATTGAAGAAGGAGAGTAGAGAGTGTAGAATTATTTCACCTTAATGAAGTGTGGTATTTATAGATGGGATGGTGAGAGGTGATTGGGTGAGACGTCACTGTTGTAATATCCCTTTGGTCCCCTCCATGTTGACCGTTAGAGGCGGCAAAAGAGGGTGAGTGTTCGCGACGAGCCATTCACTAGACGTTGGTATCGGGATGTCCTTGTGGTCTCATATGTGGTAACCACTAATGGAAGTTAAGAGAATTATGAATAGGCAGACTGTGATTGGTTCGACGTCGTTATCAACTATACTTCTTGTCTCTCCTACAATAATCACTAGTGGAGATCCGTGGTACAGTGGTTCACGGAACGTCGTTGGCCACACATCGCTTTGATAGTGTCCTTTTTGTCTCCTCTATCCTGGTGTATCCGACGTGGCGGGTGGGCCCCGCGGATGTTTTGTCTTAGCCAATAGGTCCGGGCCCATATCTATTTAAGTCCCCTAGTCCAATGTTTCTCCCGTGTTCACGGATGTGCGGGTGGAGTACTAGACTATTGTATTGTTTTTTTTTTTTTTTGAGTTTTCTGAGGATGGTATTACACGTAAGGCTGAAAATTCTACACGAACACGATAACATGACACAAACCTACACGGAGTTAACAGATTTCGTGTTTAACCTTAACAGGTTCCGCGTCTATACAAGGTTGACACGCTAAGGCTTGTTTAATTTTGTGTTTTAACAGGTTAAACACCCATTAACATGTTAAGGCCCGTTAATGACATGCTTATAATTTTAAATAAAAAAGTATGTGGGGGCTCATAAGTCACAACTCTGATCACACGATTCACACGCTCTTTCTCCCAAATCCAAACCATAAATTTTGAAATCAACCCAACTGCTCTTTCTCTCCAAAAGTCCAAATTCTCCAAAACAATGTATTTCCATTTAGTATTAATGGAATTTGAATTATCTAATATTGTCTTATTCGTTATGAAGTCTCTTACAATCTCGTTTTCATCTCATTCTGATGTTTCGGCCATCGGTTGAGGTGTGTCATATATCACTTCCTATGTGATGCAACAAACTATTTTGTATTTTTCAATTTTATCCCCTTAAAACAATGCATAAACAAAAATTAAATAAAATCTTTTTGTATTTTTTAATTTCTCCCACTAAATTTGTGCATAGGAGAAAAACAATCTACCCAATAAATGAAAAACAAAATGTGCAATTTAAAAACTAAAAAAAATTCTTCTTTTTTTTTGCTTAATTATTCCATCATCAAATTTAAAACAAATCATTTTAAAAATTAATGTACCAAATTTAATTGTACCTTACTTGTCGATCTTACCGCCCCTATTTCCTTCAAAGCGAACATATCATTTGTTAGAAAGTTTAACATTATGTAAAAAACTAAATGTTACCCGTCATATCCCTGGAACAACCACTATCAACATTCCAGAGTTTGTTAATAGTTCCTCCTTTGCTATCCCTGTATGAATAAGGAGGTTAGTTAGACATAGGTACCCATGCCAGCCATAGTCATAGTGGTCATAGGGGTATTCCAGAAGAATCAATATAAGATGCAGTTGATTTTGGTTTAGCTTTCCGATTCAATTTTAGTTTAATAAATGGCTTGGTTACCTTTGGGGCTATAACCTTGGGTTTTTTCTTCTTGTTTAGATTGTTTGAAATGTTTATTTTCATGAAAAACCTTTCGTTTATTCTTAGCTGCATTCCAATCACCATTACAAGATTTAACTTGGGGATGTGTATTCTTCATTGCCTTAGGTTTTTCAACCTTCATTGGCTTGGAATAACACTTTTTCTTAGGTGTAATCCTCTGATTTCATAAGTACGATGTGTGTAGTTTCTTGTTATGTGACAAGTTATACCATAGTTATAATGTCTGCTTTTTAGCATAAGGAGTATAGCCAGCCTGAACAATCTGACCACAAAGACAATGATGAATGTGAATGATAAGATCTATCACTCCTAGAATTTTCACATCTTTTGTTTGAAGATTTTTTAAACTTTTTGTTCTTCTGAGCATGGTTTTACTCAAGCATCTTATAATGATAATCATGATCTGTATAAAATTCATCTTTAGAAAGATGCTTAATTGACACACTTGTTTTTCGAACAACAAACTTAGATTTGGAAACCTTGTTGTCATTCCCATCTACCCTATACTTTTTATTAGCCGAGTAATTCAAATCATATTGTTTTACATTTACCATTCAGTACAGAACATTTTTCACTTTAGAAGACTTAACAGTTGTGACACTCTCATATTATCTATATTTGTAACTCGACGTATTTTCATATCCATGTAATTTTCATATCATAAACGCTCGTTACATTTAATTATTCGAGGCACATTTCTGTGTTGGGGGACCAAAATGTAAATTATGGATTTTAACCATGATATCGCGTGACATGAAGGATCCTTTTGACCGCCATGTGAAGCGCGGCGACCCGCAGACACAAGTTGATCAGTTACACGATCAGCAGGTCGTTGGCTAGCCATTGACTATACTCAATGTTGAGTTTGATCTCGTTTTTTCAGTTATTTTTGCCATCTTATTGTATATAGGTACCATTTGAGACCAATACCAACTTCAAGTCAAAGTGTAACTCATTAATTTAAAATTCCCATGAAGACCCATTATTCCTAATTCATACTTTTAATCAAAACATGAGTTTTATAGAAATTGAAATCCCTAACATTTTCCTATTACCATTTCTATCAATTCTGCTAGAAAACTCCCGCCCAAGACATTTTAATTCTCTACAATTTTGAAGAACACGAATCTAAGGCTCCAATCTTCTTTCAACCAAGTCGAACTCAATTCTGAGTCGATTGAGGTAATTCTTGAGACCATTCCATTTCATTTTTCATGCTCTACAAAAGCCGTCTATCAATTTCGGTTGATAGAAGGCAATTGTAGTTCGATTTAGAATTGCATGATTCTAGGATTCATAGCATTTGAGGATTTGATTTCTTCTTAAATTAAACTAATTAACCTATTTCATGATGATCTTAGACGTATTTTATGATGTAATTTCAGTAGTCATCAAAAATATCATGTTTGTCTATTTTTTTCTAGGATTTATTTTGTCATAATTTGGATGTTAATCTTTATAATATGTTAGATCAATCATACTAGAAATTATTTTAATAATTCTAGATTAGCAGACTTATTAATTTTCAAAATATTATTGGAAAATTCTTGAATATATTTTTTACTAATTTAAATGTAAATTATTATATTAACTAGGTGGATTCACCCGCGCGTTGCATCGGGAATTCGACCAGTATCGCTTTGTTTCATTATGATACTGCACTCGAAACCGATACACAAATCTAATACATTAAGACATGATATGCCAAAAGGATATCAAAACGTGTTTTGTGTCGATGCAAAAACGGGTCGTAACCTCAATATCGGGTTAACGGCCCATTTAAAAAACGTGATAAATGCCTGAACGAATATGCTAATATGAACCATTAACAAAAACCAAAAAACCTCATGACATGGTCGTTAACAGAGAAGGTACATAGACAAATATGATGTAAAGTTGAACTGCTGTTGTGGTGTGTTATTGCTATGTAAGGAAACCATTGAAGTTGCTTTACCAGATCTTATGCAAGTTGTGTGTGGGTACAATCTTCAATATTCATCTTGAAGTGCACATATGTAATCTTTGATAGAATAGCAAGACTGAAGGCTGATCGTTGCATCAAGATATGTGGTATTCTTTAGGTCTATGAATGCAAAATACGATGTTTAGTAGAAATAACAATAAGTTATTTAAAAGGTTAAGCTTACGTCATTGTCGAGAGTCTGATATTCAAGTTGTTATAGGGGGTGTATGCGCCTCTTTCCCCTGCTAAATGAAGTCTCACAGCACTATCGAGTAATAGTTTTCCATTGAGTTCAAGATTATTGATGTGTGCAAAATGCAACATATAAATTACATCAATTGTGGCATAAAACTAACCCTTTTTTAGTACTAATGTTGGAAAAAGTGTGCTTTTGTCTTCCTTTTGTATTTTCAGGATTAAATGAGCTCAAATTAACAAAAGAAGCAAAAAGTCAGCTAAATCTAACATAAATACAAGAAAAGGAACAAACGTGGCATGCCCGACCTCCCCGAAAGCATCTTCCGAAGCAAAACAAGAGAACATAAGGCTGAACACGCCCCGTGCTCAGTGAACACGGGGGCATGCCCAAGTGTCAGCATAAAAGACAAAGCTGTAGAAGCTTCCATCGCCCACCACGGGGCCGTGCTCAGCGGACACGGGGCCGTGGTCAACTATAAGATTCGCAGAATCCAGGCAAATCTTGATAGTACAGATATGCTTCTGCACACGGGGTCGTGCCCAGCGGACACGGGGCCGTGGTCAACTAATGCAGACAAAAGCAATTAATGAAGACAGAGAAGAAGGATGGACACGAGGTCGTGCCCACTGGACACGGGGCCGTGCCCGAGCTACTGTTCAGGCTATAAATAGGGGTGCTTGGCTCATTTCCAAACCATCCCTTGGCACACCACCTCTCTCACACTTCACCCACCACCCACCACCATCACAACACCATCATCCACCACCATCATCCATTGTCCATCATAGAGTGTGTGAGTCGTCTCGGGATCCAAGATTGATCGTAAGAGTTCTTGACAATCAAAGGCCATGTTTGCCTAAGTCTCTTACATCACTTGGTGACGACAAGTGTCTAGTGTAATACTTTTTATTTTTAATCTTTTCGCACTTTTTACTTTGTTATGTATTAATGACTTTAATAACTAGTTTCTTATGTTGAAGGTGATTCTTCCTTATCGTTTGTCCGTGGTGTCTTGGCATTATTTTACTGTCTTTATAAAATAAAAGATTTTCACCATTCATATCTCCACGGTCTATATGGAGGTATGTTGGCTACCTGGTCGGGGGTTAAGGGAACGGTTTGGTAAGAGTCTTGCCTTGTTCAGTGTATAGATCCTGCAAGGACCTGGGTCAAATTTAGTAGGACCTCCTTTAATACCCACCGGTATTGGATGGCGGGGGTCCAAACTCTTTGATCCCCTCATATGTAAGCTACTATTAATACTTTAACCCGGCTACTTAGGACTGTATCCCTGCTGACTCAGACTACTTAGCCGAGGGTAACGTCACCTTCAAAAGAGGGGCCTACTACAATAACTAAGATAATCTCTTAAATAGTGCAAAAGTGCGGAAATAATCAAAGGTTACACTAAACACGAGTCGGAGCCAAGTGATTCATCTTGTCTATCTGTTTTTCTTTTATTTTTATTTTTCAACATTTTAATTAGTTTTTATTTTTCTTGTTTAAAAACCTTTTTTTTAACTTTTGATTTGATTAGACGTTGAGGATAAACCGGTACTAAAAGCTCTTGTGTCCTTGGACGCCCTTGGTATCTTGCCAACACTATACTACGCTCACGATGGGTGTACTTGCCCATATGTGTGTTTGGTGTTAGTAAAATATCATGTTTTATAAATTTAAAACTTGACTAACGTGTAAAAAGGGCTTAAAATATACTTAAATTTATATCACACTTTACGCACATCAATTATGCTTGTTAATTAGTTTAGAAAAAAAATACATATTCTATTATATACATAAACCAAATAAGAAATCCAGTGGCAGTATATAAAAAACATTTTAAACAGGTCAATTTGCGAACCCTGTGGGTTGTCAACAACATAGACCATTTGTGACATGTTCGAGGATGTAACAAAAAACTTACCCGAACCCCTTAACAGGTCGACCTTACACTATATATCAAAAAGATCTCAGAAGGTAGAATAACTTTTTATGTTGCAAAATTAATGAATAGCGTTCACAAATCTCAAACCCAACTACATTTTTAACAACCTGACTACCAATAATGCATTAGAGAAATATTACATGAGCCATGAGGCATGCCAAACAGTGGTGCATTGGTGAAACTCCGAGTCCGATTCCACCCATTGGCAGTGGTGGTCCTAGTTGATCATATCCACCACCCATACCCTACGATTCAGGTTGAGCGAGTGGCCATAGTTGGGCATACATGTTCTGCAACTAAACCAATGCATAGTCATTAGTAACTTCCATTTACTGTACATGGTGATGATAAAAAATATTAAAAAAGCAAAAAGCCTGCTACTTGATTACATCCTACTATTCAGTCTCCTTAGGTTTACTGATTTACTCTCCTTCTCCATTTCAGTCTTATCCTTGATTAGTTCATCAACATTTGTGAGTACATTCACGGATAAACTGCAAGAAAACCAAATAACCGAAACTTGAATATCCAATCTCCAATCGCAGTAAACTCCCTCAGGCACAAAAAAAAAACAAACATCATTACACATCATCTAGGCATCTACTCATCTTCGACTGTATACAACCACACATTTTTATTCACAACATTCACGGATGAGCTGCAAGAAAACCAAATAACCCAATTCTAATTCTCAACGAAATCTAATTACAGCCCTAAATCTCCACATAAACTCAGAAAGACGAAATAATAACCAACATAAAGTCACCTGGACGTTGGCGATGCGGTGCGTTACATTCCCGGCAACCAAAGAGCGACGAGCAGAGCTGGAAGGCGAGATGCTTTCTCAAAGTTGTCGTCGTGTCTCAAAATCGTAGCTACCACCTTCGTTACTTGTTGATCCCTTGAAACCCTATCCGTTGCGTGGTCCCTCACTCGAACTCATTACCGGCCGTCGTTGTTGTGGCTGGAGTATGGGGGATTGCGTGAGGACTTCACCAGCGACGTTGCTCCTTCGCGATCGCGCTCTCTCTGTCTCTCATCGGTCGCCGAAGACTTTGGCATCTCCTATTTTTCCTTCTGGATGTGTGTGAGGGTAGATGGGGGTTTTACATGGTGTACTCGTGGGTTGAGGAAAAAAAGTCAAGTGTTGTTTTTGGTGGAGCTAGTTCATTGGTTAAACCAACCAATCATAATGAAGTGAAATGAATCACTGTTCATTTCACTTTGTCTATTACTACTGTTCATTTCAGTTTGTCTATTAACTATTAACTAATAATAATAATAATAATAATAATAATAATAATAATAATAATAATAATTTGTATTTTATGCAATATATGTAAAATGCTAGAATACTTTGTTAACCTAAATTGGTATTTTTAGTTGTAGACAATTTAGACATACTATTTTGACCGTAGACTTAAACCATTTAATGTTAGACTTTAAACTAAATGGTTAAAATAATAAAAATTAATACATTTAGACATAAGTAATTTTTGGGAAAAATTGGACAATATATATTTTTATGTCTTAGACAAAATTATGGAGTAGTAGACTACAAACATAATTATATACTTTTGTGACTATATTTATATAAATTGTTGTATTTTGTCACTATATAGATAGTTTGTATAAACTATACTTGTAGCCAAAATCTATTTTTTATATAACTATAAATTTATATTTTTAATCATCTTAAACTTATATTCATGTTCGATATCAATAGATATACATTTAGTCTAAATCGTTATTTGTATGTAGTCTTAGCCAACCTATATATATATATATATATATATATATATATATATATTTAATAAATGTAATATATTATATTAATTGAACTTGTAGATGTTATATATTTATTTTAGAGAAAAAATATATATAATATCTTGTTAGCTGAAATCGTGCAACTTTATCTTATTTTTGCTATTATATTCAAATCTGAATTCTAGTTATTTGTATTTATATATTTTAGACTTGAATCTCTTGATATCCAGCTAAGCCTAGAATACGTTCTAAGAGGCTCTGATACCATTGTAAGTCCTGAATCGCCTTGGATATGCACACTTGGATATCAAACGAATACAAACAATCGGCGAGGATCTGCACACCATGCCACATATGAGCTTTCCATGGGCCAGCCTGGCCCACATGGCCTTGTCATGACCCAAATTACTCTAAATCCATTACAAGCTTACCCGATAAAGCCTAAATTGCAACCCATAGCCCACCAAATATATTTGATACACCAATCTCAAAATTTTGGTCCTTTAAATAATACTAGGTGGACACCCGTCCGATGGACGCGGGTACATCGTAAACATTGAATGTAAGCCTATGTTTATATGTAAAATATGATGTGAAATTATTTAATGAATTCACGTTCACAATATACTCAAGAATACATTAATAACGTTTATTTGTAAATCTAACGGAAGTACGAAAAACCCCCTACGGATTCTGTCATTCCCAACTTGTCGGCTGATTAATTTAGACACAAGAGAAGCATAACGAACCACAAAACATGTTTACTAACACAAATATTCTTTATTTATAAATCTGGTCCAAGCCCAAACCTTATTTATTAAATGTGGTCCAAGCTCAACACCTGTTTATTAAAACTGGTCCAAGGCCCATATGTTGAAACAAAGAATATTTTAATTGATTATTACAAAATCAGTCTCATTGGGTTTTGTAAACATCATTGACGACGATTGAAGATCAGCACAACCCTTACACCAGTTCTATCGATTGAGAGGGAAGAAGACTTGATTCAAGATAACGAACATAGATCAATCGATGCCGCATAATCATCGCCGAATCCACGAAGTATTCTCTTCACCTTCAATTTCATCTTTTACTAATTTAGTATATTTGGTTTGTTTGATCGAAAATTTCTTATCATTTGGCTTTCTTTTGACGTTGTATGAGTCAATGTTGTTGATTATTTACATGTAAATTCTAAAGATTTTTTCTATTTGTGATACTTAATCGGAGGATTGTAACTGTTCTTGACATTGACGTTGTTTAGGTATAGGTTTTAAACATGTTTTGTTGATGAAATTTAGATTTTTTGTGTTTAACAAATTTAAATTGTAGTATATCTATGTAATATTTGATAAATTAGGGCTATGTTAAAAATCACTGTTTATCACTTTTTGTATAAAGATTTTGTAAGTTTCAGTTGGTGTTCTTGATATTGTATAAAGATTTTGTAAATTTCAGTTGATATAAAGATTTTGTAAGTTTCAGCTGGTGTTCTTGTAAGTTTCAGTTGGTGTTCTTGATATTAAAAATCACTGTTCAATGTTTAGTATAGTTTCACTTGGTATTCTTGATATTGAAAGAGATTAGATAAATAATTTAAGTCTTCCACAGATTGAGTTATAATATTTTGAGTGTTTCACATGTTATGTATGTTCATATCAGTTTTGGTCTTTCACAATCTTATTGATCATATTAAATCTTAGTCGAATTGTCTTAACGAATTATTAGAAATTCTGGTTTGAAATTATTCGTCGTCGTTTGCACTATGGTAGTTTAGATGATACAGTTGTGTTAGTATTATAATAACTATAATGATAAAAGTTTTTATCTATGTTGATGAATTCACATTCACATTTTAGTTAAGTATACATTAAACTTGTCGACTGATCAAGTATAGACACAAGAGAAGCATAACGAACACACAAAACATGTTTAATTTCACTAAATGATTTAATTTCACTAACACAGAAAACGCAGTAATTAAAAATATATTATCTAATGATTGTATTTCTTCATCTTCTTCTTGGTACACTTTTCTTCTTCTTCTCTGTGATAGAATAGAACACAATTTTGATAATCAGTTCTTTGTTCTGCATATGTATAGTTCACCAATTTGTTTGTTGGAGTACTGACAGTACAATAATATGAGGATGATTAGAGTTGTTTGATAATCAGTTCTTTGTTCTGCTTTGGTTTCAGTTTTTGATAACCAAATCTTTATCAGTGAATAAACTTATTAATTGGTTAACATTCAAGAAAAAGTGTCAATAAATGGGTTGATTTGGGTATTTTTATTTTTTTTGTTAGCTAAATGGGTCACTCTGGTCAAAATGGGTTGCTGAAACTACTTTGTTTAATGTTTGCTTGTTTTGTTTTTGTTCTATGCTATCGTAGTAGTATCAAAACAGAAGGTTTGTTTGTGAAGTTTTTGTGAAAATATTGTTTGTTCTTGGAAGGTTTCTATTACCTACTTTGTTTAATGTTTGCTTGTTTTGTTTTTGTTCTATGCTATCATAGTAGTGTCAAAACAGAAGGTTTGTTTGTCATGTTTTTTGTGAAAATATTGTTTGATTCTTGTGGGTTTTTGTCTTGGGTATCAAAACACAGGTTTTGTTTGATTCTTGTGGGTTTTGTTGAAATATGGGTTTCTTACTATGGATGTTTTTATTGTACAGAATGGCTACGGATGTAAAGATACGCAAAACACCAGCTACGAAGGCGAGAACACTTGACAACCTCCTAGAAGATGCTGCGGTGCACATAAGGAAGTGATTGATCAGAACGATCAATTTGATATGAATGAATATAACCCCAGTGGCAGATATGTAATTAGCGAGCTCTGGAATTTCAAAGAAAATCAAAGAGCTACACTAAAGAGGGTTATCAGCTACATTCCGAAGTGCACCAGTCAGTAAACATCCACATTTTCTTTCTTTGGTATGACGTTTTGTCTCTGTATTGTATGTTACGGTCTTTTGTTATCGAGTCTGTAACTTCCGTCAAGTCTACGAAGTTGGATATCCTTCTATTTTTCTTGGTATTACGTTTTGTATCTGTATTGTATGTATAATTCAAGTGTGCATTCAATACTTTGTCCGACTATGATATATTGTTTGCTTAACATGTTTATATTGTTTGCTTAAAAAGAGTGTTTCCAAGTCTGCTAACCTTGAATTCTAAATTCCAGTTGACGCTTTATAAAAGTTTACATTTAATATACAATTTAGGCTTTAATAATTTGTTATATATAGTATACATTTAAATTATTAGATTGCATTTATTTAAAAAGAGTTAATTTGAATTATTAAATCAATGATTTCTTAACAAAAAAGCAAGAACCGAATTTAGGGGCTCAGGTTGATGTTTCACTCATACCACAGGGATGCAAAGTGTTATGACTATATGCCAAAAGACGGTCTTACCCCTGGCTCAAACAGTCAAACAGACGGAACACTGACGGAAGGACTCAAAGTGTTATGAATTCATAAGCTCAGGGGCTCAAAAAACCAAAAAAAATAAATTTAGGGGCTCAGGTTGATGTTTCACACAAACCACAGGGACGTAAATTGCATTTTCTCATCATTTAAATTGTTTGCGTTTAGTTACATATCTTTATAAAACAATTTTAAAGACAATATGTGTTAGGACATAATTTCACCGTTCCTCGTAGTTGCTCAAACTTATATTCAAATTCACATCTAAAATCACACAATTAACAATAAAAAACATGAATTGAATATTGAATGTAAACCTACGTGTTTATGTGTATATGATGTGAAATTATTTAATAAATTCACATTCATATTATACTTAAGAATACATTAAATGCATTTTCAATAATTAACTTTAGACACAAGAGAAGCATAACGAACCCACAAAAAATCTTTAATTTCACTAACATAGAAAAAACAGTAATTATATTTATATATTATCTAATACATCATTTAGTTCCAAACCAATATATTCCAAACAAACACTGTTCCAAACATAATGTAAAGACAATATGTCACCAATGCAGACTTTCATTAAAACCAGTCTTATTTTTGTTAAATTCATCATGAAAAACCATATAAATGGAAAATATGAACACAAAACAATGTTTAAAATTTGGATTTTCAAAACAAACACATATGCCTTTAGAAACATTCTCCTGTAAAAACCACAACATTTTCCAAAGCCGTTAGATAAAACTGCATGAAAAACAAAATCGATAAATTTAGGGAAAATGGGTTTGAAAGATGATAACCCAACAGTGTAGGATCTCATTCTACAGCTTCGATAAATGCAGGGATGTTCTCAAATAAAGGTTCCTAGATGTTTGAAGATCAACAAAGAATGACAAATGTTTACAGTGCTACTTCTTTCGACATTTGTCGCTCTTCAAACATCTAGGAAACATTATTTAAAAACATACCAGAATTCATCGAAGCTGTAAAATGAGATCTTCAACTATTGCGTTATCATCTTTCAAGCACATTTTCCCTAAATTTATCAATTCTGTTTTTCATACCTTCCAAAGCCACCTATCCGCCTCCAACTCAATACAAAAATTAAAACCGGAATCAATGAAAAGATTTTGTTAGAGTTATGATCATGAAAACAACTCTTTTCAGAAAAGGTTTTAAGTCATAATTATAAGTCAAAACCACTTTTGACTTAATAAGTCAAAACCACTACTTCCAAATTCAGAATCACATGTCATTTCATCTTTAGTTCCAAAATAACGTTGAATTATAATTCAACATAATTTGGAACAAAATTTTATCACGAACCAGAACTTTCAAAAACCAATTTTAAATTAAAGTATTACAGTTGACATATAAAAGTCAAAAGATCAAAAGTCAAGCATAATTGAACAAAACTTACCTGTAATCCTGTCCGGCTCAACTATTTAACAGCCACTTCTAACCGTTTATCAGAATCTGTGAATAGTGTAGTTGATGACCGAATAGATTCTGATGGAGTTTTTGACCGAATAGTGTGTCTAATTCACCAATACCATTGTCAGAACACCAGGTTCAGATTGTGCATAAAGATGACAACATCATGGCTGCAAGAGAGGTTGGATGAACAACTGCCATCCTACAAACTTGTCATGCCATGATGCTATCTTCATTCAATTTTTACTCACATCTACAAAATCATCATAGCCTCATCTTGAAATAAAAAGAAAATTGCACTTTGCATTCATTTTTACTAAGACAAATATTCTTTGTTTATAAATTTGGTCCAAGCCAAAGCCTTGTTTATTAAATCTGGTCCAAGCCCAAGACCTGTTTATTAAAACTGTCCCAAAAGCCCAAGCCCATATGTTAAAAACTAAATATTTAATCAGTCGCATTGGGTTTGTAATCATCGACGATTGAAGGTCATCGAAACCCTTACACCAGTTCTATCGATTCAGAGGGAAGCAACATCACGTGGAGTTGGTCTAGTTGACCAACACCATTGTCAGAATGCCAGGCTCAGATTGTGCATCAAGATGACAACACCATGGCTGCAAGAGAGGTTGCATGAACAACTGCCATCCTACAACCTTACCATGCCATGATGCTATCTTCATTCAATTTTTACTCAGATCTACATAATCATCATATCCTCATCTTGAAAGGAAAAGAAAAATGCACTTTGCATTCATACAACTTGACATACAACTGGAAAATTATCATGTAGCTGCAAGTGTTTTTTTTTTCTGGCCAAAAGCCCCCTCCCACCATAATCACCACCTAACGAAGGAAGATATAAATAAGCACAACTATTCATACAACTTGACATACAACTGGAAAATTATCATTCAGTTACAGTTAAAATAACTTAAGGAAACTGTAGAGATACATGTAAGTTACTAACAAAACAACTATCAATTACTGTCATTACCTCATGGCATCAAAATTTATTATTTATAATTTCTAAATTATAAATAATCTACAAATTGAAAACTTATATAAGTATTCTACAATAGTAAATGATTCATCTACATAATTCCTAATGTAATCAGTGTGCAAATTCAAACATTAAACAACCATAAACTATGGTTTAGTAAACTAATACTTATCATCAATTTGCAGTTCTCAAATACACATATATACAATCACATTCTAATTTATTCACAGACCAATCAATCCTTAAAACAATTATTGGACCAAGAATGAAACATACCATCCAAATATTCAAAAGAAAATAGATAAAATTTGCAAAATTACTTGAGTATTTGCTTACTCTCAGTGAATAACAAAAAAAATCTATACTTGAGTATTTGCTGAAACCTGAGATAAAACGAATAATTATATAAATAACTCCTAATTGCATTACTAATCAACACAGGATATGAAAAAATAATTAAAATAAATGTACCTCGGTAGCAACATCACGTGCAGTGTCTGAAGACCATCATCATACTTCCTCTCAAATGTCATATATCTGATATAATTTTACATACCTGTCAATCAACCAGATATGCCATGTGCAAGTGTTTTAGAGGAATGTAAAAGGAAGTTTGAACTGCTTGGGGGAGTGATATGCAGATGCAAGTGTTTTAGAGATATGCAGCTGCAAATGAAATTCGGTCACTACAAAATGGCATATCTAGTTGATTGAAACGTATGCAAACTTACATCAGCCTTACTTCTCCTTTTATGAAATTCGATCACCACAAAATGAGTTGATGTACTCGAGTCTAAAATTCTATACTTGAGTAGTTTGCTGAAACCTGAGATAAAAAGAATAATTACATAAATAACTCCTAATAGCATTACTAATCAAATACAAGACATGAAAAAATAAATAAAATAACAGTACCTCGGTAGCAACATCACGTGCAGTTGGTCTAATTGACCAACACCATTGTCAAAATTTTGGCTTAGATTGTGCATAAAGATGACAACACCATGGTTGCAAGAGAGGTTGCATGAACAACTGTCATCCTACAACCTTGTCATGCCATGATGCTATCTTCATTCAACATGTTTTTACTCAGATCTACAAAATCATCATAGCCTCATCTTGAAAGAAAAAGAGAATTGCACTTTGCATTCATTTTTATTCACCATCACAGTCAACCCTAAATGTGTTATTACTCATGTTCAAGATAACACACCTGTCTTCAATCTTGAACATGAGTAATAACACACCTGTCTTCAATCTTTATCTCTGAAATCAAGAAGCACAAAAAACATCAAGAACCAAGAACTCAAGGAGCCAGTGCTCATAAGCGATTGAAGAAATCCAGAATTTTCATCATGCTCATAAATTTTAGACAAGCAATTGAACAATTCTGTTACTACAAATTTTATAGCAAGCCAAATTATAGATGATCTAAAGGTGGAAACCTAGAAATTTCCTGTGTTTCATCCGAATCTTTGCTGGCTTAACTGCTCTAATTCAGGTATACAGATCATCCATGAAGATTTGTTCATTTATGTTTGATTTAACATTGTAGTTTATGTTTTAGATTTATTCATGTTACTGTGTTTAAGTATTACTATTTAAAAACATTGAAATGTTAGTTTGATTTATTCATGTTATTGTGTTTAAGTATTACCAATAGAGTAAATAAATATTATATGGTTTAAATTTATATTGTATGCCATTAATGTATGGAGCCATATCTTTTGCGCTAAATGCTCAACAATTTAAAAAAAATGACTATATATGTGTATACCTTGTAAACTGTTGGCATGCTTTTTCATTCTCTCTTTTTTTCCATCGGACGGCCAACAGAATCAATCCTGAGCACTCTCAATTTAGATTATGTTAAGATTGTTTGGTAGTTGTATATATTCTAGGGCTAAACTTGAAACCTCCATTAGTGGCAGCAGCACTCAATAAGGTAGTCTTATAGACTTAAGTTTATATCTTTTAATATATGTTCGTTTATTTAATAACATATTTTCATAACGAACGAAGGTGAACACGAAAGTAATTTTATAACCCTGAGATTGGAATATGACGTATAACGGGCAAGAAAGTAATTTTATGAAACCATGTTGAGGTAAAATGAGAAAACTAACCGTGTAGTCATTTTAAGAGTGTTTTTCCAGCATTTTCTGTGATCTCAATGATCTTATGGTAGTGTCAACCCTTTAGTTCCCTTAATTCTCCACAACATGGAACAATGATGGAATCAAGATTTTCACGTGCATCATGGTCCAGTTGTAATGAATCTGCAATTGTGTTTTTTTTAAACAAATGAAGTCAATACATTAAGTGAAAAACATTGTTCCGTAATATGACAATAACCTGTATATATGACATGGAGATTCATTACAACTGACTGCTTTTTATCCCAATCGAAATGTCATAAATTTCAGCCTTTAATGAACAATTGATTGTTTTTTATCCCAATCAGAATGTCATAAATTGTTTTAAAACGACATTGGTTTGAGCATATAAGCGTTGTACCTCACTATCTTTTTTAACGCTAGCCAGCAGTGGTTTGAGCATCTCAACTGAAATTTCCTCGCTTTCATCTATAACCAACTCCATTATATTTTCCATTGATGAAAACACGGAGTCAATATGAAAGTCCCTGAAATTAAATAAAAAAATACATATATTAATCAAAGTCAAAGTACCCTTCAAGAGTTATAAGTCCAGAATTATAGAATCAGCAGCATACGAATCAGCTAATCTGGAGAACTTTGCTCGGGTCAAGTTTTCCACTGAAATAACTGGAAGGAACAGCTGAAAGTTCTTGCCTTACTTTCAATTCTTCACCGGTCTTCAGTGTGATCGGCTTTTCGATTGCTACTGCCTCAACACAAAGCATGTGTTTGTAGTCATCGTCTCCGAAATCAGCCATGGCTTTTGTCTTCTTATCCCATGGATTCCACACCACTAAGTAATAGAACATTAGTCAAAAGGTTAAATAATATATTATACATAAACAACACTATGATGCTTCTTTATTAATAGTTTTCGAGAAAATCTGAAGCATAAATGCAAAATCTCACCAACATCAGGCAGTCCATCTGAAAGGTTTTCAAATGTACGCTTCTTTTCAAGATCCAAGATGGCAATCTTTGTCCACCTAGGTAAACAATTGACAATACATAAACCTTAAGGGTGGCAAAGTAATAAAAGAGGTAACAAAGTTACCTCTGATTAAAAGGTTATAGCATCCCCTTGTTTTGTATATCGCTCCCTGTTCTTCAAGTTGTCGAGATAATCAAATGTCTCCAATCCTTCCACTCGAACTTCACTGCAGTCACAAATTTAACATGATTTCATTAAAAACATAATTCCACCGACCACTAAAGATTCCACTAAGGCTATCTTAACAACCAACTTCTAATATAGGAAGAAGATTATCGAAACACGTTGTTGTATTAAAACCACAGAACGTGTAATATGTTTGACCAGTTTCATATTTCCATTACAATCAGTGAAATTCAGTCTTTTTGAAAACCTTTCGGTGGAACCAATGTAAACAAAATTTTACAAAGATTCATAGAAGAGTGGGCATGAGCACAAACCTGCATTTGATACAAGTTGAGTAAGAGTGTGAAGGAACAGCTGAAAGTTCTTGCCTTACAAACAGTGATGATATTTTCTTACATGATTAACTGTTACCATGGGTGACAACAATTATCTTTTCAATAGATTTCATTATTTTTTTATCTCATCTAAAAGATCTTGAATATAAAATACAATCTTCTTAATTAAGCTTTAGTCAATCATCTTTAGGTTTACAGCAAGAGTATATACTAATGCTTAAACCAAAGAGCCCATGGTTTGTTTCTGCATTCATACACATGAAATTATATTCATCAAATCACAATATCAAAATTTCCACAATAGACATCCAATGATTTCTCCTCATTTTGTTGTCAATTATCACTTAATCAAAACCCATAAACATATTAAAAATACACTCAAAAATATCAAATTTAAACATAAACATAAATCTAAAACCTAAAAAAACTTGAAAATATCAAATTTAAACCAATCTACCCTAAAAAGATGGAAATTTTAAATACCAATTTGAGGTTTACCCATGAATTGGATCGTCACCGGAAACTGCAATCGCCGACTTCCTGTCTATCTTTCCTCGAACAGTCTCTCTCTCATCTGTTCCCATTTCGTCGCCGAAAATGTTCACTGCAGCGAGAAGAATGAGGAGTGCGTCTGACATCTTTCTAAAATAGGGTTAAGGTTTGATTTTTTTTTGAAGTGTGAGAGGTGTGAGGGTTTCAGGGGTGTGCGAGTGTTTTACAGAAAGATAAGGGGGTGTTTGATGAGGGTGAGTGGCCGGAGAAGATAGCCGGAATCGGATCTACGGTTGCTAGAGATGGAGAGTATAAATGAGTGTACAGCTGATCTTTGTTAGGGTTTTTGGTTTTCAAAATGAGATTGAGCAGGATAATCGGTTGATCTCAGCTTTGAAAAGTAGATCTACAATCTTTAAGAGGGAGAGAGAGAAGGAAAGAGAAAGAGTGAGGTGGGTTTGAATTTTGAAATGAGATAATTCCTGCAAAGCATTTATTAAACCCTTTTTCTCTATTTTGGATTTCAAATAAATTGTTATTTATTACATCAGCAAAACTTACATGACATACCTGGTTGATTGATACATAAGCAAATTTACATCAGCATTACTTCTCCTTTTATATATAAGTAGATAAAAGAAAAATAAGATGCATGAAGGTAAAAGGAATATAGACATGGTTTTCCTTTCAAGTTTCTATTTGCTTTCAAAAGCATTCAAAAGACAATCACAACTATCTGAATAAAAAGGAAAAAATAAAGCACCTTGACATATGCAATAATGTTGTACTGAATTTGATAAAAAAAAATTGATAGAATGTATAAGATACCATCATTAGTTTATAAAACAACTAGGTTTATCACCGTCGTCGTGTTGAGGCGAACTTCTTTTGTTATTTAGTCTGTGTTTACATGTGTTTTGAAATCAACACGAGCATGTTGCTCACGGAACCACTGACAAAAATAAAAAGAAAATGTAGAAAAAACACTAAAATATAACCAAAAGAAAATCAACAAAAAAGGTTGTATGGTAATGATGTTGTTCGTATGAAACCCGTGGTCAGAGATGAGCAAATGTGGTACCGGTGACGAATTTCCCGAACCGAAAGATCTTAAATACTAATTTGATACCGACTTTTGGCGTTCCTGGTATCGGTTCGCTACCGGTTTTACCTTTATATACCGGTACCGTAACCGATATTTTCGGTACCAGTACCGATTCGGTATCGGGGCACTGAGCTCATCCCTACCTTATAAACTAAAAAAAAATCATTAAAAGTTGAAGAAAATCAACAAAAAAAGTTTTACGTTACCATTGTTGTTCGTACGGTATCCGTGATCAGGGATGAGCGAATAGTACCAGGTAGCAATATCGAATTTCCCGAACTAAACGATTTTCAATATCAATTTGGTACCGACTTTTGGCATTTTCTATATCAGGCTGGTTCCGGTTTTTACCTTCATGCACCGATAACGAATAGGACCGTACCCATATTTTCGATACCAGTATCGGTTAACTCTATGCTTATCCCAACCCGTGATACAAAAAAATCATTGAAGTTAAGAAATTATGAAAATGTATTCAACTTAAAAAGTAAAGAAAATAATTATTATTATAATGTTAAAATAATAAAAGTATTAAAAAAACTATATATATTATGATAATATTAAAGTTACTATTCACTGTATTGTATTATTAATATAGTAGTGTAAAGTGTAATGTAATTTAATGTAATGAACAAAGGAGAAGTGTAATATCAATAATTCAATATATGTCATATAGATTTTAAAAGCATGAGAAAGTCAAGAGGAAAGATAAGATTATTTCAACTATCAAATACTGATTATGCAACTTCATCTTCATGGTGTGAAAATCATTAGTATGTAAACAACAATAGGAGAACTTGTCAATCTAAATGCATTACATTCTTCGTCCAAAACTCTTCTAAATTAGAATATCTTGCATTAATGAGTTCGAGATTAGTTAGTGATAAGAACAATACTAGGCGCACAATACACACTAAAAGGTGTTTGGATTTGAGATGAAATAACTGATTCATATTAAGAGTGGGTTATGCAGATAGAGTATCAACTACTTGACATAAACATATGAAATCGATTATTTCTAGTATAAAAACAATAAATCGAGATGCATACTAATTAAATCAATCGAGATACATATCAAAGAATGTGGTAGTAGAGAGTTATGCACGACTGTGGAAGATTTCTAAGGTTTCGTTCGTGTGACAAGGAAAAGGCGATAGAAGACAAAGAATGTAAACGTAATATCTGGAAAATCAAACCTGCATTCTCAACAAAGATGGATCAGTTGGATTGGACGAAACAATGTTTTTCATTAGCGTTTCGGAAAAGGAAGACATAAAATGGAAGAACGAAATCAATGGAAAGGAGTCGTGCGTCGTTAAGGATTTTGATTAGGTAAAAGCAATTTAGGACTCATTAACAAATAAAAAGATCCGGAAGTTTCCCCCGAAACCAAAGAAGAGGTGATGTATCCAAGTGACATGTGTCCCACGTCACAGTTTATTTGTTATAGATAATAGATGATTTCATAGTTCATACATTTTATTTAGGGAAATTGAATTTTAATAATCCAACCTAGAGTTGGTTGGCTATTAGCAGTCTCATCTATGAATATTACCACTAGCAGTCCCACCTTTTAAGTATTTTTCTCCCACTACATTTTTGTTTAAGTTCTTTATTCAAATTATAAAATGACTTTTTAGGGCTTCGATCAGAAAGAGGTGTAATGAGAGAAAAATACATAAAAAGTGGGATTGCTAATGGTAATATTCAAAGGTGGGACTGCTAGTGACCAACCACCTCTAGGTGAGATTATAAAACTAAACCTTCAAATCTTATGATACTTCACCAATAAATTGTTGAAGCATTATACCAGTGTATGTGTTAGTGTGTTGTGTTATCCGATATATCGAGTAGTCACCCCTTTAGTATAAGTATACATAATAGATGGGGTGTCTGTACGATATCACGATGACACAAACACAATTAATAACGTAATATGTTATATGTTATGTTTTAAAAATAAAAAAATATATAACTATAACATACTCAAGAAAATAAAAAAAAAAATACTATGAAAACGAGAATTCTAGTTTTCATACTATAATTTTAAAAAGAAAACATGAAGTGGCTGTTTGGTAGCCTTTTAGTGACAATTCAGATGCTACCTCTTAATAGTTTAAAACCTCTAAATGAATAACCTCAAGTCTGAATGGTTAAGAGGTCTGAATGAATAAGAGGTAACCTCAAGTCTGAATGGTTAAGGGGTAACCTCTGAATGGTAAATCATCAAATGTCACATTCTTCTACCTTGTCATTGGTAAAATTCTTAATGGTTCCCTTAACACTATGTTCCCGAGTCATTTAACAGGGGGAGGGGAGGGGAAGGAAAATTTTCTCTTCTAATCTCTCCAATTTGAGAGGATGAATATATGGTCATATTTTCTTCCCTTTTCCCTCCCCTCCCCCTATTAAATGAAACTCGATAACATGGTTTTTCTTATAAATGAGACTCGGGAACAAAGTGTAAGAGATAGCCTCACCCCCGAAGTTATGTTTATTATATTTCAAAATCCACCAAATCAATCAAATACGAAAAAACACACGTAACCCGCTTTCATTGTTTTCCATGCTTCGATCCGTTGCAACAAGGGGCTCGGTGTTTCCCAAAATCTCTGCTCATAACCCTAATTCCCAATCGACCCCATCCCCTCCCGTCGCATCACCACCGTCGCACCACCCACCCACCGTCACACCGTCGGTTGTGGAGTTTGTAACGTTAACTGCATGGTTTTTGGTGGAATCATGGCGGGACATTCCATGCAAATAAATCAATTCTCTCAAACGACTTTACACTTCCGTCACCTCATCTCTTTTTTTGCTGAAATTGTGGTGGTACGTTACCTCCTAAAAGTATTTAGGGTTTGATCATGTTAAATTTGGATTCAGTTTTATGTTTTTGATATTTTAGGGTTAGTTTGATTGGTAATGTTGTTGTTGATTGTTGTTCGGTGTGGTCAAGTGATTTTGGTTGCTTAGTTGCTTTTGTAGAGGTTGTTTGGTTGCTGGAGATTCTTCTAGTTGAAGTATGCTATATGTGGAAGTGATGATGAATTGCTTGTTGTTTGTGTTTGTGTTTGTATGTGGCATTGTAGTAAATATTTTAGAAAGGAGATTGACTTTGAGAGCTGACTATGCTAGTTTTTGGTATTTAAATGGATGTGGCGTAAATAATATATATACAAAGTACCAATAACAACAACAACAACCGTACCCAGTTTCTACCACAAATAGCATTACTGATAGGTTTAGGGGAAGGTGGCATGTATGCAAGCTTTACCTCTATCCACAGGGATAGAGAGCTATATAAATATAAATACATAAACTGCGAACTGAAAAGGCTTGATGTTAATTAACAGACTATTTGACGGTACATTGCTAATTGCTTAAACATGAAAACCATGGAAAAATGACACACGTAGCAACTAAGAACTTCTAGTTACGCAAGAGTGTCATTTCAATCTTAAGCATAAGTGGATCTTGTTGTAGCCATGGGTATAGAGAGAAACATCCTTCAATTTCCACAGAGAAATTCGTCTGAGATCATCCTGAAAGTGGCAGCCAACCTTTTGGTTATAGATGATTGCCCTTTGATCCATATCTTTTGGTTATATTTATGTTTTTTGATAGTATACTTGATGTTAAGGGTATTCTTTTTGATATTCCTTTTTAGATTCTTTCTTGTGGAATACAAAAAAAGCTGTTCGGTTTCTAATCTGTCTCTAATATCTTTGTTTTTTTTTTCCAGTTTTCACTTGAATCATTGAAGATTTGAAAATTGGCTGGGTGATGTCAAATGCCACAAAAGGAGGTGCTATAACAGAAGTAGAAATCTATACAATGAGGGACCCCAGTTAGATCATTAAGTTCAAGAGGGGTATCTGTTATTATTGTATTTTATACAAATAGGATTTTCATAGGCGAGTGAGAATTTGTTTTTTTGTGTGTCGTATAGATTATCATTTTTTTTTCATTTTTTTTGTGAAGTATCATAGGGTAGAAAAATAGAAAAGAAAAAAATTGCTGCAGCTGTCATTTGAGTGATTACTCAAGATCTGTGTAATCGGTTACTCAAGGAGGCTTAGTGGCCATAAAGCTGGCAAATTTTTTTAGCATTTTTTACAGAGTCTTGGCTGTTGCTAGAAACCACTGCTGCCTATGCGTGCAATGGGAGGGTAGATGGACAACATACAAACTCGGTGTATCTTCTTTTCTGCTTTTGATTCTTTTTCTAATTCGAGGGTGCTCTTCACTGAACCCTGAGGGTATGTTAACAATCTTTTGCAAACCTCGCTCATTTAAATGGTGGAATTCTGTATAGAATGTGGTCTCTTAAGTGTTTTAGGTTGTTTGCACTTGGAATATAGGTATGGCGTTGTTGGATTTTCGGGCAGGAATATCTCATGATCCATATGGCGCCTTCAAAAGTTGGTTTCCTGATAACCGTGATCCATGTTCGTGGTCTTATATTCATTGTGTTGATGGCAATGTTCATGTGCTGTAAGTTCATCACTCTTTTGTCTCTTGCTCTTTCTTAGGGCCTGTTTTATTTCATTATAAATGGATAATGGAGGGTTGTACGCCGTAAGTGGTGAATGAATTGTTGTCGTTTGCTTTGGTTTTTTTGGATGATAGATGATGTCCATTTTTGCCATTTAAGTGCTGGCAATAAGTCAAAGTGAAAACTTAGACATGGTTGAGTAAATAAGCTATTAATAACTTTCTACTCATGAACTCCTAAACAAACAACCCTCATGAATACATGTATGTAGGACTAAATTTGTGCATACAATGGAAAATATGGCTATTTTCTATTTTGATTGAATAGGGGTGTTTTGATGTTTATTTGGGTGTTCTGTTTGAAGGGATCTCAATGGGCTATCCTTGGAAGGAGTATTGGTACCTGAGATAGGGAACCTCACACATTTGAGACGCCTGTGAGTGCTACACACACTTCAAATTTTTTCTGAGTTTGGTAATATAGTTTTTTTTCTTTGAAATTGTATTCTGTGGTTTCTCTTTAAAATACAACTTGCTATAATGCTATAGCGCCTCTTGTACAGTAGATATAGTTTGAAAAAATGTTCAATTTTGGAGGGAATTATGTTAAGTAATATGTTGTTTAGAATGTCATCCATCAATATTTATGGCTTATATTGCTTTGTTAATTTTTGCATAATCTCTTCATGTGATGCTTTAAGAATTTGGCAAGCAAACATTTGATTAATGAATAGACGGTTTATTTCAACTTTTGAGTAGTGAAAGGACGCGCAGCTTAACAAAATGCTCTTTGTAAATTATGTCAAATACTTTTTGCAAAAATGAAATAATGAATCTTATGGACCCACTCAATGCAATTGGTATGTTTGTACCATGGGTAATTGGGTAAACATGTAACTTCAACTTGTATTGTTTTAAAAAAAATGTTGCAACTACGATTTGGTAATTCGAAAATGGAAGTTTGCTATTTTGGTATAAATAAGATAGTCGTAGCTTTGAGACACTCGAAATCACTTTAGAACACCATATACATCGCTCATGACTTTATGAAGAACCTTTTTTTGAATTTTTTTAATAATGTTTTTTTTTCTTGTTTTGCTAGTCTCCTCTCACAATTTTTGAGTTTTTTTTAATACTGTTTTTTTTTCTTGTTTTACTAGTATCCTCTCACAGAATAAGTTCTCTGGAGTTATTCCAAAAGAGCTTGGTGAACTCTCAATGTTGGAAGTGCTAGACTTACGGGATAATAATTTGAGTGGACATATTCCTGTGGAGCTAGGAAGGATGTATTCGCTAAAACGGTTGTAAGTGAGATAAATCACTCCCTTTATGAGTTTTCATTCTTTTGACTTTTCAAATGCCAAACTTTCTTCCCATATGTTAAGTTTATAATCATTACATAGTCATATGCATGTTTAGCACTGATTCATCGTCTACGGTGGTATTTATTCATTATCCCTCATATGTTAAATGCAACGATATCAAATTGTAAAGCAAAAGTAGCTCGTTCGATATTCAAAGTTAGATTATGAAAGTTAATATATAATATACAGTAATAATTTGTCTTAAGCCTAATCTTCCATGCATATGATCCAATCTGTGTGGGTTGATAACAAATGGCTTCAGGATTTTGTTGGATACTCCCACGGTTGTACCACGTCAGACTGACTACACTTTTAAGAGGAAATAAAATTTGATTTTGGAGGTCCCATCTGTAGCTTTTCAAATTTAAGGGGTGTTTTGATTTGTTTCTAAAGCGATGTCACAATAACCAGTGTTAAATGGATTATGGTTTAGATGTTGTTATTTGCTGTCAAAATAATCAGATATGGTGTAAAAGTTAAAAAGTTGCTATAAGAGAAAAGATTATCAAAATGTATAAGTTACCTGACTATCGCAAACTAAGTAAAATGGTTTTGGTTTAGATATTTGAAATCTACTTGACTATCGCAAACTAAGTAAAAGTCTCATAGGAAGCAGACTCTCTATTCCTATGGGGTTGAGGTAAGGCTGTCTACATCTTACCCTTCTAGACCCTACCTTTGCTTTGCTATTGGTGGGATTTACTGAGTATGATGATGATGATGATGATGATTTGAAATCACGTATATAATTTTGAAAACACACATCCACACACCTTAGACCTAAGATATAAATTTTTGTTTATAGCAAAACTAGCCCTAGCACTTGTTAGTTTCTGTTATGCAATTCAATGAAGTTGTAATTGTTTATCAAAAGTGTACATGTTTCATATAGAATCTTTGTTAGTAAATAGTAACATTGTATATGTTTGCTCAAAAATGCAAACAAACATCTTCCTTGTCTAATATGGTTAAATGAGTACCTAATTTATTGTAGATGTGTACTCTAGGTTGCTCTGTAACAACAATCTTGAAGGACCCATTCCCATGGAACTCAGGACTCTCAGCTTTCTCTGTGAAATGGAATATGATGAGAACCCTCCATCTCTTGTTGCCAATGGGATTGGATGTTTAAACAGGAAGTTAGGACGATGGTAAGACGTGACACGTTATTATTAATTTAAATCCGGGTTCCTATTTAGGGGGTATTTAGATGTGCCTTTTGGAAGTGATCATGTGGTATTTCGTCATCAAAATCAGATAACATTTGTAATCAAATGTTTTATAGAGCAAAGTGTTGGGATGTGCTAACATTGTCTGAAGTTGTCACAATCATTTCGGGTGGTGTTAAGTTTCTTTTAAGTCTGATAGTGATCAAACTGTTTATTTCACTTCTAATTATTGTTATAACTTTATCGAATATGCTCTTTTAATACACATTTAAACACCCCCATTCAGTCAACTGCAAAAAAACAAAATAATAAAGCAACAATCACTACATAAAGCTTTTAAGCATGTTTTCATACCTCAATATTATATCTATTTTTGTAAATGATATGAGTGATTGGTGCAGAAATTTGTACAGTGAATGCTGGCTATACAACCCAACTTTAGTTGATTTTCTTATTGTATCGTATTATTGACAGCGTATGGCAGGGAGGTTCTAAACTTCAAAGGAAAGCTGACTCTATTCTAAAACAAGTGAAAGAAACAGTTTCTAGTTACCTCAGCCCATTCCAACCGTAAGGGAGAATGTCAAATTAATTTTCCAGTTCATGCTTATTTTTTTCTGTTGAACATAATTTTCTTTATGTTCTTTCTTCACTAAAGTTTCAGGATTCACAAGAGCTGTTCAGGCAATTGCCAGATAAGTGAAAAAAGTAATTTAAACAACTATTTACTTTTCGTAAAATGTCCAAAAGATTGTTCAGAAATGGGAAAATGTGAGTCTTTAAAAGAATACTGATGGTTTTTTGTGATTCTTCATTGTATGTATGAATCAGTAGGTGAATTGGAAGCAGAAATGGTGGAAAATGATGTGCGTCGAAAGCTTGCACAAGAATCTTTAAACCTTGCAGCTGCACCATCGCCTAGTGACGGGACCGGGCCACCAAAGATCATAGCTCTCCCAACTACTAGAAGTAGTGGATCATTTCCTGCTGTACCCAAGCACAAGAAGGAACATAATCCACTTGCCCTCAATCAAGAAACAATATCTTCTCAACCACCAGCAAATCAGGCTCAAGAAAGTAGCAATATATATAAGTGGAAGATTTGGTTTATAATATCTTTCTGCATACTTCTGCTGATAATGATTGCCACAGTTCTCTGGTGTGTGTGTCGTCGAAGTCTAAGAGTAAAGACCATGGGACCATGGAGAAGTGGTATCAGTGGACAATTGCAGCAAGCATTTGTTACTGGTAATTCTTCTTTCCTCCTTTTACTTCATCTAGTTTTTTACCTTATAACATACACTAGTTACTATTAGCATAATAATCTAGAATTCTACACGACAATTTATTTGTATTTGAAACTTACGTAATTATATTACTATAGCCGAACATATTAGATTAGGATTAAGTGGATAGGGACGGTTGGTAGTTACTAAACCAACTTTAACTGTCATTTGATAGTTGTGTATCGCTATTTATAAAATAGCCCCCGTTATTTTTCGCTATTCGCTATGTAGCATATAGGTATCTTATCGCTATTTGTCGCTATTCGCCGTTAACAACTATGATTTAAGGGTAAAAACAATATCCTGTGCGACCCTTCTTCTAACCTAATTTACTTTGGTTCTCCATACAGTCTTTACCTTCTTCATACGTGTCTGTTTTGCTCAGTTCTAATATTATCAGAAGTTGGAAAAGACACAATATTCTGGTTATGTGATTATCACAACTTCAAACATCCAAGAGCTATTTTTTATGGTTTGTTTGTTGTAGCTAATTATCTGAATCGAGTTCGTTCAATATCACATAATCACTTGCGTAGTTATCACATGATATGAACTAGAGTCATTTGTTTTTCGAAAAAGTACAACTTTAGTGCAAGACTTGCTTTGAGAGGCAACACTTTGTAACACGACAAAAAAGCAATTAGGTTTTGGTTGGCTAATGTAACCTGCTTATTAAATGGGTCAAGCTGAACACAAATTGTTTAATAAACGGGTTAACTCAAACACCACCCGTTGATTAAAAGGGTTGACTCGTCTACTTGTTTAAGTTTAAGTGTTTTTCTAATAAAGTTCTCATTTAGATCATAAAGGGGGTTATTCAAAGTTTGATACTTTATTTTAGTTTCCCCCTAAACACTATTCATTTCCAGGAGTGGAATTAATTTTCTCTCGTGATATCTTCACTAACTCTTCATTTCAGCAACTTTATTTATTACTCCCATCTACTCATTCTCACTTCCCCATTCGCTAATCATCTCCTTCCCGTTTCTCTAGCCTCGAGCTAAATCTATAAACCTACGTTTGTTGATTGGGAACGAGAGATAAGTAGCAAAAACATTATAAAAAACACCACTGGTTGTTTACATTATTATGTCACTATGCTTGGATGTGCATTTTGAGTTTGGTTAAGTCATCATCATCATCATCATCATACTCAGTAAATCCCACCAATAGCAAAGCAAAGGTAGGGTCTGAGGAGGGTAAGATGTAGACAGCCTTACCTCTACCCCCGTAGGAATAGAGAGGCTGCTTCCAGTGAGACCCCCGGCTCGATTTTGAGTTTGGTTATGTAACTCTGAATACTCATAATTAGATAGTTGGGGGTGCCAAAAGTTCGATAACATGATGCAGAAGATGTTTCAAAAGCTTGAACTTGTAGCACTCACTTGTGATGGCATTGATTGTTTTGTATTTGATTCTTTTTGAAAGTAATAATATAAGGGGATGATGAAATCCTGAATCGTAGAGTGGGATGATTAAATGGTAACTTGTTGAAGGGGATGATGAAATGCCATATATTAATCTATTAGAATTATTGTTGATTAAGATGAGCTATACACATTTCTGTAGAAAATGATGGTCTAACGTTATAATTTGCTACACTAGAGTATGTCTTGACTGGATTCTGGTTATATGTACAGGTGTTCCAAAGCTAAGCCGTGCTGAGCTAGAAACAGCTTGCGAAGAATTTAGCAACATCGTTGTGACAACAGAAGGCTATACATTATATAAAGGAACATTATCTAGTGGAGTTGAGGTTTGTGTAGCATCAACTTCCATTGGTAATCTCAAAGATTGGTCAAAACGTGCAGAGCTAGGGTTTCACAAGAAGGTTTGCTTGTTTAGGGGTTTTAATTAATCTATACATAATCTAGCTAACGTGTATATTGTTGCTCATTGTATAGATTGATGTGTTGTCACGAGTGAATCACAAAAACTTTGTTAATCTTCTTGGTTATTGTGAGGAGGATGAACCTTTTGTTAGGATGATGGTGTTTGAGTATTCTGCTAATGGCTTACTCTCAGAGCATCTACACGGTGATAACTCAGTTTTAATTATATATTCATTAGATTGTGGTTTTTTAGATGCTTGTAGTGAAATAGATCGGTGCTGTTACAGTTTCAGAACTTGAACATCTTGATTGGATCACAAGGATGCGAATTATCATGGGAATATCCTATTGTCTTGAATACTTGCATGAATTGAATCCTCCTGTGCCGCATACCTATGTCACCTCAACAGTAATCTTTCTTACCGACGATTATGCACCCAAAGTAAGATCTTTTTGTTATCGTTTTCATTATTTGTTGATCAAGAAAAGGCAATTCAACCCATTTACTTTCAACATGACCCATTCTGACCTCTACCATTTATAATTATATTTAGCATACATATATCTATAAATTGTTGAAAAATCTGGGCAATAAGTGTTTTGGGCCAGTACAATAAATTACTAAAAGAATGTAGCTTCTCCAGTTGATCTATGAACCTGCCTGGCAGTCTAATTATGCTACATGTGGTATTTAGAAATGAATATATTACTAAAAGAATGTAGCTTCACAGGTTGCGGAGATAGCTTTCTGGACAAATTTGATATCGAAACCAAAGGTATCGGCAGAATCTGAATCAGAACATTCTGCACTGCCACCACTCGTTGATACAGAGACAAACGTCTACTGTTTTGGTATCTTATTGCTTGAAATCATTTCTGGCAACCTTCCTCATTCTTACCAACAAGGGCATCTTGAAGCTTGGGTAAGATCTTCAGAAATATATCACTGACACAAAGTCTTTTTGTCCCAAATTTTTAATATAATAATACTATATGAAAATGATATCTTTTAAATAGTTATCACTCTTTCTACTGACTTTATATGTAGGAAGCTCTATGTATTAAAAATAGAATGACTTCAAACTGTTTGACCTTTTTTCGGTTTTTTTATTACTCGTTTAACTAGTTTGAAATCGTACGTCTCATTTGTCAAAAAGTGCAGAAAAGCTATAACACACAAGAGTTTCAAATTATAAGCGCCCATGGTTTGATATTGTTGTAAATTATGTTCTCTCCTAGGCTTTTCTGCATTTACATGGTGGTGATAAAGCTAAACTTTCAGACCATGGGCACTCTCTCTTTTCTCATAAAATGCCAAGAAGACAACATTGCAGTTTACAACAATGAGTGATTTTGAACCAATTCTTAGAAATATAAGTGAAAAAGATAAGAATAACCTTTTAAAAATGTTATAATTTCATAAAAATAATTAATGGTTTAAATAATAAACCTCCACATAGTTCTTTTTGCATTTCTGCAACATTGATGGTTTGCTTCTGATTGGCGATCAAATCTTTGTTGTATTATTTTATAAATTCATTATAATCCGTTCATACATGCAGGCTATACAATATCTAAAGGATAAAAGAAACTGGAGTGACATTGTTGACCCGACATTAAAATCATTTAAGCAAAACGAGCTTGACATCATATGTGAAGTTATTGAAGAATGCATTGAGCCGGATGTTCGAAAGAGACCAACAATGAAAGAAGTGGTTACAAAGCTACGGGAAGTGCTACGAATTTCACCCGAGCAAGCAATGCCAAGACTCTCGCCTCTTTGGTGGGCTGAGCTTGAGATCTTATCAGGAGAGGCATAAGCGAACAAGAACTATTGAAGATACATGACTCATCGACTCCCTTTTGTGACCGTACTGTAGATTTCGCGTGTCAATACATGGGATGTTTGGGAAAAAGGGTATAGATGTCATTGTTTGTGTCTCGAGTATAAGGATATGTTTGTCAAGTTACAGATTGTGTATCCTGTGTGTACTTAGAAGTGTTTTCGAGGTGACAGTGATGTTGACTTAAGATTTAGGCCGAATATGTACTTTGATAGAACGAAATTTTGAGAGAATCAAACTTGCTAGCTCAAACTATTATAATACAGTTTTTCTTTAGCATTGCTTCTATCCAAACTGAGACAATTTTGTGATCTAAAGGTGGGTTTGGTTTGTGGAATTCAATGGAATTAGGAATTGAATTCCATTTCTTATTGTGTTTGGTCTTCAAATATTTGTTTTACATAGAATCTCATTTTCATTTATAACTAATATTAAGGCCCCGTGTTGCGGTGGGGGCGTAAAACTGTGACAAATAGCACTAATGTCATACCATCGCCAGCAACCACCAACATTAAAGTTGGGGTGTGTTATTGCGAAGAAATTCGACCAAAACATAAAATATAGAAAATAATTATTAAGTCCATTTAGGACCTGCGTGTTGTGGCAAACCTGTCAAGTGGGAAAAATAGACGATGTAAAAATGTTAAGCCACACACGCACGTTGCGCCATGTTAACTCGCAAAATTTAGAACGAAGTGTAAAACGAAACGTAAAAACGTTGAACCACGCACGCATGTTGCGCCATGTTAACTCGCAAAATCTAGAACGAAGCATAAAACGAAATGTAAAAACATTGAACCATACACACACGTTGCACCATGTTAACTTGCAAAATCTAGAACAAAACGTAAAACGAAAAATTTGCCACATATGAAAAGTGTAGGGGACCAAAGTTGAAAGTAAAATGTTGTGAGGTTAAATTGAAAAGATGAAAACTTTTGGACTAAAAGTAAAAATTCCAATAGTTGGTGATTAAAAATGTAATATCAACTTTTTTTTTGAAAAGCCCCCTAAGCATGGGGTACAATACCTTCATGCACCAACATGTTACTTATTTATTTATACTAGATAAGAGGCCCGCCGCGTTGCGGCGGAGGCATACAAATTGAGCCCATCATAAACGATGTATTCACAATCCTTTTCAAATCAACCAAGTTTAAACTCAAAACATTGGAGGTTTCAATCCTATACCTCCTTGTTTATTTTCTTTTGTTCAAGGAGCCAAAACTATCATAAACAGGACCGACATTATAACAATAAAATCTTCAAGGACCTCTAACTAAATACCAACTCAAGAAGCAAAAAATTTCAAATCCTTGAACAAAAAACATGCCAACAGGCTTTGACAACAACGTACATCAAGACAACATGTTCTTCTAAAGATACAACTAATGACATCTTGAAGTCGCTTCCTTCTTAATAACACCCTCAAGAACACCGTTGTGCAAGTTGCTTTCTTTTAATATACGGCTAAACTAAAAACATGCTACAACTAAATGGAAAGGCAAACATAACCAGATACACAACACGCACACATGACGTAAATTAAAACATAAGATAGTAAGACAAACCTCATGAGCAAAGCGAATAACAATCTTCACAATCATGACTGTACTCAAACACAACTGTCAATTGAAAAAAAAGTTGGTGTCAAGAGGATTGGCAAACCAACAGCTTAATCATAATGCTACCAACATGTTCACAGTTAATAGCCCTTTTACTAATAACCAATAACCAAGAAGCCAGTGTGTGTCCTCTTTCCAGTACGTTTTTCAACATTTATTACATCCGAGGTAGTACCACTGGTGGCGTTTATATGTCTTTAATGATGCAATGCAAGTGAAGTTCATGTTCTGCATATAGGAAAAAAAGATTTAAAAAAGGAAAGGATGAGAGATAGAATACTGGAAAATGAAAGTAATATGGGGGACAGATACAGTTTCAGCCAAAGAAAACAGTAAAAATGGTTCATTTCTTTTTAACCTATCGCCTGATGCAACTTTATATTCTTAAGTAGACAAAATCCCCAATACACAATTGCTTTTATTTTTAACCTGATACAATCGTGCACCTTATTCTATTAAATTATGAAAAGAAAAGATTATGGTAAAAATAGTTTATGATTAATTGAAGATCGGCCGTTTCGTTGTCGAACATGCTTTCGCTTCTAATAACAACAAGAAGAAACAATTTTAGAGACGGTGCAATAACACTCCTCTGAACAACTGATAAAAGACATATTAACTTGCAACAACGGAATCAAGTTGTTGTATTATGAATGAAAACAACGAATAAAATAATTCCGAAGTTTTCCAAACGAATTTAAAAATGAGTTTGTTCCATACGAATTTATACGAATGAGTTTGTTTCATACTTCCACGGTAATGTTTTGCAAGTTTAATTAAATACCAACTTTTACTTTGCCAGCCGCTCAACGTATTAACATCTCAACTGGCCGGTCAAGTTCTTAGAGTGCTTCAACTTGTTTTTAAACAAAAATTAAAGAGCTTAAAAAATGGAAACAACAAAAATCACATATTCAAAAGAATTATCATAAACAAAATGTGCAATTTCATAAAAATCAAACCTTTAACAGAATCATAGATATTTGATATCTCAACGGTTTCAATTTCATCATTGATCAAACCCTGAAATCTCTGCAAATGCTTCATCGTATAAGCTGAAACCAACTCAAAACACATAATATAAGTCACTAATTCAATCAAAGATACAATTCATTGAGTTTTAAATATGGGCTTTTGTTATTTACTAATTACCATCAAGATTGCATGGAAACCGGGTATTCAAGAAAGTTGACACAAAAGTCAAAATTGAAATTGAAAGCTAAAATCTTCAATCATAAATTGAGAAGAGTGAGTTCTTCATAAAAGCCCAACAAACCCCGTATAATAAAGTCCTTTGAATTCTTGGTTTTTTTGTTATTTATTAGACCACGTGTAGTGGAAGGGGAAAATAATGCCCCCACTATGGGGCATTATTCGACACGTGGCAGTCCAGTCAGCATGGGGCGTTATTGCAAAATTGGCGTAGTGGGAATAATGCCCCTTTCAATCCTTAAAAAAAAAAAAAAAAAAAAAAAAAAAAACTAATGTCTCATTGGTGGGTCAACCCAAGTCAAACCTTCCACAAGTGCAACATGGCGTTTTAAATATAACGCTAATCAAAAAAATTTTCAAAAATAACCCCCCAAAACGCCTAGTGTAATGGGTGGGGGGCGTTATTTTTCAATTTTTTTTTTAAAATAATGCCCCACTACGGGTGTTCTTATCAAGATTGCATGGAAAAAGTTATGTGTATTCAAGAAAGTTCACGAAAAGCAATATCTTTCTTCGTTAAACCCCATTTAAAACGTTTTTAGAATCCCATATCTTTTGGTTATCCATCATCAAGATTGCATGACAACTGGTTATTCATAAAGGTTGACCAAAAGTCAAAACTGAAACAAAATCCCAAATCTGTATTAAAAAATTAACAACAATCGAAGCCTTAAAAACAAACCTAAAAAACCCCATGAGAAAATAGATATCGAAATTCGAACATAACAAACAAAGCCCCTAATATCAAGCATCTGAAAGGTGTTGTACCACACGTATACAAATTGTACTTTTTTTGCTCTGAAAACAACGAACATGAACAAAGGCATGAAATCAAGGCCAAAAAGTACATCAAACCAAATAAATAAATCCAGAAAATAGAGAAGAACAAACTTGAAAACGGCAAGACGATATGCTCGAACACAGTCGGTGGATGACAATTCTCTCTGACGAAAACAACTTCCAACTTTCTCTCCAAACAGTAAAGAACAGAGGCAAAAGAAACTGCATATCATCGGTGATGAACATCAAAGAAAGAACACGCAACAATCGAGGCGGTTGGTGGCACCAGGAGAAGGGTGTGTCTCCCTTCTCTCTCTGGATTTGATGTGTGCGTATAAAAAAAAGAGTTGAAGCAAGGGAGAAGAGGCATGCCAAACCACCGAAAAAGCAAGCCACGCAGCACAACAACGTACAATATTCCTGATCCCGTCCCAATACCGTCCCGATACCGAATATCCCGATCCCGAATTTCACCAAAACTGTACCGATATCGAAATACGTCGGTACGGTATGGTAACGGTATTTGAAGGTAAAATTCGGTATTTTACCGTTTCCAGTACCGAAAAAACTCGGTACGGTATTTTTGAGAACGGGATCGGAATGGTATCGGGAAGGGATCAGTATTTGATACCAAATGTTCATCCCTACTTACTACTGCCCAAATTATCCAATTAGAAGACTACAAGCATGTGAAGCACAATGTACAAGTCTAATTGCATACAATTATCTTCTCTAAAGATCAAAGGGCATCCAGAACGCCGCCCCTCCCAGCCCCCTCCCCTTGCTCTCTCCCTGTCTTAGTCTCTTCCCTCTCTTCCAAAATTAACAGAACATAAAATAAAACCCCATATACCATCATCAACCACCTATTTACAGGCTAATTATCCTCCGAAATCGCGCTCATCATTTCATCAAACATAAAAAGTAAACAAACAAACAGATCGAATATAAAGTTCACAACAATCATAAACATAAAAAGAGGAGGAATCACCCATTACCATCGCCGATCTGCCCTAAGTTCGACTGCCTGACACCGATCTACCTTTCTAACACATCTTCATCTTCATCAACATCAGAGTTCGTAACCTTCGTCTACTATCGAAGTCAGAACCCTAGGTCACATCGTGACAAATGCAGTCGACACCGTCGCTGCTTCCGGAAACATGGTAGCAGCGGTTCCTCTCCTTTGTTTACGCCAGCGTTGCTGTAGGTCGTCTGTATAGAACCCAAGTACGGGACGATGGCCATATATATTGTTTTGAAGAATTGTTGTACAACACACAAAGCACATACAACCTATTAAGCATAAGTTACAACCCACTATTACCTATTTATGTTACAAATTAGAGTGTTATATAATATAGAGTTAATTGCCATTTTCGCCCCTAAGGTTTGGGCACATTTGTCATTTTCGTCCAAAATGACAGTTTGGTACCATTTTGCCCCTCACGTTTGGCCATTTTTGCCATTTTCATCCAAATCTCTAACCTAGTTAAAAATCTCTAACCTAGTTGGACGAAAATGGCAAATGTGTCCAAACCTCAGGGGCGAAAATGGCAATTAACTCTTTTTTTAATTTAATTTTTTATATTTACTCTATAAAATACAATTGTTTAATTTAATTTTTTAAAAAGTTCTCTAACATAATTGTTTATTATATTTTATAGAGTAAATATAAAAAATTAAAGAGTTAATTACCGTTTCGACCCGTACCGTTTCGAGCCGAACCGTTTCGACGCGAACCGTTTCGATCCGTACCGTTTCGACGCGAACCGTTTCGACCCGTACCGTTTCGACGCGAACCGTTTCGACCCGTACCGTTTCGAGCCGAACCGTTTCGATTTCGACCCGTACCGTTTCGACGCGAACCGGTTCGGCTCGAAACGGTTCGGCTCGAAACGGTGTGGGGCGAAACGTTTCGCCGCCGAACCGGTTCGCGTCGAAACGGTACGGGTCGAAACGGTTCGCGTCGAAACGGTACAGGTCGAAACGGTTCGGCTCGAAACGGTACGGGTCGAAACGGTTCGCGTGGAAACGGTTCGCGTCGAAACGGTTCAGCTCGAAACGGTACGGGTCGAAACGGTTCGCGTCGAAACGGTTCGCGTCGAAACGGTACGGGTCGAAACGGTAATTAACTCTTTAATTTTTTATATTTACTCTATAAAATATAATAAACAATTATGTTAGAGAACTTTTTAAAAAATTAAATTAAACAATTGTATTTTATAGAGTAAATATAAAAAATTAAATTAAAAAAAGAGTTAATTGCCATTTTCGCCCCTGAGGTTTGGGCACATTTGCCATTTTCGTCCAACTAGGTTAGAGATTTTTAACTAGGTTAGAGATTTGGATGAAAATGGCAAAAATGGCCAAACGTGAGGGGCAAAATGGTACCAAACTGTCATTTTGGACGAAAATGGCAATTAACTCTATAATATATAATGATGTAAATGTGTTAAGTTGGAAATAAAATGGAATACGAGTTAGAGCTCTAGAAAACCTTAATGTAAATTAAAGGAAGTCACATATCTTCAAGATATAAAGGAATTCAACTAATGTAAATAACCGTCACTAGTGCTCTAGTGGTGGCCATAGGTATTTAGGTTCCATCTATGGTGGGTTTGGGTGAGTTTTCTCCTCCAGGTCTCAAGTTCGAGTCTGGGTGATAGGTGATTTTCATTGAGGGGTTTAAATTGGGGATGTATTGTGAGAGGGGGCTCTCTAGCGCGGACCCGGTTAAGACAACGTATGCTAGACCTCTCGACATTCTCGAATAATTCACACCTTTCAAAAAAACTAATGTAAATGAAATCTTCGACCACTCAACGTCACTCGACACATTCTCTCACCATTGCTGCCTTCGCCAACGCCACTACCCCGGACATTGTCGCTATGCCAGTCTCGGCTTCCATCCCGTTATTGGACATGCCACTGAGGACGGTGGCAGTGTAACCGACACCGATGACGATGGTTGCGACAAAGCCTGTAGCCGGTATGTGTTTGCGATAGCACCCAATAGGTTCAGAGTGGCAATGGCTACAGTGATAAATTCTAAATTCTTTTTTCACCTAATCTATATATGATAAAAAAAGAATGTGAATGAACAGTGCTTTATAATTTATTTTTTAAATTATTAAATTTAGAATGGAATACATCATTAAGAGATCAGCAAATGGTATCGGCTATAGGTACCGGTCTCAAATTTACCAAATCGGTGTATTTTCGATACCGGTTCTGCACAGCTATTCATCAGTTTTTACCCTCAAATACCGGTGCCGTACTAGTACCAACCGGTACCGAACCGTACCATACTAGGTATATTCGGTACCGGTACCCACTTTTGAGGATTTCGGTAACGGGAACAATGCTTTATAATTTATTTTTTAAATTAAAATTAGAATGCAATACATCATTAAGAGATCAGCAAATGGTATCAGGTATAGGTACCGGTCTCGAATTTACCAAATCGGTGTATTTTCGGTACCGGTTCTGCACAGGTATTCACCGGTTTTTACCCTCAAATACCGATACCGTACCAGTACCGACCGGTACCGAACCGTACCATACTAGGTATATTCGGTACCGGTACCCACTTTTGAGGATTTCGGTAACGGTATTTTCGGTACCGGTTGGTACCGAGCTCATCAAATCTTGTAGCAACGCAGCAATGCAAGTAATTGCACCGTTTAGATTACTTTTCATACACACAGTAAGTAAATTGTATTTCGTTTGAATGAGGTTTTATATACACAACAACGTCTTTTGCTTTCTTTTTTGTCTTTTTCTGTAATGAATGAATTGTAACATGTAAAATTAACTTGGATATTTAGAATAGTGATGAGCAAATCGTATCAAATCCTGTAAACGAATCGGTATCATATCGGTACCAAATTTACTATACCAAATCATTTTCGGTACCAATTTGGTACCCACCTTTTGGCGTTTTCAGAATCGTTACTTTCGGTTCGACACCGGTCTAGCACCATACTTGTATTTATTGATTTTTCCCTTCAAATACCATATCGTATTGTACCGAGCATTTTCGGTGCCGGTGCCTAATTTCAATGATTTTCCGGATTTGTACTTTCGCTGCCGTTACCAGTACCGAGCTCATCCATATTTTAACGTGTTAGCACCGTAATAACTGAACTGAAAACAACCGAATTTCTAACGTGTAGGACGTGTGGGTCCTATTATTATATATTAGGTTATTTAAAATCGTTTTTTATGACGGAATGATTATCCTTACCACCTCATTTTATTTATGTTTTGATATTCGGTATCTTTTTGCTGTTGCTGCCACGCCTTTTGTAGTCATTGGGCCCAGCCGCAACGCGCGAGCGAAAAATAACTAGTTAATTATAAATTCAAATTACTTTGTAAATCCGGTTCCTTCGAATTATTTTTGTGAAAATTTCAATTACAAAACCAATTCCTTTGACAATTTTCAATTTCTTCAATAAAAAAATCTACAAACCGAAACGCACCAAAAAAATAAAAAAACAAATCTCTATATATTAACAATAGAACTGAATGAACAGTGATAAAGGGCATGGGAGGAATTTCACAACACCAGAACACGTGTCGTCTTTTTTCCCTGCCACCGTACATAGTCGATTCATCCTCATCACAGAGAAAAAGACCAGAGAATTAGAATGAACCGAAAATGTGAGAGAGAAAGATAAGAGGGTGAGTGAAGCAGCGGCGAGCCATCTACGGAAACGGAAATGACGGTGGTACCGAGGTTTTCGGTCATCGCAGCGGTGGTCAACAGTCGCACCAGGTGGTGGCTAGGGTTCCAGTTTCCGTTTCAGGCATTATCAGCAGCAGAAACCAATGGTGAAGGCGGTTAGGGTATCACCACAGTGATGAAGATGGCTTCAAGAAGCTCCGGTGAGATACCTAGGGTTCCGGCCATATTCCGGCGAATTCCCCGCAGAAGGATTAAAGCTTGCATGCTCCATTTTCATGTAGATTGGTGACCGATTCGTCTGAAATCATTCCGAGACATGTTTTTATGGCTTCCATGTAGTCCTTTTATCGTTGCACTGTAGTTATTTTTCCATGTGTAACCTATAAATTTTCACCTTACTTTGTGTTTTTAGCAGTTAGAATGTAGAATCAATTGGTTGTGTAAATCGTTCACCAAGATTTGTAAACTGTTTGTTTCTGGTGCTTATTTCATTTCTCATTAAGATCTCAATTTAATTATAGAAAATGTTGTGCATTGATGCATCATGTTCCTTGATAATACTTCAATGCGCAATTTAAGTACTCATTTGCTTATTATTGTTTTGTTGATCCTGTTAAGCTCTTCAAAGATGATTCTGGGTTAGTTTTGGCCTTGATTAGGATAGACAGTAACTTATTGTCAATGTTATGTTGCTATTATATAGTGATTCAGATGTGGAATCTATTATGTTTAAAACTATATTTTTTTTTATTTTTATGCAGTGATGCTCTTATGCACCTATACGTAATAATCATAGATCATTTTGGGCAACTTTCCGTTTGAAATTGTTTCATATTCCGTAACATTGGTAATCCCCATCTTTAACTAGAAGCAAACTTATTGAACAACTCATAAGGAACCGACAAGTAGTTTCTGACCCGTAATCGGCGACAACGTTCATTCTTCACCTAAGATCCGTTGGTGAGCCTTTCTCACAGCCATTAACTAGTGGTATTCGGTAACGATTTTCTATAGTTGAAATGTTTATGTGGAAAGTAGGTGCGAATTGAGTACTTTGGGATGGGATTGTATAACTTGGTTTGTTAAAATGTTCATATATGTAGAAATTTGGCGTCGAATGAGTACTTTAGAGTGGGATTGTATAACATGGTTTGTATAGCTTGTAGGTAAATGATGTGTGTAAAATGCAACATATAAATTACATCAAATAAGGCATAAAACTAACCCTTTTTAAGTACTAATATTGGAAAAAGAGTGTTTTTGTCTTCCTTTTGTATTTTCAGGATTAAATGAGCTCAAAAACACAAAAGAAGCAAAAAGACAACTAATTCCAACATAAATACAAGGAAAGGAACATTAGTGGACTGCCCGACCCCTCAACGGCACCTTCCAAAGCAAAATAGAGAAGTCAGAAGACTGAACACGCCCCGTGCTCAGCCAGCACGGGGCCGTGCCCAAGAAGCAGCAGAAAAGACAAACCTATAGAAGCTTCTATTGCCCACCACGGGGCCGTGCCCAGCGGACACGGGGGCGTGGCGAAAGTACAGCAGGCGCATTAATTGTAATTGCGAATTACAATTAATGAGGAGAGAGAGTGTCAGACGGGCACGGGGCCGTGTCCAGCGGACACGGGGCCGTGCCCAGCTCTCTGTTCAGCCTATAAATAGGAGTGCTTGGATTCATTTCAACTCATCCCTTGGCACACCACCTCTCTCACACTTCATCCACCACCCACCACCATCACAACACCATCATCCACCACCATCATCCATTGTCCATCGTAGAGTGTGTGAGTCATCTCGGTATCCAAGATTGATCGTAAGAGTTCTTGACAATCAAGGCCATGTTTGCCTAAGTCTCTTACATCACTTGGTGAAGACAAAGTGTCTAGTATAATACTTTTAATTTCTAATCTTTTGCACTTTTTATTTGGTTTTGTATTAATGACTTTAATAACTAGTTACTTATGTTGAAGGTGATCTTTCCTTATCGTTTGTCCGTGGTGTCTTGGCATTATTTTACTGTCTATATAAAATAAAGGATTTTCACCATTCATATCTCCACGGTCTATATGGAAGTATGTTGGCTACCTGGTCGGGGGTTAAGGGAACGGTTTGGTAAAGGTCTTGCCATTGTTCAGCGTTTAGAGGTCCTGCAATGGACCTGGGTCAAATTTAGTAGGACCTCCTTCAATACTTCACGGTATTGGATGGCGGGGGTCCAAACTCTTTGACCCCCTCATAAGTTAACTACTATTAATACTATAACCCGGCTATTTAGGACTGTATCCCTGCTGACTCAGACTACTTAGCCGAGGGTAACGTCACCGCCAAAAGCGGGGCCTACCACAATACTGCATTAATAACTTAATTCATTATCTTCCAATAATCCACCCTTTTAGGATTGTATCCTTGCTGACTCAAACTACTGGGGTGAGGGTAACGTCACCTTCAAAAGAGGGGCCTACTACAATAACTAAGATAATCTCTTAATTATGTGCAAAAGTGCGGAAATAATCAAAGGTTATACTAGATACGAGTCGGAACCAAGTGATTCATCTTGTCTATCTGTTTTTCTTTTATTTCTATTTTTCAGCAATTTTTGTTAGTTTTTATTTTCTTAGCTTAAAACATTTTTCTAAACTTTTATTTTGATTAGACGTTGAGGATAAACCGGTACTAAAAGCTCTTGTGTCCTTGGACGACCTCGGTATCTTACCAACACTATACTACGCTCAACGATGGGTGCACTTGCCCATATGTGTGTTTAGTGTTAGTGAAATATCGTGTTTTATAAATTTAAAACTTGGCTAAAATAAGTGTTAAAAAGGGCTTAAAATATACACCTAATATATATAACACTTCACCGCACATCAAGTTTTTGGCGCCGCTGCCGGGGACACAAGGATTTTAAGAAAGCTTAAAATCGACGGCCTAATCAGTTTTTCAAAACCTTTTTTAAAACGCGCGCATTTTTTCTGCATTTTAGTTTAGATTTGCATTTACAGTAACCTGTACACGGGGCCGTGTTCACTGAACACGGGGCCGTGTCCAGCATTTTCATAAAAACACCCAGTAACAGAAGCTTGACCACGGGCCGTGCTCACTGAACACGCCCCGTGCTCAACGAAATCAGTAAATTTAATTAAAACGCCCAGATACAGATCCTGAACACGGGGCCGTGCTCACTGAACACGGGGCCGTGTCCAGCCTCTGTTTCCGTTTTTATTTTTGTTTTCTGATCTCGAGACTCGGTTGTGGTCTGCTGAGTGATTCTTATGGATTAATACTCAGGAGGTTACAACTACACCTATGATGAGGATGATTATAGGGGTAATTATTGCACTAATTGTCGTAATGCACGTTCGATTCAAAATAATCACTCATATCAACCATCCAATTCATACACCTACTATGAGGAGCCCAGGTACGAGCCATCAACTTCATACACATCCTATGAAGACCAAAGGTATGAACCTCCTCCCTCATACTCATATTTTGATGAACCAAGGTATGAGCCTTCTTACTCATACTTTGAGGAACCAAGATATGAGCAACCACCTTCATATGCTTATTATGAGGAACCATGGCGTGAACAACCCACCTCATATGAGTATTATAAAGAACAAAATTATGAACCTTATCCATCATATGCTTACAATGAAGAACAATGGTGCGAACCGTCTACTTCATATGAGTACTATGAGGAACAAAGGGTCGAACAACCAGATTCAAGCTTAGAAAATTCCGATTCTTTTTCTATAACCGAAGTGACCGATAGGATATTAGATGTCACACCCCGACCACGTAGAACATACGAAACGTGGCGGAAACATCGGGGAGTGTTGTAACAGAATTAATTGTTTCAAATCCATGGCAATTGAAGTTTCGTTTTATTAATTAAAAGTGTTACGATGTCTTAATAAACAAAGAAATACGACATAATTAACTAGTCTTGCATCTTTTATTGTCACTAAAGCCCAAGTCTGCCTATATGTATCTTGATCATCTTATGCAACAGCTCCTGAAAAACACATGTGAAAATAGGTACGTTAGCATAAAAATGCCTGTGAGATACATAGGTTTTGTGAAAATAGGTTCCATGACTTATGTTTGAGAAAATGTTTAGTCATGAACCTTGTAATTTGCTTTGTTTTGTAAATCATTTGAAAAAAACAATGAGTTCAGATGATATGTATACAATAAATGAATAATGTATGGTTAAATGAATAACCATAGTAAAATGGATTTGTATAAGATAGGTTGTTTGTAAAACAATGTCTTGTGAAAAGTATGTTATTTGTATAAAATGTTATATGTATCAAACTGAAATGATTCAAATAACGCTACGATATGTAATACCATACAAACACTTATATATAGGAAGTACCAGCGGCGTATCCACCATGCTTGTATCATATTACACACGCATCGTTACTTAATCACTTAATCAAACCAAACCAACCAATGTAAGAAGTCTATGTTTAAATCAATTGTCAAATGTATTGGGTAATATGTCAAAGTGTTCATGTCAAGATGTAAATCATATCAAAATGTCTATGTCAAATATCCATGTCAAATGTCTATGTCAGAATGTTATGTATGGCAAGTGAAATGTCTCAACTAAACCATATGCACAAAAACAAAGTATTGAAGTAAAACTTGGTTTAAATCAAAGTTATGTTTTGTGGGAAATGCATGATCAAATGTCAATCATGTTAAAATGTCTATGCCGAAATGTCTATGTCAAATACGGTTCACACGGTTCACAGGTACAAACGGTTCACAGATATCAACGGATCACAGTCAAATGATTACAACGGTTCAATATGTAGTATAATGTGTTCATATGCTGGATAAGCATATGAAACAGAAAAGCAACGTAAAACAATGTACTAAGTACGCACACAATGGGCATACATAGCATGAAATGTAATGTAGAACGATGTACTAAGTACGCACACAATGGGCATACATAGCATAAAATGTAATGTAAAACAATGTACTAAGTACGCACACAATGGGCATACATAGCATGAAATGTAATGAAATCATGTACTATAATGTACTAATGAACATAGCAAGTATATGATGTCAAAACAGGAAAGCATGAAAGTAACAAGTAGGCACATGTGTTCCACCCCAAAACAGTTTGGAAAACAGTAAAAGAGGGGTCTATGTACTCACTTGAGATTGCTCAGTTGTCTAAAGATAACCACCAAGCAGTGCTAGAGATCTCGGATATCAAACGGCACCTAATATAGGTAACTATGTAAATTAACCGGACCTAGATCGGAAGACTGGGTAGCATTAGGGTTTGTAAACCAAACGAGTGTAGAGACTCGTGTCTTTTGGTTTAACAAAGCCTACATACTAAATGAAACTTAACCTAAGTGTCTACGACCCATTACGACCCGTTTAGGTAGCTTATGCTACTTTAACGCGTCGTTCGCGTGAAACGCGTTCGGACCGCCTAACTAGCCCTATGACAAGTGTTATATGCCTAAACATATTACATAATCAGTTATGTGACAAAGGTTTAGGTTACATATGCTTAATTACCAATTATACATGAAAAGGGTATTCTGGTAATTTACCTAAGGCATATAAACTACCTATCATACAACTACTTAAACGATGTGACCATAGGGTATAACCTCGGAAGGTTATTCCCTACCTACTATGGTCACCTAATGTATTTGGTCGGATCCTAATGATCGACCAAACTGGGTCGGGTTCGAGGTATAAGCGATTTATTAGATCGCTTACCCTACGACCCTAGACAACGTGGTAATCAGTGGGCATAGTCCCAAGGGACTATGACCAACGTGATTACACTCACATTGCGAAGTTCAAACGAACTTCGCATTGACCATTACCGGTCAATGCTGAAAGTCAAACAAAGTTTGACTTTCTGACTCGAAAAGCAGTAAAATAAGGAAAAGAACGAAAGAATACTTACGAAGGGTCCCCGAATGCTAACCCAGATCAAAATAGCTCAGGTATGAAACGAAGGTTCCAACTTAGAGCCCAATGATCAGATTTGTGGGTTTTTAAGCCAAAGGGGGGTGGGTATTTATAGGAAAAGTAGAGCCGTTAGGATCGTTTCTTGGAAAACGTGCCATGAATCCAACCCGTACACTTGTCGGAACCTTATGGTGGCTAAAAATGATGTTTATCAACAGATTAGGCAAGTTGCAAACATGTGGTTGTGGTTAAAACAGCTGCAAACAGGCTGTTAAAACATTGCACCTGGTCTGGGGACCCCATACGCATCGTATGGTATATATACCATACGCATCGTATGGGTGAACTTTGGCAGAATTACAGTTTTGGTCCCTGAACTGTATTTAGGCCATTTTTGACACGTTTAAGGCCCGTTAACCCCATTTCAAAGCTCTAAAATGAAGTTAAAGTATAGGGAACTTAAAACATGCTCAAAAATATATCGGATGTCGGTTCGTTTAACCGTACGGTTGCGTTGTTCGGTTAATTACGACGGAATGCGCATAAGCGCGAAAAACGATCCAAATGACGCGACGAATGGATTTTTCTTAAGGCGAACACTAAAATAAAATATAGTCATGTTTCCATAAATTTTTGGATGTCCGGATGTATTCAGAACGTAAGTTATGCGCGAAAATGCAAACTTGTGCACTTTTTGACACTTTTAGTCCCTGAATGACCCAAAAGTTTATTTTAGCACACCGAACCCCTCAAAGCCTATTTCTAAGCTATGTAAAGGATATTTATGGTATGTTTAACTTATGGTCATGTTCCGGAAGGTCTGTTACAGTTCAAATTGGCATACTTTCGTAGTTTGTCAACTTTAGTCCCTGTAAGCGATTTAACTTTGATTTCACCACACCAAACCTTCCAAAACTTATATCTAAGTTATGTATAGGTTATTTAAGGTATGTTAAGCCTATTTCACTATTCCGGAGTGTTCGTTGCATTAAACTGGTTATATTTACGCATTAGTGCGCGTATAACCTTCCAGAAAGCGATTTAGAGCTTGAAATCGAACATGAGTCGATATGTGCAAAAGATACACATATTTATACAAGTCCAAAGTATGAAATACATTATTTCATTGGTTTGGCATTTGTTTGATGGTTGAAATGACACAGGTGTTACAGTCTCCCCTACTTTAGGAAATTTCGTCCCGAAATTAATTCGTAGGAGTCTATTTGTGACTTTATGTCAGATAACCACCAAAGATATGTGATGCATAATCCTGTTATTTCCTTAACGGACATTCTTCAGAATGAAAATGAACAAACAGAGTCATTTTCTTCAACGGGTTCTTCGGAAATGGAAAATAAAGGAATTAACTAAGCGGATATACATTTCTCTCAACGGATATTCTTCAGAACGAAAATGAACAAACGGGGTCATTTTCCTCAACGGTTTGTTCTTCAGAATTTGAAATGAAAGAAAAATCAACGGATATTCATTTCTCTCAACGGATATTCTTCAGAACGAAAATGAACAAACGGGGTCATTTTCCTCAACGGTTTGTTCTTCAGAATTTGAAATGAAAGAAAAATCAACGGATATTCATTTCCTCAACGGATAAATCTTCAGAAACGAAAATGAACTAACGGAGTCATTTTCAACGGTTATTTCCTCAGAGTTGGAAATGAAGGATTACACAACGGATATTCATTTCCTCAACGGATAAATCTTCAGAAACGAAAATGAACTAACGGAGTCATTTTCAACGGTTGCTTCCTCAGAGTTGGAAATGAAGGATTACACAACGGATATTCATTTCCTCAACGGATATTCTTTAGAACGAAAATGAATGGATAATTCATTTTCCTCAACGGTTATTCTTCAGAATGGAAATGAAAAGATAAACAACGGATATTCATTTCCTCAACGGATATTCTTTAGAACGAAAATAAATGGATAATTCATTTTCCTCAACGGTTATTCTTCAGAATGGAAATGAAAAGATAAACAACAGATATTCATTTCCTCAACGGATATTCTTCAGAAGTGAAAAATGAATAGCTAGTTCATTTTTCCTCAACGGATGCTTCATCAGAATTGGAAATGAATAGGGTTAACCCCTGATACATGATAGATCTTGCTGTGATTTCTGTGCACTAAATTCCATAATTATGTATGCATCCATAATTACGTAATTCCTTGCACAGTCCGCACAGTTTGTTTTGGAATGTTGTGGGGAAAGATATCAAACCTGAGATGAGAGTGACTAGACTACCATAGGGTCCTTTTAATTAGATCAACAGAGGATCTTCTTAATTAGGCCACTAAGGAGTCCTTTCAGCTATATCATCACATGATATCCCTAACCAGATTTTTGGATCAATCTGTTTAACTAGACCACTAAAGGGGTCAAATTTTGAGGTAGTACCTTATAATCCAAGGGACTTTAACTACAACGTAGAAGTCCATTAAGGATTTAAGTAGTACCTTTGGGTATCCTACTATGAATCTCTTGCACAAAGATATGTAAGATTTTACGAGGATTTGAATAACATAAATTGGATCACATGACACATAAAGGATAACACATAAGCACATAACCACATAATTGTTTAATTGTTATTTTCTTGTTATTGATTGCCATTAACTTGGCGCCTCGTACATCGTTTCTCTTGGAAGAAACGGGTACTTAGGATTTTCGTGGAAACGCAAGAGATTATACAAGGGAAGAAATTTGGAAATAGTCTGTTCTTCAAGGAATGCGGTTCCTTGATTGTCGGTATTGTAGGGGATATGTTTATACATGCAACCACATAAACATATTGAAATGTAAATGAAAGATTTATTTATAAACAACAATAACAACAACTGTTTCATAGATTGTGATAAAAGAAAATAATACACAAGGCTCGATTATTTTCTAAACAGCGTTATCTTCTGTCGGTCAGATACTCATCCCTGCGCTGGATTTGCATCAGCAAGTCTTGGGCAATTTCTACTAAAATGGCCCATCTCGCCACAGTTGTAGCAAGATCCCAGTGGGAAACGAGCTTGAGCAGGATTGTTGTTAATCTGATTTGGTGCTGCTGCTGTTGGGCAAACCCTCACTGTATGACCTATAAGTCCGCAAACTTGGCATGTGCGGCACTTCACACCAGCATGATGATGTAGGCCACATTGGTTGCACATGGGTGCAGTTCCTTTGTAGGGTTTCCTGGCAGGGGGTTGAGCTGGTTGGTTGGGGACGGCTTGATCATTGTGAGCGACCACGGCGAAGTTCTGAGAAGCCTTTCGCTTCTTTGACTTCTTAGAGGATCCAGTCTGTTCATCCATGGTCTTTGATTCCTCGATTGGTTTCGATTCCTCGACCAGTTTCTTGTCACCCTTTCAGAAAAGCTTACGTTTCCTGATCTGCGATTCAGTCAAGGTTGCAGATAACTCAATGGCCTGCCTAACAGTAGTAGGGTTGCTACCAGTCAAAATGTCTTGTATTGAGTCGGGAAGGCCATCAATGTACTTTTCGATCGCCTTATCCAAAGGTGTGACCATGTTTGGGCATAACAGACTTAACTCCTCATAACGGTCCATGTAGGCTCGATGCTCACCGCTGTCTTGCTTAAGATCATCAAATTCCCTTTCCAAAGCCCTGATCTCGTGACGAGGACAAAACTCCTTCATCATGAGAGCCCTAAGTTCGGCCCATGTCTGTGCTAGAGAAACTTCTGCACCACGATCTCTCATAACCCCATTCCACCACGTAAGGGCTCTCTTCTGGAACACACTCGAAGCAAACTCGACCTTGCGATTGTCAGGACACTGCACATGGCGGAAAGTATTCTCAATGCTCTCGAACCATTGAAGAAGCCCAGTCGCTCCCTCAGAACCACTAAACTTGAGTGGTTTCGCCGAGTTAAAACTCTTGAAGTTGCACGGACCATTGTTGTTGTTGTTGGCTTGATTCCATTGAGCAAAGAGGTTTGGGAATTGAGCAGCCATTTGCTGCGCAATGATTTCTGCCAATTCGGCAGTCTCTATCTGGCTTTCGCGTCGAGGAGGCATTCTAAAAGAGGAAACATGAAAAGAAACGAGTGAGAGAGTTAGACGAAACGAATGAGGTGAAACAAATCTGATGAATGCAAGGATGGTGGTCATTTGTTTGTTACTACAAAGCAACAAACGACCTCGGTGATTAAAGTAAATAGGTCAAAAATAATGTATAGCGAAGACATGCTCGCCTATAAGTGAACACTCATCCCAAGAATTCCCAGGTAAGCACAACTGGTCTCGCGTCTGATGAGATGTATACGAAGTGCTTGCCTAGACAGAAAACCCAGAATACAGGCATTCACCCTTCCAGTTTGCACGTGTTCACATTATTTAAAACCCAAAACCTTGACGAGATTTTTGAAAACTCAAAGGGGTTCAAAACCATATAACAGATGGTTCAAAACCTTGTAATCAATCATCCTAGAACAGATGATTAGTTTTCAAAGTGGTTTTGAAATTTATGTTCTAGTTGTGGTAGTCGCCTAAGGATAGGTGACGGTATTGTTTTATGACTAAACGCAAGTAAACTCGCGTTAGGGTCCTAAGAAAGTTATAGACTAGGTCAAAGCATTACTAATAACCTAATTCCCTATAACCATTGGCTCTGATACCATCTTTTCTGTCACACCCCGACCACGTAGAACATACGAAACGTGGCGGAAACATCGGGGAGTGTTGTAACAGAATTAATTGTTTCAAATCCATGGCAATTGAAGTTTCGTTTTATTAATTAAAAGTGTTACGATGTCTTAATAAACAAAGAAATACGACATAATTAACTAGTCTTGCATCTTTTATTGTCACTAAAGCCCAAGTCTGCCTATATGTATCTTGATCATCTTATGCAACAGCTCCTGAAAAACACATGTGAAAATAGGTACGTCAGCATAAAAATGCCTGTGAGATACATAGGTTTTGTGAAAATAGGTTCCATGACTTATGTTTGAGAAAATGTTTAGTCATGAACCTTGTAATTTGCTTTGTTTTGTAAATCATTTGAAAAAAACAATGAGTTCAGATGATATGTATACAATAAATGAATAATGTATGGTTAAATGAATAACCATAGTAAAATGGATTTGTATAAGATAGGTTGTTTGTAAAACAATGTCTTGTGAAAAGTATGTTATTTGTATAAAATGTCATATGTATCAAACTGAAATGATTCAAATAACGCTACGATATGTAATACCATACAAACACTTATATATAGGAAGTACCAGCGGCGTATCCACCATGCTTGTATCATATTACACACGCATCGTTACTTAATCACTTAATCAAACCAAACCAACCAATGTAAGAAGTCTATGTTTAAATCAATTGTCAAATGTATTGGGTAATATGTCAAAGTGTTCATGTCAAGATGTAAATCATATCAAAATGTCTATGTCAAATATCCATGTCAAATGTCTATGTCAGAATGTTATGTATGGCAAGTGAAATGTCTCAACTAAACCATATGCACAAAAACAAAGTATTGAAGTAAAACTTGGTTTAAATCAAAGTTATGTTTTGTGGGAAATGCATGATCAAATGTCAATCATGTTAAAATGTCTATGCCGAAATGTCTATGTCAAATACGGTTCACACGGTTCACAGATACAAACGGTTCACAGATATCAACGGATCACAGTCAAATGATTACAACGGTTCAATATGTAGTATAATGTGTTCATATGCTGGATAAGCATATGAAACAGAAAAGCAACGTAAAACAATGTACTAAGTACGCACACAATGGGCATACATAGCATGAAATGTAATGTAGAACGATGTACTAAGTACGCACACAATGGGCATACATAGCATAAAATGTAATGTAAAACAATGTACTAAGTACGCACACAATGGGCATACATAGCATGAAATGTAATGAAATCATGTACTATAATGTACTAATGAACATAGCAAGTATATGATGTCAAAACAGGAAAGCATGAAAGTAACAAGTAGGCACATGTGTTCCACCCCAAAACAGTTTGGAAAACAGTAAAAGAGGGGTCTATGTACTCACTTGAGATTGCTCAGTTGTCTAAAGATAACCACCAAGCAGTGCTAGAGATCTCGGATATCAAACGGCACCTAATATAGGTAACTATGTAAATTAACCGGACCTAGATCGGAAGACTGGGTAGCATTAGGGTTTGTAAACCAAACGAGTGTAGAGACTCGTGTCTTTTGGTTTAACAAAGCCTACATACTAAATGAAACTTAACCTAAGTGTCTACGACCCATTACGACCCGTTTAGGTAGCTTATGCTACTTTAACGCGTCGTTCGCGTGAAACGCGTTCGGACCGCCTAACTAGCCCTATGACAAGTGTTATATGCCTAAACATATTACATAATCAGTTATGTGACAAAGGTTTAGGTTACATATGCTTAATTACCAATTATACATGAAAAGGGTATTCTGGTAATTTACCTAAGGCATATAAACTACCTATCATACAACTACTTAAACGATGTGACCATAGGGTATAACCTCGGAAGGTTATTCCCTACCTACTATGGTCACCTAATGTATTTGGTCGGATCCTAATGATCGACCAAACTGGGTCGGGTTCGAGGTATAAGCGATTTATTAGATCGCTTACCCTACGACCCTAGACAACGTGGTAATCAGTGGGCATAGTCCCAAGGGACTATGACCAACGTGATTACACTCACATTGCGAAGTTCAAACGAACTTCGCATTGACCATTACCGGTCAATGCTGAAAGTCAAACAAAGTTTGACTTTCTGACTCGAAAAGCAGTAAAATAAGGAAAAGAACGAAAGAATACTTACGAAGGGTCCCCGAATGCTAACCCAGATCAAAATAGCTCAGGTATGAAACGAAGGTTCCAACTTAGAGCCCAATGATCAGATTTGTGGGTTTTTAAGCCAAAGGGGGGTGGGTATTTATAGGAAAAGTAGAGCCGTTAGGATCGTTTCTTGGAAAACGTGCCATGAATCCAACCCGTACACTTGTCGGAACCTTATGGTGGCTAAAAATGATGTTTATCAACAGATTAGGCAAGTTGCAAACATGTGGTTGTGGTTAAAACAGCTGCAAACAGGCTGTTAAAACATTGCACCTGGTCTGGGGACCCCATACGCATCGTATGGTATATATACCATACGCATCGTATGGGTGAACTTTGGCAGAATTACAGTTTTGGTCCCTGAACTGTATTTAGGCCATTTTTGACACGTTTAAGGCCCGTTAACCCCATTTCAAAGCTCTAAAATGAAGTTAAAGTATAGGGAACTTAAAACATGCTCAAAAATATATCGGATGTCGGTTCGTTTAACCGTACGGTTGCGTTGTTCGGTTAATTACGACGGAATGCGCATAAGCGCGAAAAACGATCCAAATGACGCGACGAATGGATTTTTCTTAAGGCGAACACTAAAATAAAATATAGTCATGTTTCCATAAATTTTTGGATGTCCGGATGTATTCAGAACGTAAGTTATGCGCGAAAATGCAAACTTGTGCACTTTTTGACACTTTTAGTCCCTGAATGACCCAAAAGTTTATTTTAGCACACCGAACCCCTCAAAGCCTATTTCTAAGCTATGTAAAGGATATTTATGGTATGTTTAACTTATGGTCATGTTCCGGAAGGTCTGTTACAGTTCAAATTGGCATACTTTCGTAGTTTGTCAACTTTAGTCCCTGTAAGCGATTTAACTTTGATTTCACCACACCAAACCTTCCAAAACTTATATCTAAGTTATGTATAGGTTATTTAAGGTATGTTAAGCCTATTTCACTATTCCGGAGTGTTCGTTGCATTAAACTGGTTATATTTACGCATTAGTGCGCGTATAACCTTCCAGAAAGCGATTTAGAGCTTGAAATCGAACATGAGTCGATATGTGCAAAAGATACACATATTTATACAAGTCCAAAGTATGAAATACATTATTTCATTGGTTTGGCATTTGTTTGATGGTTGAAATGAAACAGGTGTTACATTAGAACACATTAGAGTTATCGATCGATGTATAAAAGAAGCTCGCGCAAGGGAAGATGAGTCCCGCGCAAGAGAAGAATTTAAAAAAGAAGAGATAACTGAAAAGGTAAAAATGGAAGAACAAATAAGTGAAAAACCGACACATGAGTTAAACAACGAAAAAGGTGAGTCCGACAACGTTAAAATCCAAGAAGAGTCTAATTTTGAAGAAATTAATCTCTTAACACCTTCTTTCGAAAATCATTGTTTAGTACCCACTCATGCTAAGTTTTTAAAAGAGTTAAACACTAACACTAAAATTGACGAAATGGTAAGTGTTAAGTTAACTAATGATCAAACTTCACTAATAAAAGAAGACCCATTTGAAATTAACATCACACCGGTTCCATGTTTCTTTCAAAATTCGTTTATTAGTAATGTCACAATCGATAAAGATCTTTGTGTTAACATAATGCCTAACTACATTTTCGAAAATTTAAGTATTAGTGAGTTTTCTCCACTTCAAATACCCATTTTTCTATCCAATCGGAAAGTAATAAAATCAATCGGTATAGTTGAAGATGTCTTGGTTCAAACAAATCAAATGGTAATCCCAACCGACTTTGTCATCCTCGATGACGCTCCTCTAGTGTTGGGACGACCATTTGTAAAAACTCACGAAGCTTTGAAAAACCGGAAGTTCAATAATCTACCTCTTCAATTAGGGGCATTTAAAAGAAGTGTCGATCTCGAACGATCAATGAAATATCCATTCGGCAATAATGACCCCCTAATTGAAGATGAAGATGAACCACCCGATACAAGTGAAGAGATTGACCACTTTGTTGAAGAAGAGGTCGCCATAGAACAAACTTTTAAAGTTCTTGATCGAAATGAGCAACCAAATAGGGAGTCTCCTAAAGACCCACCACTTGAGCTCAAAAAACTTACAAAAGGTTTGGAATATGCTTTTCTAGACAAAGATGGTAAGTTACCTGTAATTATTTCTTCTAAATTAGATAACTTAGAAAAAGAAAAATTAATTAATCTTTTGAAAAAACACAAAAATGCAATAGCTTGGAAACTTGTTGACATAAAAGGAATTAGTCATTCTATGTGCACACACAAAATTTTGATGAATGATGACTACAAATCGGTCATACAACCACAACGTCGAGTAAATCCAAATGTTCAAGAAGTGGTTAAAAACGAAGTCATCAAGCTACTTGACGCCGGACTTATCTATCCTATCTCCGATAGTCCTTGGGTGAGTCCCGTCCAAGTAGTTCCAAAGAAAGGAGGTATGACGGTAATAACTAACGAAAAGAATGAACTAATACCAACGAGAACCGACACAGGATGGAGGGTATGTATAGATTATAGACGATTAAATGAAGCAACAAGAAAGGATCACTTTCCTTTACCCTTCATTGATCAAATGTTAGAAAGATTATCCGGTCATAAATTTTACTGTTTCTTGGATGGTTTTTCAGGTTACTTTCAAATCCCGATAGCACCCGAAGACCAAGAGAAGACAACTTTCACATGTCCCTATGGAACTTTTGCTTATCGACGCATGCTGTTTGGTCTATGTAATGCCCCTGCAACATTCCAACGTTGCATGGTAGCTATTTTCCATGACATGATAGAAAAGACAATGGAAGTCTTCATGGTCGACTTCTCTATCTTTGGGGATTCATATGACCAATGCCTCGATAACCTTGAACGAATGCTATCCCGATGTGAGGAAACTAACCTCGCCCTTAATTGGGAAAAATGCCATTTCATGGTAACGGAGGGAATAGTACTCGGTCACAAAATCTCAAGCGAAGGAATGGAGGTGGATCGAGCCAAAATAGATACCATTTCTAGATTACCACCTCCATCCTCCGTAAGAGCTATCAGAAGTTTCCTAGGGCATGCCGGATTTTATAGGCGATTTATCAAAGACTTTTCAAAAATCTCAAGGCCTCTAACAAAATTGCTTGAAAAAGATGCTCCATTCATCTTTGACAAGGATTGCAATCAAGCATTTCTTACCCTAAAGGAAATGCTAGTCAATGCACCTATCATGATAGCGCCTGATTGGAAATTTCCTTTCGAAATCATGTGTGATGCTAGTGACTTTGCAGTTGGAGCTGTCTTGGGACAGAGAAAAGAAAAGCATTTCCACCCAATCTATTATGCTAGTAAAACACTTAATGATGCACAAGAAAATTACACAACAACTGAAAAAGAGTTACTAGCTGTGGTATTTGCTTTTGATAAATTTCGTTCTTATCTTGTTCTTTCTAAAAATATAGTCTATACAGACCATGAAGCCATTCGATATCTCTTCAAGAAGCAAGACGCAAAACCACGTTTGATTAGGTGGATTCTACTCCTCCAAGAATTTGACATTGAAATCAAGGACAAAAGAGGAGCAGAAAATACCGCAGCAGATCATCTTTCACGCTTAGAAGACCCAGCTTTAGAGGCAACCAGGGACGAGCAAATCAACGAAAAATTTCCAACTGAGTCCCTGGAAATGGTGGAATATAAGGAAGAACCATAGTACCCCGACTATGCTAACTACCTAGCTAGCGGTATAGTCGCAAAAGGATGGCCACATCATCAAAGAAAAAAATTCTTTGCCAATGTGAAACACTACTTTTGGGAAGATCCATATCTTTTCAAAATGTGTGCTGACCAACTCGTCCGACGATGCGTACATGGTGGTGAAGCACGAAGAATTCTCCGCCATTGTCATGATGGTCCATACGGAGGACATCATGGTGCTGCCAGTACCGCATGAAAGGTATTCGATTCAGGATTTTATTGGCCAACCATTTACAAAGATGCTCAAAATCTTGTAAAGACATGTGATGCTTGCCAAAGAACAGGTAATATTTCTTCCAAAAAATGAAATGCCACAAAATGGCATTCTTGTTTGTGAAATTTTTGATGTGTGGGGACTCGACTTTATGGGACCTTTCCCACCATCGAAAGGAAACAAATATATCCTTGTGGCAGTAGATTACTTGTCTAAATGGGCCGAGGCCGAGGCACTTCCAACAAATGATGGAAGAGTCGTGGTAAGATTTCTGAAAAAATTATTCTCTCGTTTTGGCACACCTAAAGCTTTAATAAGTGATAGAGGTACCCATTTTTGCAATCATCAACTTGAAAAAAATTTAACAAGATATGGGGTCTATCACCGGGTTTCAACAGCATATCATCCTCAAACAAACGGGCAAGCCGAAGTGACTAATAGAGGTTTAAAACGAATACTCGAAAAAACCGTAGGGATAAATAAAAAGGAATGGGCAGATAAATTAGACGATGCTTTATGGGCTTTTCGAACTGCTTATAAAACAACGATAGGTACAACCCCATATAAGCTAGTCTATGGAAAAAGTTGTCATTTGCCAGTAGAAATTGCACACAAAGCCTACTGGGCAATAAAAAATGTAAACTTAGATCTAGAATTTGCTGGTAAAAATCGATTTTGTCAAATAAATGAATTAGACGAGCTTAGGAATTATGCATACTCAAACTCTGAAATTTATAAGGAAAGAATGAAAATTTTGCATGACAAACATATTAAGCCTAATGAATTTCGGGTAGGAGATTTAGTTCTTTTGTTTAATTCACGACTTCGATTGTTTCCTGGTAAATTAAAGTCTAGGTGGTCAGGACCTTTTTCCGTTACCCATATTTTTTTCACACGGTGCAGTAGAAGTTAAATCTCGAAATGGGCCACCATTTAAAGTCAATGGCCAACGGCTGAAACTCTATCAAGGATTTATTGAGGATGAGGAAGAAGAGATCTCGCTTCAAACAGTGGAAGAATAAAAACATCATGCCTGGTAAGTTACGAACGATTGAGACGACAAAATAAAGCGGTAAGTTTTCTAACCATAGCTTATGGGAAAAGGGGGCACTCACACGAGCACTTAAAAAAAAACCTCGCTCGGCACGAGGCCGTGTCCGCTGGACACGGGGCCGTGTTCGCGCTGCAGACGGGATAAAACCCCTTTTTCAAAACAGTTTCTTAATTCCACACGCCCCGTTTCCCCACAAAAGCTCTGGTTCTAGGCGATTTTTCGCGAAATTTCGACGTCTCCTATCGATCTAACAACATCAAGGTATGATTCTATCACTCTTAGTAGTTAGATTAGTTACTTGCATGTAGATAAAACACCAAAAATTTGGGGAAAAATCTAGGGTTCTTGAAGTTCATCCGGATCAAACCTCAAATTTTTGTTTAGATCTGTTTGCATTTAGTTAGATTAGTGTTAAGGAAAGTAAATACACTTAGATTGTTCATAGATTCACCCGATTTCTTACAAAAACCCCAAACCCTTGTTCTTGAACCGAAAAATATGAAATTGATGGGATAAACGGGATATTTTGGGAAAAACGGTGTTTAGGGTTTCATTTTCGGGGGGAAACCGCACCTATTGGACAAAAAATTTTCAAGTTTTCGAAACCGGGTCGAAAAATGAAGTTTTTGAGTAACAGACCTCTGGACACGGGGCCGTGTCCGCTGAACACGGGGTCATGTCCAGCCACTGTTTGCAGTTTCTTTAAAAATCTAATTGTCTCGTGCTAACTTTTGGTGTATTCTTTCAGATGGCAAAGTTCACTAGGTTCAATGCAAGGGAGCTTGATGCAAGAGCAAGGTATGAGATTCTTCAAACAAGACCCGAAGAGTACCCCAGGAGAGCTTGCACGGACCTGTTAACCTTGGTAAACCAGCTGGACCTATTCAACAACATAGTTACGGGACCACTAGCTGTTGCACTAAACACTCGGCTTCGGTCGGTGCATCAATGCACCATGGAGTTCTACAGTACTTTTACCTTCACTTCAAGGTGTGACCCTTTCGACAATGAAGGGGTTGCATTTAGGTGTGGCGGGACAATGTACTCGATCTCCATGGCACAGTTTGGAGCCATAATAGGACTATACCAAGAGGAGGAATCGGGAAACGAAGAAAATACCGGAGGATTACGAGACTTGGATGAAAATGAACGACAAGCTGCATGGGCTCAAATCGGTGAAGGAATCTACAACCCTAGTAGCACCAAGAGTACGAAGCTAAGGGATCCGCTCTATCGCTACATTCATAGGCTTCTCTCCTACTCTCTAAACCAACGTCACGACAGTAGCGGCGTTGTAGGGTTGAAAGATTTGGTTGTCCTTCACTGTATCCACAACCAGAAGCCCCTCGATGTTCCATATCTCCTGTTACGAAACATGCATCTCAACCGCCTTGCTCGCGCTCCAACGCCTATCCTCTTCGGAGGATGGGTGTACGGTCTTTTCAAGCATTACACACGAATTCCAAGGTCCTTTGAAAGAAGCCCATGGTCGGGACGAGTTGATTACCACATTTGCCGAGCCATGAACTTACTTTATGAGGCAGAAGACGGAACGGTGAGTTTCCAAAGGACGCAAGGTTATGCATGGAACCCACAGGAGGCCCTAGTTCTTCACGCACCACCTCCCCACTACCAATATCAACCCCATGGTGATCCGGGTCAATCCTCCTCACAAGGAGGCGGTTTTCCTAATTTTCAAAGTTTACATGATCTTATGCAGGAAAACCTCATGTGTACCAGGAACGCCTACAACCTAGCCAACAACACATACCACCGGGTCGGAGCTATTGAACGCAACATCAACGATATACAAGATGATATCGGAAGCATCCGGGAGTATATGGCGGGGCATAGGGATGGAGGTTATGATAGCGATGAGGACATGGAGTAGGAGCATAGGAGGAAGCGGTTGATGGATGACTCCCCAGGTTAACCCTATGCAATCTTGAACAATTGATGGCCTGCGTGCCAAGTGTTAGACAATTTACTTTTCCTAACTATTTTCTGCATTTTTTTTTCTTTCACTTTATGCTTGGAACAATTAACTATGGTAATTTAGGATGTTTGTGTTGCTTGGTGTGGTATTAAGTGATGAAACAGGTACAAACCAAGGCTTGGGGTGCTAAGCCTCAGCACTTGTAGGACCAGGATGGAAAAACCGGAAGAAGAAACCTGTTTTTCAGGCTTTCAGACTGTCCACACGGGGACGTGTCCAGCCAACACGCCCCCGTGCTCACCTCCCAGACCTACTGTTTGGCTACTGACCTGCAGATTTTTGTCAGACACGTGGCCGTGTCCAGTGGACACGGGGACGTGTTCACCTTCTGTAAGTTCTCGTTACTGGCAGTTCGCCACGGGGTCGTGTCCAGTGGACACGGGGCCGTGTCCAGACTACCAGTAACATAAACCTTTGCTTTTTAAACACTATTTTACACATCTAATCAACCTAAAAATTTATTTTTGGGGCACATTGAGGACAATGTGTAATTTAAGTGTGGGGGGGGGGGGGATGCTAAAACCTTGAATTTTGCAAGTCCTAAATACAAGCCTTACACAAAACTCTATTGGAACCGCTAATCACCCCAAATTTTTTCAAAAATTTCATTTTTTTCTTGTCTAGGTTTAACTTGGGAAATTCAAGTTCTCAAAAAGGTTATATTTTTACAAATTTACAACCGATAGCGTAGTGATAAAAAGAACCAACATAAGAAAATTATGAAAAGGCATAGCAAACTTAGTTAAAATTTGATTATATATACTTGATCACATAAAAACTCATTCCCACAAAAGTGAGTTTTGAGCCTTTATTGAGCAGAATTACATATCATTAAAATTAAATGCTCATTTTTCGTTTCTTGTGTGAATAGCCGCTTGGTTCTTACGACTCTAGAACTTGCCATGACGATACATTCCCGGTCCTTATCAACTTAAACCCAAGTAACTAAATGATGGAGGCATTAGGACTAACCCTTTTTTTATTTCTACACCATTATTTTTCTTTTTCTTTTACCACCTACCCAAAAAATCCCCTAGTTAGCCCCTTTGAGCCTAAACCTTTTCATTTCATCACCCAAACCAAAAACCCTTTTTCCCACCAAAAACCTTTTTTATTTTTAACCCTTTGTTTTAGTAACAAGTTCGGTTTTTCGTATGAAAAAAAAGAGAAAAAAAAGAGAAAAAAACAAACAAGTTCATCAAAAATAACTTTGTTTGAATAAAAGCTTCATCAAAATAAAAAGTTGCAAAAATAGAAAATCTTACGAAAACCGACACTTGTTACGCTTTTCGCCCTTTTTCTACTAACCACTAACCCAACCACCTACCTTTAACCCAAGCCTAACCCTTAACCCACAAAGTCCTCTTGATATTTACAAAGGTATAAAAGTTAAAAAGGAGGAGGATTGATTGCTTGGCAAGCTTATGGTAGGAATAAGTTCCACGCCGCTCTCGAGTGATTCACTAAAAATACACCTTCGGCCGAGTGTGAGTGATTTCTCCCGTGAGGTATGTGAACTTGTATATAAATGGAATTTTAAAAAGGCATGTTATGCCCAAATAAGTAATTTCTCATATGAAACGTTCTAAATAAATCATTACGAATAGGATTGTAAATAAATAAAGATAAAACCCAAAAAGACCTTGGATTCCCGACACTCTACGACAAGCCCAAAACCTTCTTTTCTACCTATTCCATTTGGGAGTGTAAGCCACATATTAAAGAGTTTTGCTTTAGGACAAGCAAAAGTTCAAGTGTGGGGGTATTTGATGTGTGTAAAATGCAACATATAAATTACATCAAATAAGGCATAAAACTAACCCTTTTTAAGTACTAATATTGGAAAAAGAGTGTTTTTGTCTTCCTTTTGTATTTTCAGGATTAAATGAGCTCAAAAACACAAAAGAAACAAAAAGACAGCTAATTCCAACATAAATACAAGGAAATGAACATTAGTGGACTGCCCGACCCCTCAACGGCACCTTCCAAAGCAAAATAAAGAAGTCAGAAGACTGAACACGCCCCGTGCTCAGCCAGCACGGGGCCGTGCCCAAGAAGCAGCAGAAAAGACAAACCTATAGAAGCTTCTATTGCCCACCACGGGGCCGTGCCCAGCGGACACGGGGGCGTGGCGAAAGTACAGCAGGCGCATTAATTGTAATTGCGAATTACAATTAATGAGGAGAGAGAGTGTCAGACGGGCACGGGGCCGTGTCCAGCGGACACGGGGCCGTGCCCAGCTCTCTGTTCAGCCTATAAATAGGAGTGCTTGGATTCATTTCAACTCATCCCTTGGCACACCACCTCTCTCACACTTCATCCACCACCCACCACCATCACAACACCATCATCCACCACCATCATCCATTGTCCATCGTAGAGTGTGTGAGTCGTCTCGGGATCCAAGATTGATCGTAAGAGTTCTTGACAATCAAGGTCATGTTTGCCTAAGTCTCTTACATCACTTGGTGAAGACAAAGTGTCTAGTATAATACTTTTTATTTCTAATCTTTTGCACTTTTTATTTGGTTTTGTATTAATGACTTTAATAACTAGTTACTTATGTTGAAGGTGATCTTTCCTTATCGTTTGTCCGTGGTGTCTTGGCATTATTTTACTGTCTATATAAAATAAAGGATTTTCACCATTCATATCTCCACGGTCTATATGGAGGTATGTTGGCTACCTGGTCGGGGGTTAAGGGAACGGTTTGGTAAAGGTCTTGCCATTGTTCAGCGTTTAGAGGTCCTACAATGGACCTGGGTCAAATTTAGTAGGACCTCCTTCAATACTTCACGGTATTGGATGGTGGGGGTCCAAACTCTTTGACCCCCTCATAAGTTAACTACTATTAATACTATAACCCGGCTATTTAGGACTGTATCCCTGCTGACTCAGACTACTTAGCCGAGGGTAACGTCACCGCCAAAAGCGGGGCCTACCACAATACTGCATTAATAACTTAATTCATTATCTTCCAATAATCCACCATTTTAGGATTGTATCCTTGTTGACTCAAACTACTGGGGTGAGGGTAACGTCACCTTCAAAAGAGGGGCCTACTACAATAACTAAGATAATCTCTTAATTATGTGCAAAAGTGCGGAAATAATCAAAGGTTATACTAGATACGAGTCGGAACCAAGTGATTCATCTTGTCTATCTGTTTTTCTTTTATTTCTATTTTTCAGCAATTTTTGTTAGTTTTTATTTTCTTAGCTTAAAACATTTTTCTAAACTTTTATTTTGATTAGACGTTGAGGATAAACCAGTACTAAAAGCTCTTGTGTCCTTGGACGACCTCGGTATCTTACCAACACTGCCCATATGTGTGTTTAGTGTTAGTGAAATATCGTGTTTTATAAATTTAAAACTTGGCTAAAATAAGTGTTAAAAAGGGCTTAAAATATACACCTAATATATATAACACTTCACCGCACATCAGTAAACTAATCAATCACTTATGTACTAATGTGCATTTTATCAGCATGCAAAATTAGGGGATCGGATCTCAGGTGCAGTTTTAAGGTTTCTTGATGCTTATTTTGACTACTTTTTCATATAATGAATACATTATATTATACCTTATATTAAATCACAACTCAAAAGCCATAGTTTTGTTTGTTACCTTTTTGTATTAGCCACGACAGTTTTACTTAGTTTTTTCACTTTGGCCACCTCAGGAAGCTTCTATCCTTTTACTTGATGAATAAAAGAGACAACAAAGAGAAAGGCGGTCCTTAATGAGAGACTCAGGCGCGTGCAGACTATCTAGCCATAAAAAATGTCAATGACGAAGCTTTCCATGGTGCTATCGGTTGGAGTGTACAGGAAGTGGTGGTGGTGCAGACGCAGCTCCGATGAAATGTGGTGTTGAAACAAGGTCGAAACAAAACGAAAGGGGACAATGACGACATAGTGACAGAGTTTAGAAACCATAGCCGTGAACTTCGCCGGCTAGGGTTTTTATAAAAAATCCAGTGACCCCTTCGAGCTACGTGTCTCATTTCGAAGCTAGGAACTACGGGGTACATGTAAATCCAATTACCTATCTCGCACCACCTCTATACAACTTTAAGGTATGTGTAATTTGAAGAATGTTACACAATCGTTATAAATTATCAGTCCTTCCACACTTGTGTTTTTTCGTATGATGAGGAGAAGCTTCATTGATGTTTTCCTTCCCCTTTTGCAAAGTGTGACTAGAAAAGATTGAAATAATTATTTCTGCTTTCATTAGTTGGATGCTTAATTTGGGTTTTTCTTCATAAATATTGCTTTTATTTTTGTTCGTTTGTTTTGATTTCATATATACAAGTTATTATTATTAATGAAAAAAGAATATTTGGCATCCTTTTGGGTTTAACATTGAATTGTGACAAATTAGAACATGAACATGGGCTGCCCTGCCTCTCAATATTCTTGACCACTTCCACAAGGTCAAAATTATTTTTTGTAAGATTTTACAAAATGTTTACTCATTATTTTTAGTACAAACCATAAACATTATGTATTTATTCTAAGTCTTACTAAAGCATATTGGTTAATCAACAAAACTAGAAAGATTTGATTAGTTGTATATTCTAATCGAAATCGTTTAATTGTCTTAAATTCAGGTAAAGATTGTCAAATTTGAGAGATTAGGAGGCTGTATTATGAAACTGATGACTCGACTTCTGACTCGCCAGGCATTTTCATGTCTGATTCACTAACTCAGCTCGGAATTGCTTCCACATTACAAATGGGAGTAGAAACATAAGACATAGAAAAGCGATGGTCTTTAGTAGATAAACATATTTATGGTCTCAAAACTGAAAAAAAAAAGTCGGAGTAAGCTTTGTAAGTTAAAACGTCTAGGAATGTTGTAATGTTGCTGTAATCATCTTCTCCAAGCCATTGTTGAAGCCTTTGCTGTCTCAAGTAAACTTTGTTTTTAATGGTTCTTTAATTTTTGTTTTTCAACTCAAATTTCAAGCAAAATAATCGCATCTTTATTGATGCTTTTTTTTTGCCTAAATTGAAATTATATAGATTTGTGTAATTGCTGTCAACTTTTAAATCCAACTACATTTGTTTTAAAACAACCTGTTTTGACCCGTACTCAATTTTGTCAATACCTATTTCAACTTGAACCAAACTGACCCCCTTTCAAACGAACTGTCTTAACCTGAAGCCGTTCTGACCCGAACGCACTCTGACCCATTATCCCACCTGACCCAACCTGCCGTTTTGACCTGTACCCCTTTTTGTCAATACCCATTTTAACTCGAACGGAACTGACCTCTTCTAACCTTACCTCACTCTGACCCATTAGCCCATTTTAACTCGAACGCAGCTTGTATCTTCTAATATGTTATTGGATTTTTAATAGGTTATAATCAAGGTTCCATTTTGTTGGTCACAGGTTCACATTCTGTTGGTCACAGGTTCACATTTTTGGATGTCCGGATGTATTCAGAACGTAAGTTATGCGCGAAAATGCAAACTTGTGCACTTTTTGACACTTTTAGTCCCTGAATGACCCAAAAGTTTATTTTAGCACACCAAACCCCTCAAAGCCTATTTCTAAGCTATATAAAGGATATTTAAGGTGTGTTTAACTTATGGTCATGTTCCGGAATGTCTGTTACAGTTCAAATTGGCATACTTTCGCAGTTTGTCAACTTTAGTCCCTGTAAGCGATTAAACTTTGATTTCACCACACCAAACCTTCCAAAACTTATATCTAAGTTATGTAAAGGTTATTTAAGGTATGCTAAGTCTATTTCACTATTCCGGAGTGTTCGTTGGATTTAAACTGGTTATATTTACGCATCAGTGCGTGTATAACCTTCCAGAAAGCGATTTAGAGCTTGAAATCGAACAAGAGTTGATATGTGCAAAAGCTACACATATTTATACAAGTCCAAAGTATGAAATACAATATTTCATTGGTTTGGCATTTGTTTGATGGTTGAAGTGACACAGGTGTTACAGTCTGGTAACTCAGACTCATGATCAGTGTCAGACGATGTGAACGTGACGTCAATGTTTTCTGGTAACTCATCAGTTGTTTCGGACTTTAACTTTATATTGACAGCCTTTTTGACTTGTTCCTCATTTGGTTTTCTGGGAGAATAACCTTCCCAGATCGAAGGCGGACACAGGTGTTACAGTCTCCCCTACTTTAGGAAATTTCGTCCCGAAATTTAATTTTAGAGGAAACTTGTGAAGACAGCTGTGACGATTTCGCCTTCTAATAGATCCATTGAACCCTTAAGTAAAAACTTTGGGCCATTTTAGAACTCTTAGCGAATTTGTTAACCCTCAAAGTGAATTCCTTGTAGTAGTAAAACATGGAATTTTTGAACTACGGACAGAAGAACGTTTCTTATGAATACTTATCATAGGAAACTTAGTGTGTGCTTGAAATCAGAATTGGGGAGTGTGAGAATGAATGACATTGGTTAAGGTCCAAGACTTCTCCCGTATCATTATTCTCGTCACTATAGATCTTAACACATGACAAAACTTCTTGTGGTTTCTGTGCACTGAATTCCATAATTATGTAGGCCTCCATAATTACGTAATTCCTTGCACAGTCCGCACAGTTCATTTCGAAATGCGTAGAAAGGAAAATCATTTGAATAAACATGAAACGACTCGACTAGACCACCAAAGGGTCCTTTTAGTTAGATCAACGAACGATCCTTTTAACTAGATCAACGCATGATCTTCTTAACTAGATCGTCGTATGATCTTTTTAAATAGACCACTTAAGGGATCTTTTCATTTATATCATCACATGATATTTCTAACCAGATTTTCAAATCAATCTGTTTAACTAGACCATGCAAGAGGTCCAATTATAGAATAGTACTTTAAAACCCAAAGGACATGACTACAACGTAGAAGTCTATTAAGGATTTAAGATAGTAACTTTGGATATCCTACTATGAACCCCTCATATAAGATATGAAAGATTTTACGAGGATTTGGATGGATCATAAACAACCACAAAACATAAAAGAAAACACATAAGCACATAATTAGTTAACTTGATTCTTTAATTCGTTCTCTTTAGGTATAGATAATTAAAGCACACTAGGAATCCAATCTATGGATTTCATTTGGCACTTTAACCATTTCCAAGGATCCATTTATAAAGATAGAAGGATTCTTAGTAAGAGTTTGGCTTTGTTTCTTAAAAGAAACAAGTGTTTATGGTTCTAGGGGAGATCATAAGTGATCATAAAATGACAGAACCACACGAGTAGTTTGTATTTGGGTTGACATCATAAGGTTGTATCAAACATTCACACAATCGTATCAGTTTTGCAATAATAAAAACGACGAATTTTTATTTATATAACAACTGACTTGTCTTTAAACGTCAAAGATAACAACCAAGGGAAATAACAAAACACTAGTTGTTCACCGCTGCATCATTGTTCATGTTTGCCTCATTGATGTTAAATGCTCATCCTCGCGCTGGAGGTATGTTAACAAGTCTTGGGCAATTGTTCCTGTAGTGGGTAAGGTCACCACAGTTATAACATGACCCCGGAGGGAACCGTGCTTGAACAGCAGCAGGGTTTGCAGCAGCTTGATTTGCATATCGACATACATTGATCAAATGTCCCAACCGCCCACAGTGGGTACATTTGTGACACTGCTCTTGCTCTAGATGGTGACGGTTGCACTTGTTGCACAAAGGTGCGGTACCAACATAGTTTTGCCTTTTGCGAGGTTGTGCTGGCTGGTTTGGTGCAACCTGTTTGTCTTGAGCAGTTACTGCGTAGTTTTGAGAGGCTTTACGTTTCTTCTTCTTGGACACCTCAGCATGTTCTTCCTTTGGTTCCACTTGAGCAGTCTTGTCAGATTGTCTTGGGTCACCCTTTCGAAACAGCTTTTTCTTTCTGATGTGGGATTCAGTTAGGGTGGCAGACAGTTCAATGGGTTGTCTGATAGTAGTAGGGTTGCTGCCAGTAACAATATCCTGAACTAAGTCAGGAAGACCATCAGTATATTTCTCGATCGCCTTATCCACAGGAGTAACCATAGCAGGACACAACAGGCTCAATTCTTCAAAACGGTCAGTATAGGCTCGATGTTCACCACTATCTTGCTTCAAATCATCAAACTCCCTCTCCAAAGCTCGTAGTTCATGACGAGGGAAAAACTCCTTCATCATAAGAGCCCTAAGCTCAGCCCAAGTCTGTGCTAATGCAACCTCAGCACCGCGGTCTCTCATCACCCCGTTCCACCACGTAAGAGCCCTCTTCTGAAACACACTTGAAGAAAACTCGACCTTGCGATTTTCAGGACACTGAACGTGACGGAAGGTATTCTCAATGCTTTCAAACCATTGAAGAAGCCCAGTCGCTCCCTCAGAACCACTAAATTTGAGTGGTTTAGCCGAGTTAAAAGTTTTGAAATTGCATGGGGCATTGTTGTTGTTGATGGCTTGCATCATTTGAGCATAAAGATTTGGGAAGGCAACAGCCATTTGCTGTGTGATGATTCCCGCCAGTTCGTCATTTGCCATCTGATTGTCGCGTCGAGGAGGCATTCTAAAAGAGGAAACATGAAAGGAAACGAGTGAGAGATTTAGACGAAAAGAATGAGATGAATCAAATCTGATGAAAGCAAGGATAGTGGTCATTTGTTTGTTACTACAAAGCAACAAACGACACACAATGACTAATCGAAGTAAATGGATTAAAATAATGTATCGCGAAGACATGCTCGCCTATAAGTGAACACTCATCCCAAGAATTCCCAGGTAAGCACAACTGGTCTCGCGTCTGATGAGATGTATACGAAGTGCTTGCCTAGACAGAAAATCCAGAATACAGGCATTCACCCTTCCAGTTTGCACGTGTTCACATTATTTAAAACCCAAAACCTTGACGAGATTTTTGAAAATTCAAAGGGGTTCAAAACCATATAACAGAGGATTCAAAACCTTACAATAGAGGGTTCAAAACCTTGTAATAATTCATCCTAGAACAGATGATTTGTTTTCAAAGCGGTTTTGAAATTTATGTTCTTGTTGTGGTAGTCGCCTAAGGATAGGTGACGGTATTGTTTTATGACTAAACGCAAGTAAACTCGAGTTAAGGTCCTAGAAAGGTTATAGACTAGGTCAAAGCATTACTAATAACCTAATTCCCTATAACCATTGGCTCTGATACCATCTTTTCTGTCACACCCCGACCACGTAGAACATAGAAAACGTGGCGGAAACATCGGGGAGTGTTGTAACAGAATTAATTGTTTCAAATCCATGGCAATTGAAGTTTCGTTTTATTTATCAAAAGTGTTACAATGTCTTAACAAACAAAGAAGTACAACATAATTAACTCGTCTTGTCTCGTTTTAAATCACTAAGGCACAGGTCCGCCTAAGTATGTCTTGATAAGTCCTATGCATCATCTCCTGAAAACACATGTGAAAATAGGTACGTCAGCATAAAAATGCCTGTGAGATACATAGGTTTTGTGAAAATAGGATTCATGACTTATGTTTGTGAAAATGTTTAGTCATGAACCTTGTAATTTGCTTTGTCTTGTAAATCATTTGAAAGACGATAAGATCAGATGATATGTATAAATAAGTGAATAATGTATGGTTAAATGAATAACCATATAAAATGAGTTTGTATAAGATAAGTTATTTATAAATCAATGTTTTGTGAAAAGTATGTTATTTGTATAAAATGTTCTATGTCTCAACTGAAATGATTCAAATAACGCTACGATATATAATACCATACAAACACTTATATATAGGAAGTACCAGCGGCGTATCCACCATGCTTGTATCATATTACACACGTCTCGTTACTTAATCACTTAATCAAACCAAACCACCAAGATGTAATGTTTAACAATTGTAGAAATGTTTATGTATTGTAAGTAATGTAAGGTTAAACAAATAACCTTATAGTAGCATATCAAAAGTATACTTTGGATTTGTAAGTAACATATTAAACTATGTTTTGGTTTCATAAGTAACATATCAAAATATGCTTTGGATGTGATAAATAACATATTAAACTATGTTTTGGTTTCATAAGTAACATATCAAAATATGCTTTGGATGTGATAAATAACATATTAAACTATGTTTTGGTTTTGTAAATAACATATCAAAATATGCTTTGGATGTGATAAATATATGTTGGTTTGTACAATACCACACATGAGAGTATATCAAACTATACTTTAATAGTGTGATTTAAGAATTCATTCAGACCTTGTGCATCAAAATACACCTTTGAGACTATAGAAATACCACAAAGGCAATCCCTATTTGGATGGAGCAACCAATTGGTTTCAGACATTCCATGACAACAGGAATGGGGTGTCAAATCCTATAGCGCTATATCATACTAACAATCGGTCTGGAGAATATAAAATAAGTACAATTCAACATTTTATTTTATGTTCATTGAGAAATCAGTATTTAAATCATAGATAGTCATTTAGTTTGACAAAAGATAAGTAATAACATGTATAAACAAATGTCAAAATGTAAGCATGTGATGAAATCAGCTGTACTAAGTAATGCACACAATGGGCACACGTAACATAAAATGTAATGAAATCATGTACTATAATGTACTAACGAACATAGCAGGTATATGATGTGAAAACAGGAAAGCATGAAAGTAACAAGTAGGCACATGTGTTTCACCCCAAAACAGTTTGGAAAACAGTAAAAGAGGGGTCTATGTACTCACTTGCGATTGCTCAGAAGTCCTTGAGTAACAACCAAACAATGCTAGAGATCGCGGATATCAAATGGCACCTAATATAGGTAACTATGTTAATTAACCGGACCTAGATCGGAAGATCGGATAGCATGAGGGTTTGTAAACCAAACGAGTGTGGAGACTCGTGTGATATGGTTTAACAAAGCCTACATACTAAATGAAACCTAACCTGAGTGCTTTCGACCCAATACGACCCGTTTAGGTAGCTTATGCTACTTTAACGCGTCGTGCGCGTGAAACGCGTTCGGACCGCCTACCTAGTCCTATGACAAGTATTATATGCCTATATATATTACATAATCAGTTATGTGACAAAATTTTAGGTTACATATGCTTAATTACCAATTATATATGAAAAGGGTATTCTGGTAATTTACCTAAGGCATATAAACTACCTATCATACAACTACTTAAACGATGTGACCATAAGGTATAACCTCGGAAGGTTATTCCCTACACTATGGTCACCTAATGTATTTGGTCGGATCCTAATGATCGACCAAACTGGGTCGGGTTCGAAGGTATAGGCGACTTATCAGATCGCCTACCCTACGACCCTAGACAACGTGGTAATCAGTGGGCATAGTCCCAAGGGACTATGACCAACGTGATTACACTCACGTTGCGAAGTTCTAACGAACTTCGCATTGACCATTACCGGTCAACGCTGAAAGTCAAACAAAGTTTGACTTTCTGACTCGAAAAGCAATAAAATAAGGAAAAGAACGAAAGAATACTTACGAAGGGTCCCCGAATGCTAACCTCGATTCAAAAATCTCAGGTATGAAACAATAGTTTCAACTTAGAGTTTCTCAAATCAAAGTTCTTGTAAGTTTTGCATTGGGGTGATGGGGTATTTATAGTTTTCGGGTAACCGTTAGGATCGTTTCATGGAAAACGTGCCTTAATCCCATCCGTACATGTGTTGCAAAGTTATGGTGCCTAAATTCCATCCTTATCATCTGACTAAACAATTTAGAATGTGTGGTTGAGGATTAAACAGCTGCAATCTGATGTTAAATACACTTAATCTGGTCTGGTTAGGCAGTCGCGTAGCGCGACTGGTAAGCCTATAGGGCTCGTGCTACGCTAGCACCCCCCTGAATCAGAAAAGTTTCAGAATTGGCAGAAATGGTCCCTGCACGTGTTTAAGGCCTTTTTCGATGCGTTTGAACCCCGTTAACCTCATTTTAAGGCTCTAAAATAAAGTTAAAGTATAGGGAACTCAAAACATGCTCAAAAATATGCCGGAGGTTGGTTCGTTTGGCCGTACGAACGCGATGTTCGCTTAATTACGACGGAATGCGCATAAGTGCGAAAAACGATCCAAATGACGCGACGAATGGATTTTTCTTATGGCGAACACTAAAATATAATATAGTCATGCTTACATAAATTTTTGGATGTCCGGATGTATTCAGAACGTAAGTTATGCGCGAAAATGCAAACTTGTGCACTTTTTGACACTTTTAGTCCCTGAATGACCCAAAAGTTTATTTTAGCACACCGAACCCCTCAAAGCCTATTTCTAAGCTATATAAAGGATATTTAAGGTGTGTTTAACTTATGGTCATGTTTCGGAATGTCTGTTACAGTTCAAATTGGCATACTTTCGCAGTTTGTCAACTTTAGTCCCTGTAAGCGATTAAACTTTGATTTCACCACACCAAACCTTCCAAAACTTATATCTAAGTTATGTAAAGGTTATTTAAGGTATGTTAAGTCTATTTCACTATTCCGGAGTGTTCGTTGGATTTAAACTGGTTATATTTACGCATCAGTGCGTGTATAACCTTCCAGAAAGCGATTTAGAGCTTGAAATCGAACAAGAGTTGATATGTGCAAAAGCTACACATATTTATACAAGTCCAAAGTATGAAATACAATATTTCATTGGTTTGGCATTTGTTTGATGGTTGAAGTGACACAGGTGTTACAGGGACTTTTTCAGCAATGGTTTCTTTTGCTTTTTCACCGGATGCAATACATCTAACCGGCATAACGACCGGGACTCCACGTAAGGCAAGCACGTGTGTTGTTTCTAAGCCAATACCACTTTTAGCCCCTGAAAGTTACATATGGTTTAGAATGTTCAAATGTATCATAGCATATAAGACTAAAGGGTATGGGGGCCCGCTTAGGCCCGGCGCCGGTCCCCCACACCGCCCCCCTCATGTCCGGCGTGTCCTCTCCGTCTGACTCGCCGTGCCAATCTCCTCTCTCCTCACACACACAACTATACATATATACATATATATATATACATACATATATATATATACATACATATATATATATACATACATACATATATATATATATATATATATATATATATATAGGTGAAGGTTAAAATGAGAACCACCTCGAGTTGTATGAACCAGCGAGAACCACCCCCGCGGGGGGCCGTTGACCACGATTTTTTTTTACAACTAGATGTGTATATTTTAACACCCTACGTAAAGTTTGGGTTTAAACGACGCGCGCCCGAGGGGGTAGTTTTTTACGCCCAAAGTTTGGGTTTTTTTAATTTCTTTTAATTTTTCTTTTTTTTAACCAAACTTTGGGCGTAAAAAACTACCCCCTCGGGCGCGCCGTTTGAACCCAAACTTTGCGTAGGGTGTTAAAATATACACATCTAGTTGTAAAAAAAAATCGTGGTCAACGGCCCCCCGCGGGGGTGGTTCTCGCTGGTTCTTACAACTCGAGGTGGTTCTCATTTTAACTTATTCATATATATATATATATATATGTATGTGTATATATATATATATATATGTATGTATATAAAGGGGTTCATCCCCCACCCCCTAGGTCCATCCTCTTCAAGCCCCGCTTAAGTGTTGGTGACGTGGCGGCCCATCCCCTTGGGATTGAGGCTCTCCATACCCTCCAGTCTAATATAAATCAAATTATATTGCTGGTCTCCTCGTATCTAAAAAAAGTTATTTATGTTAGGCTATGTGTTGTAAGTTAACTAAAAATTACATGTTAAAGTGTCGTGTCATTGTCATGTAGACAATGGAGCTTTACGGACCCACCCTTTAATTGGTGTGTTGTGTCTTACTATAATTAAATAAAAAAAAGTTTTAAAAAGTGAATGTGTGTGTGCATGTGATTGGTCATTGCTGGAATGTACTGGTCCCCATCTCTCTTATTCATTCACGCTCGTTAAGGGGGTAACACCTACCCTCTTTCTGACCCCTTTAACAATCGTGTTATGGTGTTTGGCGTTGGTGAAAGGGTGAGATGACATGGACGCCGCTCCACAACGTAAATAAGATACATATTTGTTTTTAATATGAACTATATTAAAATCTAGAGAAATGGCCCCTATTTTAATGGTATACTTAGATTTCTACAAAAATAGTAAGTTATTAAAAAAACTAAATCGTGTTATATGGAAAATAAAAAATATATGCCATATGTTTTAAATATTTTAAGAAGTCTGCAGAAGTCACCATTCACAATGGAAATAAATCCAGAAATCGCCGTTACCAATGGAAAGTTGTACAAAACTCGCCATTCTCAATAACAACTTTTGCAAAACCAATGATTAAAAAGCTTACACTCTCTGCTAATGCCTACTAAATGTTAAAAATCGTCACTTCTAATGGCTTTAGCATTACTTGTGAAAATTTTTGAAGCTTGACATTAGTTAGTGATTTTTTTTAAACGACACTATTTGAGAAAAAAAAAAACTCTTCACTTACCTTATTCTTAAAAGGGTAATTGCACGGTAACCCTGACCGCGGAAGGGATCTCCTTTCCCAAGTTTACGACCTGGCAACGCTGCCTGGCGGTGAATACCCAGCCGAGTTCGAGGTGAGAGAAGAGCCTGCAAGCAGGATTCGAACCCGCGCCACTTTGAACTCCCGAACCGGTTTTAGATGGGTGCCGGTGGCCACTGCCACTTACCTTATTCTTGCTCATATCTATTTCATATTTGCTAACTTTCACGTTGCAAGTGGAAAAGAAGTCTTAACTTTTAAGCAGTGGCGACTTTGATGTTGTGCGGGTAGGACCTCCGCACAAGGCCCGTGATTTCGAGAGGCACGCGATTTAAAAAAAAATCCGATATATATACATATGTTATTTTTTTTAAATTGTAAAGACATACCAATTTCAATATAGGCCCATTTACAAATATTTTTTTATGGTTTGGAATCTAGCCTACATGGCATTAGGTATATTGAGCCTAATACTAATTTGCTTATTAAAATAATAATAATAATAAAACATTACGGGTGAACACATTTTTTCAAGCTCGAACAAGTTACGCGAATTATCAGAGACGCTGCTTTTAAGATATAATATAACATATAATAATAAAACCGTTTGGATCTTTACATACAATTATAAAGTTATAAAGCGACACTTAATCATGTGACTAGGATATAATGTGCTTGCCATGTCGCAGTCCTCATGTCATTTATTCATCGTACATGGATATTTAATTTCTTTGGTATGCGGGACTCCTGTAATATATAAACAGACTGAACTAGAATCCGGCCATAGCCCGTCTTGTATCGTAGTTTTTTTTTTTTTAAAGAAAACTTCTATAGAAAACAACCGAACCCGAAAACCGGGCAGGCAAAACAAACCCGACTTACATAATTACAAATTTACACCAATCCGACCACCGGATATTTTTAAACTTGGATCTATTTCTAAACCAAAGAAAGCCTAGGGATGAGGAAAAGGAGGTTTTTCATGGTATTATTTTGGTCACCTGTTGCCCTGTTAGTGTGTTTGGAATGCTAGGAATGGCGTGAGATTTAATGGCTTACGGTTCAAGATTGATGATATTTTTGCCAGATAACCGAAGTGACAAGGCACGAAGTGAACAAGTGATCCACGGTTTCTTCAACGGAGTTACAAAGCGGACAAAAATCATCTTCAATACTTATACCTCTTTTTTTCAGAGCCTCGGCCGTGGGAATTCTTCCCATTTCAGCTTTCCAGGCAAAGATATTACATTTAATAGGAACCCACGAACACCATTTCATCACATACCTGGAGCTGAAATCGAGAGAATTGAAAATGATAGACTTGACCGATTTAACGCTAAAACTCCCGGACTTGCAACCAAGCCAGTTCCACGAATCCCTTCTGTCCGAAAGCATGAAGTTCTGGATTAAAATGTATCTCAATAAAATAATATCTCAAGTTAGTCAAAATGCAAATTAAACCATTCTTAATGCTCTATATAAGTGCTTGTATGATTTTCACAACTCTCAGATTATATGTCTTATTTAAGTATTGATTCACACAACCACGAGTAACATGTAGTTAAATAAAAAGTTAAAATATATTTGAAATGAAGCCATATATTTTATTTAAACAATAATTGACATATTATAATCTCATTTGTAGTTTTGTTATAATGTACTTTTGTTTTCTTCTTTTTCTTCCAGCTTTTCTTTTGTGGCTATAGACTTCCCATTAACAATACTATAACAAAATGGCAAAATCATTTCATAATGTCCCCCCCCCCCCCCCCCCTTAGATTTTTTGTATTTGTTTTATTTTATTTTGCTACGCAGAGTCGTTCCTACGTTTTTAGAGACCCTAAGCGAACTATGAAGAGGGGGCCCTAATTTCACTGATAAACTCTCCTCTAATCCCGACGCCATGGCTCTTCTCCAATCCCGACTTTCGTCCAGTGATAGTCGATAACCTAGAAATTGAAAACAGATTGCGATGGGAAGTGGGAACGATTATTACGGTTGTATGTAGGGGCTTTAGGCCGCTAAATATTGATGATTAGGTCGATGTGTGTTGTGTTGTCATAGTTGGAAATTAAAGCGAAATGAGTTTTGAAACTTGGCCTTTTTTTGCTAAACAATATTTATTTGGGGTTCCTTTAATGAAAAAACAGTTTAGTTTTATAATAAACGTATTTATTTGAGCGTAATACATATACTATATAAAAAAAACTTTCTAAAAATTGCAGGCTCTTATTTTTTGGTCGCCCTAGGCCTGTGCCTAGGTTGCAAAGCCTATAGAGCCGGCCCTGTTGCTACGCTTCAAACTTCGTCGTTGTTAGTCACCTTATCGGTTGCTCCCTGACGTGTTTAGCAGATTGTGTTGCTCTTTGTTTAGTGTTACATGTAATTTGTTGACCGGACATGTGCTTCGACAATAATACATGACGCATGTCCCTACGTGCTTTTACACTATTTACCCTTGCTTGAAATCCAGCTCTTTTTCTGCCACATGCTTGACCCTAACCATTTTTAGCCTCGTGAATCTGTCTCACCCTTTGTATTTGGTCTGGTACTTTTGGCCTTATTATTGTCCATATCCCTTTTACCCGACCCGGTGTTCCAGCAATATCTGGACTTCTCTTCACCTCTTGCATATAATTATCATCATTATTGTCTCTGTATTGTTTGGGTTTTAGCTATTGGCTCTGTGGAGGAATGACCCGATTCCGTCATTCCGGGTCGAATACTAACCATTTGTAAATCATAAACAAGGAAGATATTCCCATATATCTTAGTAGAGATACATCTCTGATAAGTTAGGGGTTGCCTAACTGACTTCCCAAATTATGGGGACACCCTAGAAGTTACCCATAAGTATAAATAGAGGAGTTCATCATAAAGGTACGACACATTAAACTTTCAACTCATTCCCTTTACTCCCACAAAACGAATACTTATTCTCACGCCTGATGGTGGTTACAGGAATAACCCCATTCCTGTAACGAGTCTTAACGGTGTCTTGTTTTGCAGACCTAGGATCAGATCACTTCTCATTGGATCAACCAGTTCAAATGACGTGTTCAGGTATTGTTCTTACATTGGTGCCATCCATGGGACCTGCTAGTACTAACGAACCTATTACCATGATGAGTGCTCCGAATGACGGTGTTGCAACTTCTAGCATGGTGCTGACTTCTGTTGCTGAAGGAGGAGCCGCAACGACAACCAACGTTACAACGATAGTCACGGCTCCTGCGATCACCAGGTCCTTGGCCTTGGAGTTTGATGCAGAATCGCCCCTGTGATTTGAGCGGGGGCAGATAGACACGACGTCTACAAGAATGGGCTTCTCCCCCTAAGGGCCAGGGCTTACACGGTCATCTACTACTACAACGGCGGGAACATTGGTTTCGACCGTCGCCACACAGGGGGTACCCCTAAATTCTGGTTCCCAGTGTTTACGCCGGCTTCAGGATCAAGAAGTTACCATTACAGACCAGCCCAGCCGGTTTATACAGCTGCGGGTGGGGCAACCGCACAGTACTTCTCGCTGGATGGTAATTTCCAATTTCCCCCGTTGTACTCAACAGCCCGCCCTTACAACGGCTCTCACAGCAGCGATGTCCACACCACCTCATCAACCAGTGAGGATGCCAGGGCAGCCTTGAACACCCCAATTACTCCCGAGAATCAAGCCTATATCCCGCCATACTATTACATGCCACTATACGGGTGCGTGCCCCCTCCTTTGTATGGGTGATGTGTACAAAATGCAACATATAAATTACATCAATTGAGACATAAAACTAACCTTTTTTTAGTAGTAATGTTGGAAAAAGTGCGTTTCTTTCTTGCTTTTGAATTTACAGGACCAAATGAGCTTAAAAGAACAAAAGGAACAAATAAGCAGCCAAAAACCAACATGATTAAAAGAAGAAGGAATAACATGACATGCCCGACCCCTCGGCAGCATCTCCAAGACAAAAACAAGAAAACAGAAGCTGACCACGGGGCCGTGCCCAGCCAGACATGAGGCGTGGTCAGACCTTGCAGAAAAAGACAAAGACTGCAGAAGCTTCTACGCCCACCACGGGGTCGTGCTCAGCTCACCATGGGGCGTGGTCAACTCTTAGATTTGCAGAATCTTGATAGTACAACAAAGAGTTGACCACGGGGCCGTGCTCAGAAGACACGGGGTCGTGTGGGGCCCTCTGCTGACAGCTGCAATTAATGAAGGAAGAGAAAAAGATGGCCACGGGCCGTGCCCAACGGACACGGGCCGTGGCCGGGGCTCTGTTATGACTATTAATAGGGGTGCTTGGTTCACTTCAAAGGCATCCCTTGGCAAACCACTTCTTTCTCACTTTGCCACCACTACAACAGCAACACCCACCACCATCATCCATCTTTCATCTTTAGAGTGTGTAGTAGTCTCGGGATCTAAGATTGATCGTAAGAGTTCTTGTCAATCAAAGGCCATGTTTGGCTAATCTCTTACATCACTTGGTGAAGACAAGTCTTTAATGTATTACTTTTGATTTTTAATCTTTCGGCACTTTTTAATTGGGTATGTGTTTTGGTCAAAAATCACACAAGGATAATGCAACCAAATCTGATTTTGTGAGGTATGATGCTTGGTTAATTGTATGAACAACAAGTATATGAAATCAACGATGAACACCGAGATTTATACGAGGAAAAAGCCCTTGATCTTTAGAAGATCTCCGGCATAAAAAACCTCGGGTGATGGAAACTACCGATCACCAACTATATTGCAAAAACAGCAGTGATCCTTGTACAACTTCGGAAGAAAACAAGCTCAATACATTGAATTGCTAGTGTAAGTGTGTGTTTTTTGCTAAGTGTTTGCAGATAATTCGAGTGTTGTGGGTGTTTTTCTGTGGTGTGTTCGAATTGTGCCTCTAATGAACTTGTTTCCCCTTAAAAAGATAAGGAAAAATCAACTAACTAACTTCCCGAAAAAGGTGGAAGTCACCCATGACCACCACTAACGGTTATTTCTTCAATATGCATGTGCCTAAAAGCATATTCCACGAGATTCCAGCAAAGAAGTGGTCCACTACGTTCATTACCTACATTTACACATTAAAAACGTGCAAAACATAAGTTCTGTTAAGGATCTCGGATCCTCAGACTCGTGATCATTAGACTCTGGATCCTCAGACTCTCTTCATCAGCCATTAAGCATCCGTGATCCATGCCTAGTCTCAGGATAGATGATCCTTAGCATAAAATTCATGCCCTAACAATTGCCCCCAATATGGCAGTTGTGATAAGGATTCACAGCTGTCATATTTCCGTCAGAAGCGGACTAGCCGTTGCTGCTGGTAACTAGTTGTTACACTGCCTGTCGTCACTGATAAGACCTGCTATAATCATCATTGCAGAATATAGAGTTAGAGATAACTCCTCAAGTGCCTTTACAGATCAGAAGATCCTTCCGTTCGTGGAGAATGAATCCTTCTACACAGTTTGCTATTAACCTTCCTGCATTTAGACAGTAGTTTCTAGGGTGAAGGATCAGGGATCCTTGAACAATAGGCAGGATAATGGGTGGTGGATGGATCCTCTGTTTGGGGGATGAAGCCACTCGTTATCCTTCCGTCTTTTATTTTCTGCACTACAAAGACCCGTAAACAATGGACACCCTTTGCCAACCCATGTGGACGGGCCACGTTTTGCTGGTAGAAACGTGGGTTGGCAATTTTGACAACCGTAAATGGTTTAACCTTTTGTGAATAAAATAACTTGAACTTTTTGGCTTATTTTGTGTTGATATCCTTGTTAATATCTTACTTTCCAACTGTTGTAATGTTCATTCTGTTTATACTTATCAAGCCTTGAAAAAATAAAAAAGATATCCAAAAAGTTTAGGATATGATCAAGGATCACATATCCCATACCCAATAAGTTCTAAAAAGTGATATAGTTTAAGAATCACAAGTTCAGTTGTCAAGTATAAGGGTTATTCAAATGAATAATGAATTAAATCAAAATAGTTAAGGATCATACCTGAGAATCCAAGTTAGGATCCTAACCTTTATCATTATAAACAGGATAACCATAAGACAAACCTTAATGGAAGGTAAGGATCAAGGATCCTTGGTCGTTTGTCTCCAAAAACCTGAAATAGGATACACCTTGGGACTAAGCCAATATAAGATAAGAGTTAGTAACTGGGGACAAGCCCAACAAACTGGGGACAAACCCAAATAAACTTGGGACAACCCCAAATAAACAGATGTAAACTGGGGTCAAGCCCATATAAACGGATGTAAACTGGGGTCAAGCCCATATAAACGGATGTAAACTGGAGTATGGCCCTCACTGGCGACTATCCAAACTTGAGCGACATGAAAATGCCGAAACCTTAGCTAACGTGAAAACGTTAGAAACCTTAGGAACGGATGTATGGTACGTCTACCATTATACGTAGGATCCTGGGTACAGCCAGTACAATGAAATTGTCAGCCCCTAAAACGAGTACTGGTCGCACTGCCTTGAACTGCACCAGGATCATCGTGCGCTACTGGCGAAACTGGGGACAAGCCCAAATAACTGGGGACAAGCCCAAATAACTGGGGACAAGCCCATAAACTTTGGAGAGTTGGCCAACCACTTTGATCTTCTGTAAAATGATAACAACTCTGCAAAAGCTTAAACTTTGTGAAAATAGATGTTAACTGATTAACATCTTTAACTTATGATAAGTAATAAGTGTTAGGGGAGGATTTTCTAACAATTAGTGATCCTTACACGTTATCCTATTTAGTGATCCTTACTTCTGTGACAGGTGGTGATCCTCAGAAGAGCTTCAGGATCAGGATCATGGATCACTTTAAGGATCCTTGTACTAACGATTGTTTACTCATGTTTTGTACTATCTCGCAGGTATAACAAGCTTGACCAAGTCTTAGCGACATTCCTGGAGAATATTCCTGAAGTATTCTGCACGTGCTAGATCAAAACTAGACGTTATGGAGAACGTGGAGGCTTGGCCCGAAAGTCGGAGAGTTTGTTAACTAGATATTTTTCTTATTTGAAAGGAGTAACGAGCTAGTGAGTGACACTTAGTCATTTTGGCAGTTTCACACACTCGAAAACGCTCTCATACAAGCTCTCGTTTAAACACTTAGCAATTACTTACACTTTTTACACATTTCACCGTAGTGATCCTTGTACCTAGCTCGTTACTATCCGAAGTTGTAAACGTTAATTCATTTATTTGAGCTTGGTGATCGGTAGTTTCCATCACCCGGGGTTTTTTGTGCCGGAGATCAACTCTTGATCAAGGGCTTTTTCCCCGTATAAATCCTTGTGTTGTTTGTGCATTTTACATTGAAGTGATCCTCATTGTTGTTACACATTTTAAGCATCATTCCCCTATACAAAGAGTTTGGTTGCATTATCATCATCAGATTTTCTGACCAAAACAGTTTGGCGCCCACCGTGGGGCAATTGGTGCTTTGCCTTAGAAGAATTCGCATTTCTGTGCTCATTCCGGTTCACTACAATCAAGCAAATGGCTTCCTCGGCGAAGAATGCTTCAAACTTGATGCCCTCATTCACTTCCTCACAAGGCGTTCCTCCTTTGCCTCCACCACCCTCTGGATCCCAGAAGAATACAGAAAATGCTGCGAAGAAACCGACTCCCATTTTCTCAAAACCACCTTCTCCTTCTGTTTCAACTAATCCTACTACTAATGATCTCTATACCTTGATTTTGCAGATGAGGAATCATGCACAAGAGCAGGATAAGACCAACGAAAGGATCCTCCGGGAGATTGATGAAATTAAGAAACAGAAGAAAACGGCAGAGGATCATTCTCCACTGATGCCCAGATCTTTGAATTTTGACACTCCGGTGGTTACTTCTCAGCCGTCAGTGGTTCCAAACATTCAATATGCGGGTGGACCAAAGGGAGTGCACTACGGAACAACAGCTATGACCCAGTCACTAGGTTCATATTTCCAGCCAGCAGGGTCCTATCCCCAGCATGTGGGATCCCTCACGAGTACAGGAGGATATTCAGGAATGCAGCAGGTTCAAGGATCCTCCTTCGTTCCAGGATCATCCCAGGTTCAAGGATCCTCCTTCGTCCCAGGATCATCCCAGGTTCAAGGATCCTCCTTCATTCCAGGATCACCCCAGGTTCAAGGATCCTCCTTCGTTCCAGGATCATCCCAGGTTCAAGGATCCTCCTTCGTTCCAGGATCATCCCAGTTTCAGGGATCCTTCCAGATGCCGGGATCCTTGAGGAGTTTGCAAACAGGAAGTTCAGATGTTCATCAAGGAGATTTTATCCCAATGCAGACCAATGCCTCTGCTGGACCTTCGATCATTCCAGAATCTCAACAATATGGATTAACCTCCATATTTCCTAACTTGAATCCAATGGGAGGTAACACTTTTAATAATCCTCATACTATTAACCATGGTTTTATGCAGGATCCAGGTATCAATCATGCCATGGCCAGAGAATTGCAAAAGCTAAAGGATATGATCTCGAGTGTCCCGGGGGTAGTCAAACCTATTCCAGAGATTGCAGATGGGAGCCACAAGATATCTCGCTTCGCACCACCAATCTGTGATGCTGAGATACCCAAGAGGTTCCATGTGCCTACAATGAAATTGTACGATGGTTCGACGGATCCTGAAGAACACATAGCACAATACAGGGAGAGGATGGAGATCAATCCAATCCCAGAAAAGTTAAAGGAAGCATGCCTATGCAAAGGATTCGGATCCACTCTTACTGGATCAGCACTCAAGTGGCTGCTAAGTCTTCCTCCCTATTCTATTACCTCATTTGCAAACCTAGTTAACTTGTTTAATACTCAGTTTTCTTGTAGTAGAAAATTTGAACGATTAACTAGTGATTTATATAGGATAACCCAGGGTCATAATGAATCATTAAGGGATTACATTACCAAATTTAGTAAAGAATCCTTAGACATTCCCAACTTAGATATAGCCACGGCTGTTGAGGCCTTCAAAATGGGATTACTTAGGGATTCCTTATTTTATGATGATCTTGTTATGACACCGTGCAGGAACCTAGATGAGGTAAGAACCCGGGCCCTCAGGTTCATCCGGCTAGAGGATGATAAGAGGATTCAGGAGAGGATAACAGGATCCTCAAAGCAGGACAAGCAAGGATCCTCATTCAGAAACAACAAGTTCAGATCCTACAACAAATCTGATAATCAGAACGTGCATTCTATTGATCAAGAAGAGGACGATGAGGATTATCCTCCAATCTCTGAATATTGCTTTAGTGTTGATAACAATGAACTAATCCTTGCCTTGCAGAACCTAGGTGATAAAGCTAGATGGCCAAGAAAGAATGAAAGGCCAGCTGCAAATAAGGATAAATCAAAGTGGTGTGCATATCATGAAGATTTTGGGCACCTCACAGAAGAATGCATTGCACTAAGAAAGGAGATTGGGTACTTGTTGAGCAAAGGGCATCTAAAAGAGTTGTTGGGTAGGAAAAAGTCAAGGACTCAGGATCCTGAAAGGATCCCTGAGAAGGCTCCAGCCTCTCCAGCAGACGCACAAGTGATAAACTTTATCTCTGGGGGATCCGACATTTGTGGCACATCCTTCTCAGCAGCTAAGAGGCATGCGAAGGAAACTAAAATGGATAACGGAGAAAGGCCAGTTCGAACATCGAGTGTCTCCGAAGGAAAAGTCATAACCTTTGATGAAGAGGATCGTACTGATATCCAGGATCCTCATCACGATGGTTTAGTTATTACTCTTTTTATATCTAACTGTTTTGTCCGCAGGATCCTAATAGACGGTGGAAGTTCAGTGAAAATTATCCAGCTTGACGTTCTAAAGAAGATGGGTATCCCCGAATCAGAGATCATACCAAGATCCTCCGTGCTCGTGGGATTTAGTGGCGAAACTAAGAACACCCTGGGGGACATTAAGCTCCCAATATATATTGAAGGCTTACACTCTTATAAAAAATTTTGTGTTATTGACTGTTTATCTTGTTGTAATGTTATCCTTGGCAGACCCTGGATACACGATATGAAAGCAGTCCCATCTACTTACCATCAATGTGTGAAGCTCCCTAGTCCTTGGGGAATAGTGAAGATCGATAGTGATCAGCAGGAAGCTAAGAATTGCTACACTTCATCGATGAAACCAGCTTCGAAGTCAAGGGAGCAATAGCAATCAAGGTATCCTCCAAGGAATGTCCTGGAGGCCAGAGAGCAGGATGTGGCAGAAATCCTCATGGATCCTGATGATCCTGAATCCAAAATCTATATCGGATCAGGGATCCTTGGCGAAATGAAAGAAGACCTCATATCCTTCCTCAAAAGGAGAAAGACTACCTTTGCATGGAAAAACGAAGACATGACTGGTATATCCAAAGATGTTATCACCCATAAACTCGGCATCGACAGATCCTTCAAACCAATACATCAAAGAAGAAGGAAGTTTGCACCAGAAAGGAATGCCATTATCCAGGAAGAGGTAGAAAAATTGCTCCGGGCAGGTATGATTAGAGAGGTCAAGTATCCAAGATGGTTGGCCAATGTGGTTGTTGTTCAAAAGAAAAACGGAAAGTGGAGGGTATGTGTCGATTTTACCGATTTAAATAAGGCATGTCCCAAGGATCCTTTCCCTTTACCCCACATTGACTCCATGGTGGATGCAACTGCGGGTCATGAACTGTTAACTTTCATGGATGCTTCATCTGGATTTCAACAAATCCAAATGGAACCATCCGACCAAGAGGATACAGCCTTCATGACTCCAACTGGTATATATTGCTATATTGCTATGCCGTTTGGATTGAGAAATGCAGGTGCAACGTACCAAAGGCTGGTGAATATGATGTTCAAGGATCAGATTGGACAAACTATGGAGGTCTACATAGACGATATGGTGGTGAAATCCTTAAAAGCTGAGGATCACCTGCGAGACTTGGAGGAAGCATTTGATATCCTTGACAACTATAATATGAAGCTTAATCCTTCAAAATGTCATTTTGGTGTCAAAGCAGGTAAATTCTTAGGATACATGGTGACTAAGAGAGGCATCGAAGCTAGCCCGGAACAAATCAAAGCAATAGTGAACATCAAATCTCCGGCCAATGCTAAGGATGTTCAAAGGTTAACAGGAAGGATAGCAGCCTTGAACAGATTCATATCCAAGTCCTCTGAGAAATGTAAAGAATTCTATGATATCCTAAGGAAGAACAAGAAATTTGAGTGGACGGAGAAGCATGAAAATGCTTTAAAAGCCCTCAAAGATTACCTATCCTCGGCCCCGGCTTTAATGAAACCAGAAAGAGGTGAAGTGTTATCCTTGTATCTCGCAGTATCCTCAAAAGCAGTAAGTGCGGTCCTTGTTAAGGATCATCAAGGTACACAACATCCCGTTTATTATGTAAGTAAAAGTGTACTTGATGCCGAATCCAGGTACTCACACCTTGAAAAACTTATCCTTGCATTAATAATGGCATCTACCAAGTTAAGACATTATTTTGAAACTCATGTTATCATTGTCAAAACTAATTTTCCAATTAAGAATGTCCTCAGGAAACCAGAGACGTCCGGAAGGATGGCTAAGTGGGCAGTAAAGCTGAGTGCCTATGATATAAGATATGAGCCTAGGACAGCTATCAAATCCCAAGCATTAGCTGACTTTGTGGCTGATTTCAGTAGTGATTTACAAGAAGAAGCTGAGTTAGAAGTCCAGCAGCTAGAAGAGACCAAGGATCCTTGGATACTCCACACTGATGGATCCTCAAATGTCAAAGGCACAGGGCTTGGAATACTACTAAAATCGCCACAGGGGGACATAATACCCCATTCTATAGCTTGTGAGTTCCAAACCACTAATAATGAGGCTGAATATGAAGCCTTAATTGCTGGTTTGCAAATTGCAAAGCATATGGGGATCAGGTATCTTGAGGTACATGTAGATTCTTTGTTAATTACAAATCACTTTAATGGATCATATGCTGTTAAAGGTGAAAAGCTAACCAAATATTTGGAGATAGTCAAAAGTTTGGCACTCTCTTTTGTTTCCTTTAGTTTGTCACAGGTACCAAGGGAAGAAAATACAGAAGCTGATGCATTGGCTAACTTAGGATCATCTTTGAAGATCCCAGAGGATATCAAGATCCCTATTATCCATATCCTAACCCCAGCTATTGAGGATCATGTGGCTATGGAGATAGGGAATAATTCTGCAATGATCCCCACTGAGGATACTCAATCCTATTCAGGATCCGGATCATGGATCTCACCAATTATGAGATACTTACAACATGGAGAGATTCCTACAGAAGAAAACCCTAGGGCTTTCAAATCTAAGGTATCTCAATTCACAATTATGAATAATATGTTGTATAGACAATCTCTTGCAGGACCATACTTGAGATGCATTGAGGATCCTGAAGTTCAGGAAGTTTTAAAAGACTTCCATGAAGGAGATTGTGGAAACCACACTGGGGGCAGGGCTTTATTTTCAAGGATCCTGAGGATAGGATATTATTGGCCAACCATGAAGAAAGATGCTGTGGAGTATGCCAGAAGATGTGATCCTTGCCAGAGACACAGCAATATCCTTCATCAACCAGCCGAATTATTGCATCCTATATCCTCCTCTTGGCCATTTATGAGATGGGGTATGGATATAGTTGGTAAGCTCCCTAAGGCACCTGGTGGGAAAGTATTCATGTTAGCTATGACTGATTACTTCTCCAAGTGGATAGAGGCTGAAGCTTTTGCCCAAGTCAGAGAAAAGGAAGTTATATCCTTCATTAAAAGAAATATTATAACTAGATTTGGAATTCCTTCTGAGATTATATGTGATAATGGTTCCCAATTTATTGGTGGCAGAACCACTAACTTTTGTGACAGCTGGGGGATTAAGATGATAACATCAACACCAGTCCACCCACAAGCTAATGGTCAAGCAGAATCATCCAACAAGATCATCATCAACAACTTGAAGAAGAAGCTTGGATCCAAGAAAGGAAAATGGGCAGAAGAGCTACCCTATGTGCTCTGGGCTGACAGGACAACCCCTAAGAATGCTACTGGTCAAACACCATTCTCTTTGGTGTTTGGGGCAGAATCAGTGATCCCAACAGAAATGGTGGTTCCTACTGCTAGAACAAGTACCCGTGATCCTGAGGAAAATGATGAAAACTTGGCTCAAGACCTGGATACTATTGAAGAAATCAGGGATATGGCTAGGATCAGGATGGCCAGTTATCAACAAAGAATGGCTGGTGCTTACAATAAAAATGTCAGGATCAGGAGGTTTCAAGTTGGAGATATGGTGTTAAGGAAAGCATTTCAGAATACCACCAATCCTGCTGATGGAAAATTGGCTCCAAAATGGGAAGGCCCCTATTTGATTGAAGCTGAAGCAGGAAATGGGGCATATAGGTTGCTAACCATGGAAGGTGAATTGCTACCAAGAGCTTGGAATGCTGTCCACTTGAAGAAATATTTCATGTAAGCAGGATCCTTATGTTATAGGTGATCCTCATCAAAGAGATATCCTTAAAGGATCCTCAAAGTATCGGTGATCCTTACTCAGGTAATATCCTAATCTTGAACTATTTCATTTCTTAATTTTTTCATCTAAGGATAAGGATCATGTATCCTTTATCCATCTCTCACGTGAGTTCAAGTTTTGAAAGCTCAGGTATCTTCAGCACAACATTGGTTATCCACAGAAGCAATCCGTCCTTTGGGTTTAACCCCAGTTATTTGGGCTTGTCCCCAGATTCCGCCTGCAGCGCACGATGATCCTGGTATAGTTCAAGGCTTTGGGACCAGTACTCATTATAGGGGCTGATAATTCCATTGTTCTGGCTATGCTTAGGATCCTACGTATAATGGTAGACGTACCATACATCCGTTCATAAGGTTTCTAACGTTTTCACGTTAGCTAAGGTTTTGGCATCTTCATGTCACTAAGTTTGGATAGTCGCCAGTTAGGGCCATACTCCAGTTTACATACGATCCTTGGGCTCGTCCCCAGTTATCCTTGGGCTTGTCCCCAGTTATCCTTGGGCTTGTCCCCAGTTGCTAACTCTTTTCTTATATTGGCTTAGTCCCAAGTTATGCTCTATTTCAGGTCCTTGAAGGTAGGCAGTTAGGGATCCTTCATCCTTATTTCACTCTAAGGTTTATCTTATAGTTATCCTTATTATGGTTAGAATTCTAACTTGGGTCCTCAGGTATGATCCTTAACTCTTTTGATTTTATTTATTATTCTTTTAAATGACCCTTATACTTGACAACTGAACTTATAAATTTTAAATCATGTCATTTTTTAAAAACTTATCTGTTATGGGATATGTGATCCTTGTTCATATCCTAAACTTTTTGGATATCTTTCCTAGTTTTTCAAGGCTTGATAAGTATAAACAAATTGAACATTATAACAGTTGGAAAATAACATACTAAAAAGGATAACAACACAAGATAAGCGACAAAAGGTTAAGTTTTTATTTATTAACATAAGACTAACCCTTTAAAGGTTGTCAAAATTACCTACCCGAGCTTCTACCAGCAAAACGTGGCCCGTCCGCTGGGGTAGGTAAAGGGTGTCCATGATAATGAGTTCAAAAGTAGTGCAGGAATATAAAGGCAGCAGGATCACAATGGCTTCATCCCCCAAACAGAGGATCCCTCCACCAATTGCAATCCTGCCTATAGTCCAAAGGATCATACATGATCCTTAATCCTAAAAACCTATTGTTCAAAGTACAACCCATGAAATTGTCTTAAACATCACAACCACAAAAACAACCATCAAACTAAAAATTAGGCTCCGGCCTCAGCACATATATCCATCATCGCCCAATTGTGCAGCCTACACCTTCGCTGCATCATCACCACCAGCCGCTGCATCCTCAGCTTTATCCTTCAACCCGCTGCCACTAGCCTCAATTGCCAGAATCTCCTCAGCCTCTTCTTCATCACCCAATTCAGCCAGCCTTGCCTTCCATTCTTCAATCTCCCAGTTGCCTTTGTCGAAGGCAGGATCCTGAGCTTCCAAGGCCATTTGGAGTTTGGTTTTGTACATTGCTATGGCGGCAGAAATTTTAGCATCATCCATGATCTCTTGCCTTTCATAATCAAAGTTAACCAGCACCTTGGCCATTTTCTGCTTGGTATCCTTGAGTTCCTTCTGAAGATCAGCAATTGCAAGATCCTTGAGCACAGCAACCTGCTGGAGATCAGCAATCTTCTGATCTTGATCCTCAACGTGACCAACGTAACCCTCGATCTCAGCAAATTTCTGCAAAAGAAAAGGGTAAAGCGGTGCAAGAGCAAGTGATCCTTAGAACAGCAGGATATGCAAGCAGAGATAGTGATCCTTACATCATTGAAGTACTCGAGGAACTGGTGGCGAATTAAGGGCAGGCCCTGCAAATCCTCAGCTTCGGAAGTCTTTCTCTTCTTGATTCCCTTCCCTTTGAGGGGTGCCTTGGGGATTGAGGCTGTCGGGCTAGTAGGAACCTTTCTTTTGGAGGATTTAACAGTGGTGAGATCGGTGACACTGAACCTTGAAGCGGCTTTGGCAGATTTTCCAGCGCCTACACAACCAAAATAAGATAAGTATCTTTTCTTAATAAACATTTAATTATTTATTTAATTATAAACAAGGATACTTACTCGACATTGTGACAGAGCCTGAGGATACCTCCTGTGAGTCTTGGGTTGTTGTCTTAAAAGTTCTAGTTTCAGGGTCAAGTCCCCAGAAAGTAGCAAGTCTTTCCCTGGTCGCAGGTGTTGTGATGAGACGTGAAAAGGAGATGGCTGCATGACACAAGACAAAGAAGGGGTTAGTGATCCTATTACAAAAACATGACCATCTGGTGATCCTTCTTAGGATCCTCCAGCCTACCATGGGTGGACCATGTTCTTGGTAAATGCTCTCCATCTGAAATGGTATCCCTCCTTACAAAGAAGAAGCGACGCTTCCAATCTTTATCGTTTTTGGTGACTTTGAGAAGAGGGTGATCTGCGCCGGGTTTCCGTTTAAACAAATAACGGTGGGATCCGAAGGTAGTAAGATCATACAACTCCGCTAGTTCTGACATTCCTAAATCAAGACTCTCCTGCTCGATGATCCTCTCTAGGGTGTATAAAACCCTCCAGATCATCGGCATGGCTTGAACGTAAGATATGCCAGTAAGGGAAAAGAAGGATTGTGTGAACTCCGGGAAAGGATAGGTGTACCCTATAGCAAATGGAGTGACTGGGAAGGCGACCCATGTATCAGAAACATAGTCGCTCAGAACAGTTGAATCGAAGGGTTTGAAAAAGACATTCGCTGGAAAACGGTGACGGATGGTATCAATCTGTGCATCGGTAAAGCAGCACCTCTCGTTCACCGAGTCCTTGACGATCTTCTGACTCTTCAAAGGGCTATCCTTTTTGTGATCCTTAGCCGGGGAATTTCGGAGCAACATTCTTGAAGTGATTAAGGTAAAGAAAGAAGAACAGAGTAAGAAAGGAAGAGAGAGGAGAAAGAGATACCTGATCGATCTTCAACTGAGATTATAAAGGGAGTTTCTTTCGAATTTAAATGCATAGTGATCCTATCTATATCTCTATTTATAATCATGATCTTGCAGGTTGTCACTTCCGTGACATCATCATCGCAACGGCTAGTTCAAAATTAACGGCTATATATCCGTTAGTTTGTTACGGATAAGATCAAGAAAATATAACTCGTCAAATTTTACAAATTACTCCTTATATTTTGGGGGCAATTGTTAGGGGAGGATTTTCTAACAATTAGTGATCCTTACACGTTATCCTATTTAGTGATCCTTACTTCTGTGACAGGTGGTGATCCTCAGAAGAGCTTCAGGATCAGGATCATGGATCACTTTAAGGATCCTTGTACTAACGATTGTTTACTCATGTTTTGTACTATCTCGCAGGTATAACAAGCTTCACCAAGTCTTAGCGACATTCCTGGAGAATATTCCTGAAGTATTCTGCACGTGCTAGATCAAAACTAGACGTTATGGAGAACGTGGAGGCTTGGCCCGAAAGTCGGAGAGTTTGTTAACTAGATATTTTTCTTATTTGAAAGGAGTAACGAGCTAGTGAGTGACACTTAGTCATTTTGGCAGTTTCACACACTCGAAAACGCTCTCATACAAGCTCTCGTTTAAACACTTAGCAATTACTTACACTTTTTACACATTTCACCGTATTGATCCTTGTACCTAGCTCGTTACTATCCGAAGTTGTAAACGTTAATTCATTTATTTGAGCTTGGTGATCGGTAGTTTCCATCACCCGGGGTTTTTTGTGCCGGAGATCAACTCTTGATCAAGGGCTTTTTCCCCGTATAAATCCTTGTGTTGTTTGTGCATTCTACATTGAAGTGATCCTCATTGTTGTTACACATTTTAAGCATCATTCCCCTATACAAAGAGTTTGGTTGCATTATCATCATCAGATTTTCTGACCAAAACAATAAGTATAAAATGAATGAAAATGAAAATGAAAGTAATGTGTTACCAAATGTAGAATCATATATCCTTTGAGGATCCTGGATCCTTAATCAGAATACCGGTATCGCTGAGGATCCGTGATCCTTCTTACTTAGTATTTTTTGAGATGAACAGCATTCCAAGCTCTTGGTAGGAGATCACCATCCATTGTTAACAAATTATATGCCCCCTTTCCTGATTCAGCTTCAATTAGATAGGGGTCTTCCCACTTTGGTGCTAGCTTGCCATCAGAAGGATTTGTAGTGTTCTGGAATGCTTTTCTTAGCACAAAATCACCAACTTGAAATCTTCTAATCCTGACATTCTTGTTGTATGCTCCAGCCATTCTTTGTTGATAACTGGCCATTTCCTTTTTTCTGACTTTGAGCAAAAGCTTCTTCTTAGGACGCATATGTTATGTTGGTTGGTGTAGAATATTACTGTGTCTTTGACAAGCATCACACTTCTTTGCATAATCCACAACATCCTTCTTCGTGGTAGGCCTATAGTATGTTGTTCTAAGGATCCTTGAGAATAGTGCTCTGCCCCCAGTGTAGTTTCCACAGTCTCCTTGACTTTGAAAGCTTTAGGATTTTGTCCTGTAGGGATCTCTCCATGTTGGATATATCTTAGTATTGGAAGGATCCAAGATCCTGAATTCGACTGTGCAGGATCACCAGGTATGATTGCAGAATCCTCCACTATCTCCATGGCTACGTGATCCTCAATTGCAGGAGTTAAAACATGGGTGATGAGTATTTTTAACATCTTCTGGCATCTTTAGGAATGATCCAAGGTTAGTTAAAGCGTCAGCTTCTGCATTTTCTTCCCTGGGTACCTGTGGTAGACTGAAAAAAGCAAAAGAATCTGCCAGTTTCCTGACTCATGATTAGTGGTTTGGAATTCCATGCAGTGGATTGGGGTATAATGTCTCCCTGTGGCGATTTTGGTAGTGTGCCTAGTCAAGTTCCTTTAACATTTGAAGCTCCATCCGTGAAGAGTGTCTAAGGATCCTTGGTCTTCTCAAGTTGTTGAACTTTTAATTCAGCTTCCCTTTGTAGATCACTACTGAAATCAGCCACAAAGTCAAGTAAAGCTTGGGACTTGATTACCCATTTTGCCATTCTACCTGACATTTGAAGTTTCCTGAGAACATTCTTGATAGCAAGGTTAGTTTTCACAATAATGGTATGAGTTTCTAAATAATGTCTATGTTTAGCAGAAGCCATAATTAAATCAAGAATTATTTTCTCTAAATGAGAGTACCTGGCCTCAGCATCAAGTAGAATATTACTTACATAGTATACCGGATGTTGAGAGCCTTCATGATCCTTAACTAGGATCACACTTACTGCTTTAGCTGAAATAGCTAAGTATAAGGATAACGATTCTCCATTTTCTGGTTTCATCAGGGCTGGTGCTCTTCTTGGATAATGGCATTCTTTCGAGTGAAAACTTTCTCCTGTCATATCTTCATGTTTCCAAGCGAAGGTAGACTTTCTTCTTTTCAAGAAGGATATTAAATCCTGCTCAATACTGTCTAGGATCCCGGATCCTATAAAAATTTTGGATTCAGGATCCTCTGGGTTCAACAGAATATCCTTGACGTCTTGCTACTTGGAGGTTGGCTTCAATGAAGAAGTGTAACAGTTCTTTGCCTCCTGCTGATCACTTTCTATCTTTACCACATCCCATAGAGTTGGGAGCTTGACACATTGATGATATGTTGAGGGGACTGCCTTCATATCATGTATCCATGGCCGTCGTGATGAGGATCCTGAATGTCCGCACAGTTATCCTCATCATATGATATCACTTTCAGCTGGGTAAGGAGGGAAGTCCGAACAGGTCTGCCCCCATTCTCCATCTTTGTTTCCTTTGCACGTCTCTTAGCTGCTGAGAACCTCCGGAGATGAAATGGATGATTTGAGCATCGGATGGTGGAGGAGGAGCTTTTTCAGGAACTTTCTCAGGATCCTTGGTCCTTGACTTTTTCCTTCCAAGCAATTCCTTCAAGTATCCTTTGCTCAAAAGATAACATATCTCCTTCCTTAATGCTATGCACTCATCTGTGAGATGACCAGAATCCCCATGGTAAGCACACCATTTCGATTCATCTTTGGTGGCAGGCGGTTTGTCATTCTTCCTTGGCCACCTAACCTTGTCACCTAAACTCTGCATAGAAAGGATTAGTTCATTATTATCAGCAGAAAAACAATATTCAGAAATAGGAGGATGATCCTCATCATCTTCCACTTGTTCCACAGCATGCACATTCTGGTTGTCATGCTTGGAGTATTGCTTGGATCAATTATCGTTGAGATAGGATCCTTATTTGTCTTGCTTTGAGGATCCTGACAATCTCTCGTGGATCCTTTTGTCATCCTCTAAACGGATGAACCTAAGGGCCCTATTCCTTTCCTCATCTAAGTTCCTGCAAGGGGTCATGACAAGATCATCATAGAACATTGAATCCCTAAGCAAACCCATTTCAAAGGCTTCTAGAGCTGTAGCAATATCTAAGTTAGGGATTTCTAAGGATTCTTTACTGAATTTAATTATGTAATCTCTAAGTGATTCATTATGGCCTTGAGTTACCCTATATAAATCACTAGTTAATCGTTCAAATATCCTACTGCATGAGAATTGGCTATTAAACAAATTAACTAGATTAGCAAATGAAGTAATAGAGTAAGGAGGAAGACTTAGCAGCCATTTTAACGCTGATCCGGTAAGTGTGGATCCAAAGCCCTTGCACAAGCAACCAAATTTGGTGTCTGAAACCTCTTCGGTATCTCTGCATCATAAGTAGGTGGTGCAAAACGAGATATCTTGTGGCTTTCATCAGGAATTTCAGGAATGGGCTTAACCACTCCTGGAACGTTGGATATTATATCTCTAAGTTTCTGCAATTCCTTAGCCATAGCTTGGTTGATTCCTATATCCTGCATGAAGCCATGGTTAGCATTATAAGAAGTATTCAAAGTGTTACCTCCTAATGGATTCAAGGTTGGAATTCCAGATGTGAATCCATATTGACGGGATTCTGGTATAACTGAGGGACCAGAAGAAGCAATAGTCTGCATCGGTATGAAGTCTCCTAGATGAACATCTAAACTTCCGGGTTGCACACTCCTTAAGTATCCTTGATCCTGGAAGATGTTGGATCCTTGATGTGCTGTGAATGTAGGTCTTGGAGGATAATCCATGGATCCGAAAACCTGAGATGAGGATCCTTGAACCTGAGAGGATCCTTGAACCTGAAAGGGTCCTTGAACCTGAGAGGATCCTTGAACCTGAGAGGATCCCTGAACCTGAGAGGATCCTTGAACCTAAAAGGATCCTTGAACCTGAGAGGATCCTTGAACCTGAGAGGATCCCTGAACCTGAGAGGATCCTTGAACCTGAAAGGATCCTTGAACCTGAGAGGATCCTTGAACCTGAAAGGATCCTTGAACCTGAGAGGATCCTTGAACTTGAGAGGATCCTGAACCTAAGAGGATCCTTGAACCTGAGAGGATCCTTGAACCTGAGAGGATCCTTGAACCTGGAAGGAGGATCCCTGAACCTGAGAGGATCCTTGAACCTGAGAGGATCCTTGAACCTGAGAGGAGGATCCCTGAATTGGCTGCGTCCCCATGCATCCTCCTAAACTGGTGAAGAATCCCTGATGCTGAAATGAGGATCCTGAAGGCTGGAAAGAGGATCCTCGAGCCTGAGACATTACCGATGATCCAGAACGCATTCCTATTGATGCACCCTGGTATTGGACATCTGGAGCTGCAAAGTGCTGGGAAGTTATGACTGGAGTGTCGAAATTCAGCGACCTCGACATCAAAGGGGAGTGATCCTCTGCTGATTTTATCAATTTCACGAAGGATCCTGCCATTAGTTTTGACCTGCTGCTGCATGTGATCATCCATCTGCACAATCAAAGCATAAAAACTGTTAGTAAGTATAGAGGAAGAAACAACAGTTGGTTTTGTGAAAACGAGGGTTGTCTTCTTCGGAGAATTCTCAGCATTCTTCTGGAATGCAAGGGGGAGATGATGCAAAGGCGGAATGCCCTGTGAAAAAGTGACCGCCGACATAGAACTTGGAGTAGTTTTCCCTGAGAAGCCATGTGGTTGAAGGTAATGAACCGAAATGAATGAAATGAACAAAATTTCTCAGAATTGAAGCACCAATTGCCCCACGGTGGGCGCCAAACTGTTTTGGTAAAAAATCACACAAGGATAATGCAACCAAATCTGATTTTGTGAGGTATGATGCTTGGTTAATTGTATGAACAACAAGTATATGAAATCAACGATGAACACCGAGATTTATACTAGGAAAAAGCCCTTGATCTTTAGAAGATCTCCGGCATAAAAAACCTCGGGTGATGGAAACTACCGATCACCAACTATATTGCAAAAACAACAGTGATCCTTGTACAACTTCGGAAGAAAACAAGCTCAATACATTGAATTGCTAGTGTAAGTGTGTGTTTTTTGCTAAGTGTTTGCAGAGAATTCGAGTGTTGTGGGTGTTTTTCTGTGGTGTGTTCGAATTGTGCCTCTAATGAGCTTGTTTCCCCTTAAAAAGATAAGGAAAAATCAACTAACTAACTTCCCGAAAAAGGTGGAAGTCACCCATGACCACCACTAACGGTTATTTCTTCAATATGCACGTGCCTAAAAGCATATTCCACGAGATTCCAGCAAAGAAGTGGTCCACTACGTCCATTACCTACATTTACACATTAAAAACGTGCAAAACATAAGTTCTGTTAAGGATCCTGGATCCTCAGACTCTGGATCCTCAGACTCTCTGCATCAGCCATTAAGCATCCGTGATCCATGCCTAGTCTCAGGATAGATGATCCTTAGCATAAAATTCATGCCCTAACAGTATGTATTAATGACTTTAATAACTAGTTTCTTATGTTGGAAGTGAATTTTCTTTACCATTTCTTCATGATGTCATTGATTTGCTCATTCGTGTCTTTACGGTCTATATAAAGCGTGTAAACTACCTGGAAGGGGGTTAGGAGGGTGGTTTGCTAAAGTTCTTGTCTCTTTCAGTGTATAGATCCTGCGAGGACTTGGTTCAAGCTTACTAGGACCTCCTTCAATGCCCCAAAGGTATTGGATGGTGGGGGTGCGAATAGCTTAAACCCCTCATATGTAAACTACTATTAAAACTCTAAACCTGCTTCTTGGGATTGTATCCTTGCTGACTCAAACCACTTAGCCGAGGGAAACGTCACCTTCAAAAGTGGGGCCTACCACTTTTCGCATTAATAACTTATTTAATTATCTTTCAATATTCTAACCCTTTGAGATTGTATCCCTGCTGACTCAAACTACTGGGTTGAGGGTAACGTCACCTTCAAAAGAGGGGCCTATTACTATAACTAAGATAATCTCTTAAAAAGTCCGAAAGAGCGAAAATCATCAAAGGGTACATTAAAGATGAGTTGAATCCAAGTGATTCTATCTTGTCTATTTATTTTCATTTTATTTATCTTTACATTTTTTTAGATTTATTTTCATGTTTAAAAACTCTTTTCAAAAATTTAGATTGATTAGACGTTGACGCTAAACCGATAATTAAAAGCTCTTGTGTCCTTGGACGACCTCGATATCTTACCAACACTATACCACGCTCACGATGGGTGCACTTGCCCAAGTGTGTGTTTAGTGTTAGTAAAATATCATGTTTTATATATTTAAAACTTGACTAATGCGTAAAACGAACTTAAAATATTAATAAAATCATATCACGCTTAACGCACACCAAGTTTTTGGCGTCGTTGTCGGGGTCACAAGGATTTTAAGAAATTTTAAAATCGACGGCCTAATCATTAATTCAAAACACTTTCAAAACTACGTGCTTGTTTTTCAATTTTTAGGAATTTTTAGCATAACAGTAAGTTGAACACGGGGCCGTGCCCACTGGACACGCCCCCGTGCTGCAGATAACCAGTAATAGTTTTCAAAATACCCAGATACAGAATTTGACCACGGGGCCATGTCTGCTCAACACGGGGCCGTGGTGAGCTTCTATTTCACCTTTTTAATTTTGTTTTCTGGTCCCGAGACTCTGTAATCTGTTGAGTGATTTCTCATGGATCAATACTCAGGAGGTTAGACTCACTACTATATAGAGGATGATTACGAGGAAGAATATTGTACCATTTGCGGTAATCCTCACTCGTTAAAATATTGTGACCTTTTCCAACCATCCACCTCATACGATTACTATGAGGAACCAAGGTTTGAACTTCCAAAATCAAGCTTTGATTGGGACACTTATCCCTCTAATCTTCACGAAGCACCAATAACTATCATCCCCGAAGCCGAAAGCCTTATACAAAGTCTCAAAAACCTTGAACGCTTAATAAGAGAATCCCGCGAAAGGGAAGAGGCTATTTGTACTAAGGAAGTGATAATTAAAGAAGTAAAAATGGAAGAACAACTAAGTGAAAAACCAAAGAATGAATCAAACGACGAAAGAGGTATGTCCGTAAACGATAATTTTCAAGAAGAATCAACTTTTCAAGAAAAGATGAGCAATTTGAAATTAACATCGCACCGGTTCCATGTTTCTTTCAAAACACCTTTATTAGTAATATTACAATTGATAAATATCTTTGTGTTAATATAATGCCTAACTATATTTTTGAAAAATTAAGTATTAGTGATTTTTCTCCACTTCAAATCCCCATTTTTCTTTCTAATCAGAAAGTAATAAAATCAACGGGAGTAGTTGAGGATGTGTTAGTGCAAACAAACCAAACTGTGGTCCCAACCGACTTCATCATTCTTGATGATGCTCCACTTGTGTTGGGACAACCTTTTTTGAAAACCCATCAGGCGTTGATCAATCGGAAGCAAAACAACCTACCAATTCAATTAGGGGCTGACAAAAGGTATGTTAATCTGGACCAAACCACAAAGTACCCATTCGGCAACGATGACCCCTTAATTGAAGATGAAGTTGAACCACCCGATACGGAGAACGAAATCGACCAACTTGTCGAAGAGGACGACGCCATTGAACAAACCTTTTTTAGTTCTCGATCAAAATAAAGAGCAAACAAATAAAGAGCCTCCTAAAGACCCACCACTTGAGCTCAAAGAACTCTCAAAAGGTTTGGAATATGTTTTTCTAGACAAGCATGGTAAGTTACCCGTAATTATTTCTTCAAAATTAACTAGTATAGAAAAAGAAAAAAATAATTACGCTTTTGAAAAAACATAAAAACGCGATTGCATGGAAGCTTGTAGATATAAAAGAAATAAATCTTTCCATGTGCACGCACAAAATTTTAATGGAATATGACTATAAATCGGTAATACAACCACAACGTAGAGTAAATCCAAATGTTCAAGAAGTGGTTAAAAATGGAGTCATCAAACTACTTGACGCCGGACTCATCTACCCAATTTCCGATAGCCCTTGGTTGAGTCCCGTTCAAGTAGTTCACAAAAAAAGGAGGTATGACGGTTGTCACTAATGAAGTAATACCAACAAGGACTGTCACCGGATGGAGAGTTTGCATAGACTATAGTAGATTAAATGAAGCAACGAGGAAAGACCACTTCCCTTTACCTTTTATTGATCAAATGTTAGAAAGATTATCTGGTCATAAATTTTCTTGTTTTTTATATGGTTTTTCAGGTTACTTTCAAATGCCGATAACTCCAGAAGACCAAGAAAAAACAACATTTACATGCCCCTACAGAACTTTTGCTTATCGATGCATGCCTTTTGGTCTATGTAATGCCCCCGCAACTTTCCAACGTTGCATGGTGGCCATTTTCCATAATATGATAGAAAAAACCATGGAAGTTTTCATGGATGACTTTTCTATCTTTGGAGATTCATACGACCAATGCCTCGATAACCTTGAACGAATGCTATCCCGATATGAGGAAACTAACCTCACCCTTAATTGGAAAAAAAATGCCATTTCATGGTAACAGAGGGAATAGTACTCGTCACAAAATCTCAAACGAAGGAATGGAGGTTGATCGGGCTAAAATAGACACCATCTCTCGATTACCACTTCCATCCTCCGTTAGAGCCATAAGAAGTTTCCTAGGGCATGCCGGATTTTATAGACGATTTATCAAAGACTTTTAGAAAATTTCAAGACCTTTAACAAAATTACTTGAAAAAGATGCACCATTTATCTTTGATAAGGATTGCAACCAAGCATTTTTAACACTAAAAGAAATGCTAGTCAAAGCACCAATCATGATAGCACCTGATTGGAAATTATCTTTCGAAATCATGTGCGATGCGAGTGACTTTACGGTTGGAGCTGTCTTGTGACAATGAAAAGATAAGCATTTTCACCCAATATACTATGCTAGTAAAACACTCAATGATGCACAAGAAAATTACACCACAACGGAAAAAGAGTTACTAGCTGTAGTATTTGCTTTTGATAAATTTCGTTCTTATCTTGTTCTTTCTAAAACGATAGTTTATACAGACCATGCAGCCATTCGTTATCTTTTTAAAAAACAGGATGCCAAGCCACGTTTAATCAGATGGATTCTACTCCTCCAAGAATTTGACATTAAGATAAAAGACAAAAGAGGAGCTGAAAACACCGCTGCCGATCATCTATCTCGCTTAGAAGATCCAGCTTTGGAGGCAACTAGGGACGAGCTCATCAATGAAAAATTCACAACGGAATCCTTAGAAATGGTGGAATACCGAGAAGAACCATGATACGCCGACTACGCCAACTACTTAGCTAGTGGGATAGTTGTGAAAGGATGGTCACATCATCAAAGAAAAAAAATTCTTTGCCGATGTAAAGCATTATTTTTGGGAAGATCCATATCTTTTCAAAATTTGTGCAGACCAACTTATCCGACGATGCGTACATGGTAGCGAAGCAAGGAAAATTCTTCGCCATTGTCATGAAGGTCCGTACGGAGGACATCACGGAGCCACTAGTACCGTTCGAAAGGTATTTGATTCAGGATTCTATTGGCCGACCATTTATAAAGACTCACAAAGTCTTGTCAAGACATGTGATGCATGCCAATGATCAGGTAATATTTCTTCCAAAAACAAAATGCCACAAAATGGTATTCTTGTTTGTGAAATTTTTTATGTATGGAGATTAGACTTTATGGGACCTTTCCTACCATCAAAAGAAAACAAATATATACTTGTGGCTGTGGATTACTTGTCAACATGGGCCGAAGCCAAAGCACTTCCAACAAATGATTGAAGAGGTGTGGTAAGATTCTTGAAATGGCTATTTTCTCGTTTCGGTACTCCAAAAGCATTAATAGGTGACATAAGTACCCATTTTTGTAATCATCAACTTGAAATTTTTTTGACAAGGTATGGGGTCTATCATCGGATCTCAATCGCATATCACCCTCAAACAAACGGACAAGCCGAAGTGACTAATCGAGGTTTATAACGAATACTTGAGAAAACCGTAGGATTAAATATAAAAGAATGGGCCGATAAATTAGACGATGCTTTATGGGCTTTTCAAACCGCTTTTAAAACAACAATAGGTACCACCCCATATAAGCTTGTCTATGGAAAAAGTTGTCATTTGCCAGTAGAGATAACATATAGAGCTTACTGGGCATTAAAAAACGTAAACTTAGTCCATGAAACCGCCGGAAAGAATCGATTTTATCAATTAAACTAACTAGACGAATTAAGAAATCAAGCATACTCTAACTCCGAAATTTATAAGGAACGTGTGAAAAACTTACATGATAAACATATTAAGCCTAATGAATTTCGAGTAGGAGATGAAGTGCTATTGTTTAATTCACAACTTCGATTATTTCTCGGAAAACTAAAGTCTAGGTGGTCGGGACCTTTTTCCGTCACCCATATCTTTCCACACGGTGCAATCGAGATTAAATCTCAAAATGGCGTTCCATTCAAAGTCAACGGACAACGGCTTAAGCTTTACCAATGAGTCATTGAGGATGATGAGGAAGAGATTTCGCTACAAGCAGTCGAGGTATGATTAAACAAAGGTTTGTGTATATATGTAAATTAACATCATGTATCGTAGGTATTGGACATCGGGAAAGCTTCAAAAATAGGTAAGGTAACTAAACCTCTTTCAGGAAAACAGGTCACTCACACATGCACTATAAAAGAAATTAACATCTAGCCGCCCACGGGGCCGTGGCCACTGGCCACGGGGCCGTGGTCGGTGTGCAGACGAGTATAAACCCCTTTTTCTTCGTCATTCTTCATTTCACCACGAACCATTTCCCCGAAAAAGCTCTGGTTCCTCCACGATTCTCTGTCATTTTTCACGTTTTCCTTCCATTTAACGTCTACAAGGTATGATTCTAACATCTTCTTTAGTTAGTTTGATGATTTGCATGTAGATTAACATAAAAAATTTGGGGAAAAATCTAGGGTTCTTGAACTAAAACCAAATCAAACCCTAAATGTTTTACTAGATCTAGTAGTAGTAGTTTAGATTCATGTTATAGGAAGTAAATCAACCATTATTGTTCATAGAATCACCCGATTTCAAGTATAAACCATGAACCTTTGTTTTTGAACCGACAAAGTTAAAATTAATAGGGTTAACGGTTTGTTTTTGGAAAAACAGCACTTGGGGTTTCATTTTCGGGGGGAAAATGCCCCTCCTCAACCAAAAATTTTCAACTTTTCAAAACCTGGTCGAAAAATGAAAAGTTGCAGTAACAGTAGCCTGACCACGGGGCGTGGTCAGCGAACACGGGGCGTGGCCAGGGGAAATGGCTGAACACGGTGCGTGGTCAGTGACCACGGGGCCGTGTCCAGCTCCCTGTTTTTAGTTTTTTTCCGAAATATAATCATAACGTGCTGATTGTTTCTGTGGTTCTCTTTTGTAGCAATGGCCAACAAGTTTCTGAAGTTCAAACCATCGGAATGGGAGTACCAAGCCCGATACGACATCCTCCAAACAAGGCCTGAGGAGGTACCAAGACAAGCATGCTATGAAACTCTTGAAACTCTGGGACAACTATGCCAATATGATACGCTAGTCATGGGACCACTCCGAGCAGCTCTTGACACCAAGCTCCATTCCGTCTACGAGTATAACATGGAGTTCTGTATCACCTTCAAGTTCAAGGCCAAAGTAGACCCGTTTGACTCAAATGGGGTTAAGTTCAGGTGTGATGGGGAACTACTTTCCATCTCCATAGCCCAATTCGGTGTGAATGTGGGCTTATACAAGGAGGATGCGTCGGTTGAAGAAGAATTCATGGGTGGTCTCCGTGAAATTCCGACTAACATGTGCCAAAAGGAATGGGCTCAAATTGGATATGGGCCATACGATCCAAGCATCACCAAAAGCTCATAGTTGCGGGATCCCCCTTACCACTAAATCCACCGGGTCCTAAGCTACTCCCTCTATCAACGACGTGATAGTTCGGGTGTGGTAAATCTTCGTGATCTCACTTGCCTCTATTGCATCCACAACCGCCAACCTCTTGATGTCACATACCTATTCCTCAAGAACATGCACCTCAACCAATTGGCCTCTCCTCCAACACTGACCTTTTTCGGGGGATGGATCTACCGTCTATTCAAAAACTATGTCCATCGCATGCCAAAATCATTCCATCGGCGTGCAAGGTCCGGGAAGGTAGATCTAGCCCAATGCCGCTCCACGGAACTCATCCAAGAGATGGATGACGGGTCCGTCCGCTTCCGAAACGCTCGAGGAAACACATGGGGTGTGTAAGAGATCCTAGCCCTCCAAGACGACCCAAACCGTCCTCCCTTACAACAAAGCTACCATGCGGGTTCCTCCTCTCAAGGAGGCGGGTTTCCTAACTTTCAAAGTTTAACTGATCTTTTGCAGGAAAACCTTCTTTGTACTCGAAACACGTACAACATGGCTAGCAATGCCAACACCCGAATTGGAGTGGTGGAATGTTCTGTCGCTACTATGCAAGATGACATCACGTACATCCGGGAGCACATGGCGTATCGTGATGAGAGGGGCGATGAGGATGAGGACATGGATTGAGCGGAGGCAATGGAGGTGGTGTGGTAGGCAAAGGATGCAGTCTTCAGGTTGACTCTCTTTACTCCTTGAACAATTTGTTGTCCTGCGTGCCATGGTTGAACAATTTACTTTTTAGACACTTTTATTTTCTGCATTTTTTTAGTTTTATGTTTGTGATGATGATGGATTTGAAACGTTGGTAAATTAGGATGTGGGTATTGTATAGCAAAATAGGTACACAGGAGGCTTGAATGCACTAAGCATTAGTGCCATCTAAGCCCAGAAATCAGAAACGAAAGCTAAAAACCTAAGACTCAACAATTGCAGACTGCCACCACGGGGCCGTAGTCATTGACCACGCCCCCGTGTCCACCCCCTGACCTGCTGTATTTTCTGCAACCAACCCACCACGGGTCGTGGTCACCAGGCATGCCCCGTGGCCAAGCTTCTGTAAGTAATCGTTACTGGTACTCTGACCACGGGGCCGTGCCCGGACAACACGTGCCCGTGGCCAGGTGCCCAGTAACATAAAAACTTGTTTTTAAACACACTTTTACACATTCGAAACAACCTAAAAACTTAATTTGGGACATATTGAGGACAATTTGTAATTTAAGTGTGGGGGGAAGCTAAAACCTTGAATCTTGCAAGTCCTAATAACAAGCCTTACACAAAACTCTATTGGAACCGCTAATCACCCCAAATAACAAGACATTATTTGATGGTTATTGATAAGTGATTTAAATAACGGGACGTGTGTAATATGATAAAAGCATAGTGGATACGCCGCTGGTACTTCCTATATATAAGTGCTTTATTATATTACATATCGTGGCGTTATCTAAACCACATCAACAAGGACAAGACACGACATATTTTATACACATTATTTTCATTGGGTGATTTACTTAACCATACATCATTCTTTTATATCATTTGATTTTCATATGATTTTATAAAAGAAAATATTTTATAAGGTTCATGACTAATTTTTGTTAAACATTTCTTTAAACATTCAAAGTCACGAATCTTCAACAAAAAACCTATGTTACTCATAGGCGTTTTTATGCTGACGTATTTACTTTCACATATGTTTCAGGAGCGAATGTTTGATGTGAGCGTGCTTCACTTAGGGCGACTTGGGCCTTAGAAATCTAAAATCAAGAAAGTTATTATCTTTTATGCTATGTGTTCCGTTTGAACTAAGACAATGTAATAATTTTAATTTGTAAAACTAAACTTTAAACATCATGTGTTGTGAAACAATAATTCTGCCACATGACTCCCCGACGTTTCCGCCGCGGTTGTTGTTTTACGCGATTAGGGTGTGACAAATTTGTCCGATCCAATCATGGTATATGCCAATCCTATCGGATCATCATTCGAAATTTTCTCAGATTTTGAATTCTTTAGATAACTCTCATAAAAAATTCCCTCATTTTCATCTTGTGATTCGGACTTATCTGTTTTGGCAGAATCATCTTGCAAAACACTTTCAACGACCTTACCTACCACCTCTGAATCGCTTGTATCATCAGATTTGGAGTAGGTTACGTTAATATTATTTTGCAATTGATAAACCATGTTGAAAGCTTTTTCCACCTTCTCATCATCATAGAATGTGAATTTCTCCTCAAACGGTGGTGGAACCTGATGATATTCTGAGCCAATACCTTTCTTGTTTTGCTCAGAATCTTTATCATCCGGTTTAAGATTGAAAATACATTCAAGAACATATGATAAAGCGTGATAACTATGTAACTTGTTGTTATCTTGTTCTAAATTAGCTATTTTACGTTTAAGCACAATAACATCTTTAATATGTGAATTAACAAATTGTTTTTTTATTTCATATTGTCGCCTAAGCGTATCAGATGTTTCAGAACAATGTTTCAATCTTGATTGAACAAGTTTCATTTGACTTTTCACAACTTCATATGATTCTTTAGTAATATGATAAGCAAGTTTTATTGAATCATATTCTTTTTTCATTTCTTGAAAATAATTCTCTTTTTGCAAACATTCTTTAGTCATAGCTGAACAATTTTCTTTCAACGTTTCATTTTCTTTTTCTAAAATTTTGCATTTTTGTGTCAGCTTTTCATCATTATCTTTCAAAACCTTTTCTTTTTCCAACATTTTTTTGCCTTTATCTTTGAAGACTTTTCAATGTTAGTAAATTCGAAATCTCTTGTTCTGAAATTTTCATCTTTTTCAGTACAAGCACTGCACGTTTCCATGCATTTCTTGCACTGTTGAACATTTTTATCCAAGACTTCAAAAGATTTAGTTGAAGTATTTACCTCAAAAATCGGCACCTCGTCTTTTTCTGCCGTTTGCTTTTGATCTTCTTTTTTCCTGCTATTTTTCAGTAACAACATCGGCAACCAGTTTCTCCAGCTTCCCATCAGCTTCTTCCTTCTTCATCAAATCTTCCTCATTCTGCTGTTTTTCAGTAACACCTTCTTTTTCTGGTTTCTGATTTTCTTCACCAGCTTCCTCTTCTTTCATCTCCTCACTCTTCTGTTCACCTTCAACATCGTTTTTACGAGCCGTCTCTTTCAGCTCTTCCACTATTTTCTCAACATTCTTCTTCAATTTCTCTTCATCCATCTTCTTCAAACTAGCTGTCATAACATCTCTAATTATCTTGTCCATCTTTTTAAGATAATTTCTATCTTTTTCTATACTAGAATAGTATTCACCGGACAGAGGAATAACAGCAAGCACATCATTATACACTATCTCACTTCTATGAACATCCGGATCACCATTTCGATTGATATAACACTCTCTCTTCTTATCCCACCTTCCATAACTCTTAGCTTCTTCAAACTCTTCTTGCATTTTTTCTATTCTGCAATCAGCAAAAAAACTTTCTCTAGACATTTTTTCTTGCAAGATTTCCTCTTTTGTTCTCTCCTTCACCTCAGCAACTAATGCACTCTTTTTTACTGCAACCACTAAAGCAGTTCCATCAACATTTTTTATTATAATCACTCCAACTAAACCCTTCATCTTCATGAGTGACCCACTTGGCATGTTCAATCTTGGGTTTGGAATGATCACGTATCACTAAGGCTTGTGATTTTTCTTTTGATGAATTTCATGTAATCCGCTTTAGGCTTTCTCCAGAAGTATGCTCACCGGTTTTATGATAAACTGCCTTTCTGTAGTAGTCATCATGAAAAGGATTAGCATGATCAGTTACTTCCCGGTTAACACACTCTCTCTTAAAGTAACCCTTTTGCTTACATCAAAAACATGTCACTTTTTACTTGTCAAAACCAAGTTTTGTGCTTAATAACCCTCCCAGATCCTGTCTGTGGGTTATCTCCATGAACCGCTGAGCTCTCTGAATGCCGCTAGCCAAACACCATCTAATGTCAATGAGTTCCATCTCTTCTGAATCAATCTGGTCGTAATCTTCCTTTGTCAGCTCAGGATTTCCGATTCTTCCTACTACCAGACTCTCGTATGATTCCAGAATTGATGCTAGAAAACTCATTTGTTGTTTAGCCGCGTTGATCCTCATTGCCGGAGAATTTTTCAACCTTAAAGCAATGTTGCAGAGAATCTCATCAGGTTCTTCAGTGTTTGAAGCTATTGAAGACGAATGATACCCTGGATTGTAGCATGATGAGCTTTTCTGTGAATCTTTTGTCTTTTCAACACTGAAAGCTGTTTTTGGTGACTCATTGACTGACACCGAAGGTACACTGCCTGTATAATAAAGATCCACATTCTACTGATACGAGGAACTGCACATCTTGCTTTGCTTTTACAGCTCAAGCTCATGACTCTCTATTTTTTCTATCAAAGCATCAAGAGTAATTTCATCAAACAAAGCATCATTTTTCAAAATAAGCACAAATGTTTGCCAAAGATCAGCACGTGGTAAAGCTTCAATGATTTTAACAATAATTTGCTCATGGGTATTAGTTATCCCAAACCTGTTAAGTTCAATTTGTAAATGGCAAAACCTCTCAATCATTTGCCTCACAGATTCACCTTTTAAACTATCAAACAAATCAAATTCTTTTTAAGTAATGAAATTTTGTTCTTTTTAATTTGTTTACCTCCCTCGGATTTAACTCTTAAAGCTTTCCAGACATATTTTGATGAACCATCATGATTGAGCAACGCAAAAATATCATCTCTAATTGACTGTTGGATCAATGCAATCATTTTTTGTTCGTAAGAAAAATTTCTTTTATCTTCATCTCCTAGGCTTGCATGTGGAATTTCTTCATTTCTATCATTTATCGGTCTATGATATCTAAACTCCAAACAGAACCAACTCTCATGAGCAAACGCTTTTGCCCAGTTCAAAAACCTTTCTTTCCACCAAGTTTTGTCTTCAATGTTTTCAAGCTTTGGTGGTTTAGAATGTGTTCCGTAAAAGTTATCATGTTTTATGTTATCATTTATAGCTTTTGAGATACTTTTCGGTGTAACAGTTGATGTTTCAGAAGATTCTGAAGTATAGACTTTGTAGAACGTGTTATAAAACTCTTCAACCATGATCACCTGCACAAACAATCAAACACTTGATTAATTCTGAAAAACAAACAACAACAAATATTCCACGTTCGAACGAGGCTGAAATACTGATTGGTTCGAAGCTAATAAGCTAGGTTCGTACAAAGGTGGGTTCGTACGAAGCTAAGCTTGTTCAAAAACACAACTTTTAACTGCCTTCATACGAGGCTACAAAGTATGTCAAACAGATACTATTTTGCGTTCGTTCGAAGCTATGATGTGGCTTTGTTCGAAGCTACGCTGCGGAAACCAAGTTCATGATTTTCATAGTTTTTCACATTTGATCTTGATTTTGTTTGAATTTTGATATGAAAATTTGTAGGATTGATCAAAAATAGTTTTCACACAATATACTCAAAATCAGTTGTTTTTAACCGTTAAAACTTCGTGAATCTGAGTTTAAAGTGTCAAATGAAGAGTAGAAGAAGTGTAGGATAAGATTTGAGTAGAAAATGATGAATACTTCTCTGAATTTGATGTAGAAGCTTGTATCTTCGTGTTTCTGATCCGAGCAAACAGTCACCCGCTCTGATACATCCAACTCCTACTGAACTTTAGAACTATTCCCAACCAATGCCTTTATGACTGGCAGTTATGTGCCTTCACTTATGATGACATTTATAAACCTATGATTGAATAAGATCAACCTCATTGTATCAGTGAACTCAACACATTTTGCATTAGCTCACATAAGCTTTCGAGCTGACCAAAGTAACACATGCCATTGTTATAAGTTTGTCATCAACTTAGAATGATTCTAATTTACCATCTAGAATAAGCCTAGACAATGAGTTCTCCTCATTAGCTTTTCAAACAAGCACTCTTCAAAAGTTACATGTCTTTTCCTTATAATGAATAATAATTATCCCTAAACTTTGTCTCTACAAAAATTATTTTTGTGTTCATACACATTTGAATGTTTAGATTTAATTAGTCTCCGTCAAGAATCATAATTAATCAAGTACTATTCTATCATTTTAGACTACATTACTTCAGCATGTGAATAGAAGATGAATCATTCTGATTCTTCGTAGCCCCAAGGATATCATAATATCACATTGCAAATGCGAGCGGAGTGAATCTTCTAGCACCCGATTATAGCGAAGCCATTGCCAGAAAAGCATATCATGTGTTACAGGTGGAAAACCCTCTCTAGGGTTATATAAAGATGATAAAACTAAGAGAAAAGAGATGATCATGTTGGATATTTATGTCCGGTTCGATAAATCAACGCTACTGACCGGGTCTTGTTGGATCGTGTACGTGACCCTGAAAGTCAGTTAAGGTAGTTCAACATCATGTGTAAAGGCGGAATCAATGCACATAACGTCCAAAACAACTTGTATCCTTTAATGTTTCTTTTCTGATTGATTTACGTGCTTTTACAACGTTTTCTAATACAAATCCGGCAGCACTTCGTTTCACATACAACCTTCTGTACCGTTCCGTTTGAAATGAGACTAGCACACTTCTATATATAGACATGAGACCCTTCCGTTTGAACTTAACATAATCAATTTCAAACGGAACCCTCATGTTTCAAACGGAACCCTCTATTTCAAACAATGAGTTCAAACGGAACCCTCTAAAATCACTTCCTAAATCAACATTAAAACCTAATTTGACATTTAAGATCCAATCTTGACTTTCTTGAAATAAGACTTGATGAAGATGCAGTCAACATACATTCTTGTGCATCAACAGACTCCCCCTTGGATGTTGACGTAGTCTTCAGCTCCTGAGTCTTCAGTCTTAGTCTTTTCTCTAACTCTGTCTTTTCATCATAAGCACTCTATCTTCACACTCCCATATACTGTTGATCCAGACTCCCCCTTTCACAGACTCCCCCTCTCAATATGCTGAATCTGAGATGTCTGGTTCAAGCTTTGTCATTTAGCTTCCGTGGGAATTCCTGAAACATGCATATCCTCTACCACAACATAAGTTTCACAAATTTATAACACTTAAATTTAAAAACTTACTGGTAGAATACATTCATCCATATATCTGTAAAGTTACATCAAGTTCAAATAAATGACCTTGATTAACTAACCCCTCAAACTTTTTCTTGAACTGGTCTTCACGTTCCCATGTGTACTCGGGTCCGTGTTTAGAGCTCCAACGTACTTTGACAAGCTTCACACTGCTCCTCCTGGTCTTGTTGACTTTCCAGTCAGTAACCTCAACGGGTTGCTCTGTAAATCGGAGGGCTTCATCAATATGTATTTCATCCATCGGGATGATCACGTTTTCTTGCGTTGGACTCTTCTTCAGGTTGGATACATGAAACGTATCATGTACTCCGTTAAGTTCTTCCGGTAACTCCAACTTGTATGCCACGGTACCAATTCTATGTATCGTGGATTCAGCTTTCCACGCTTTCCAAACCTGACTACGCCCTTCCATGGTGAGACTTTTAACAACACTTTGTCTCCCACCTTGAAATCTACCGATTTTCTATTTGGATCCGCGTAGCTCTTTTGTCGCTCTCGAGCCGCCCTAATGCGCTCTCGGATCTGCGCAATCTTGTCGGTTGTCTCTTGTACAAGTTCAGGACCAACCATACGTTTATCTCCGGCATCTGCCCAACATAAGGGCGATCGGCATTTGCGGCCATACAGAGCTTCGAACGGCGCGGCTTTTATGCTCGTATGATAACTGTTATTGTAGGAAAACTCAACTAGGGGTAGATGAGTATCCCAGCTGCCGCCTAGTTCCATGACACATGCACGAAGCATATCTTCTAACGTTTGTATTGTCCGTTCGCTCTGGCCGTCTGTTTGCGGATGGAATGCCGTGCTCAGATCTAACTGAGATCCAAAGGCTTCCTGAAATGATTGCCAGATTCTTGAGACAAAGTGTCCATCTCTGTCTGAAATGATTGAGATTGGCACTCCATGACGTGCCACAATTTCTCTTAAGTATATCTCTGCCAGCTTTCCAGTGCTATCCTTCTCTCGGATTGGTAGGAAATGCGCAGACTTCGTCAATCGATCAACTATTACCCATATCATATCGTGCCCTCTCGGGGTCCTGGGTAATTTCGTTATGAAGTCCATCGAGATTTGTTCCCACTTCCACACGGGAATCTCTGGTTGTTGTAGTAGGCCGGACGGTTTCTGATATTCTGCCTTAACCTTGGCACAGGTTAGGCATTTTCCAACATACACAGCAACGTCGTTTTTGAGTCTCGGCCACCAATAGTACTCCTTCAAGTCTTGATACATTTTGTCCGATCCTGGATGGATCGAATATCTCGATTTGTGGGCTTCATTAAGGATGACTTCTCGTATGCCACCATAGAGTGGAACCCAAATACGCTTCTTAAAGTATAAGGCTCCCTCTTCGTTTGGCACCATGTGCTTCAATGCACCCCGGAGGTATTCAGCTTTACGATTCTCTTCTTTAAGAGCTTCTTGTTGTGCATCTCGAATGCGTGCAGTGAGGTTCGTTCGAATCGTCATTTCCAATGCTCGAACCCTTAGGGTCTTAACCCTTTCTTTTCGGCTCAACGCGTCTGCTACAACGTTCGCCTTTCCAGGATGGTACTTAATCTCACAGTCATAATCATTCAGCAGCTCGACCCAACGTCGCTGGCGCATATTCAATTCCTTCTGATCAAATATGTGTTGTAAGCTTTTGTGATCTGTGAAGATTGTACATCGAGTACCATATAAATAATGTCGCCAAATCTTCAAGGCGAATACCACTGCACCCAGCTCCAGGTCGTGAGTGGTATAATTTCTCTCGTGAACCTTCAGTTGTCTTGAAGCATAAGCGATGACTTTTTGGCGTTGCATGAGCACGCAACCCAAGCCTTGCCGTGAGGCGTCACAGTATACCACGAAGTCTTCAGTGCCTTCGGGTAATGATAGTATCGGTGCATCGCAGAGCTTGTTCTTAAGTAGCTGAAAGGCTTCTTCTTGTTTGTGACCCCAGTCGTGTTTCTTGTCTTTCTGAGTAAGGGTCGTTAGCGGTTGAGCTATCCTCGAGAAATTCTCAATGAATCGCCGATAGTAGCCCGCTAAGCCCAAAAATTGACGGACTTCGGTCGGGGTCTTGGGAGCTTCCCAATTCTTTATTGCTTCAATCTTGGACGGGTCTACATGAATGCCCTTCTCATTCACCACGTGACCAAGAAATTGTACTTCGCGAATCCAGAATTCGCATTTCGAGAACTTTGCATAAAGTTTCTCTTTCTTCAGTAGCTCCAAGATGGTTCTGAGATGTTGCTCATGTTCTTCTTTCGTTCGCGAGTAAATCAGGATATCATCGATAAATACAATCACGAATTTATCGAGATATGGTTTGCATACGCGGTTCATTAGGTCCATAAAGACCGCTGGTGCATTCGTCAGTCCGAACGGCATCACTAGAAATTCGTAGTGCCCATATCGCGTTCTGAATGCAGTCTTTGGTACGCTTTCATCTTGGATTCTCAGCTGATGGTATCCAGATCGAAGGTCGATCTTGGAATAGTAGCTTGATCCTTGCAGTTGATCAAATAAGTCATCAATCCTCGGTAGTGGATACCGATTCTTGATAGTGAGCTTGTTCAGTTCCCTGTAATCGATACACATCCGCAGTGTTCCATCCTTCTTCTTTACGAATAAAACTGGAGCTCCCCAGGGTGAGAAGCTTGGCCTTATGAATCCTTTATCCAACAACTCCTGGAGTTGTGTAGATAATTCTTGCATTTCGGATGGAGCAAGTCGATAGGGTGCCTTGGCTACAGGAGCAGCTCCTGGAACCAAGTCTATACGGAATTCGACTTGTCGTTGCGGAGGTAGTCCTGGCAGATCTTCAGGGAACACATCAGGAAATTCCTTCACCACAGGAATGTCTTCGAGTTTCGGCTCCCCAGCCTTCTTGTCTATAACGTGTGCTAGGAAAGCGACACATCCTTTCCTTAAGCACTTCTGTGCCTTCATACAACTGATGATTCGAAGAGGCGCGTCTCGTTTTTCTCCATGCACGATGAGAGTCTCATCATTCGCTAAAGGGATGCGAATGATTTTCTCATGACAAATGACTTCCGCTTTGTTCTTGGACAACCAGTCCATTCCGACCACTACATCGAAGCTACCTAATTGAATAGTTAAGAGGTCGATGCTAAATCTTCGTTCACCAAGTTCTAGAGTGCAGCCTCTAACAACTTCGCCCGATTCAACGAGTTTACCATTGGCTAGTTCTATGGAATAAGGAATTTCTAATCTACTAGATTCTATTCCGAGTATGCGTTTAAATTCCACAGACATGAAGCTATAATCGGCGCCAGTGTCGAATAATATGGATGCAAAGTGATTGTTAATGAGAAACGTACCGGTGACCACGTTAGGGTCCTCGCGTGCGTCTCTCGCTCCAATCACAAATGCTCGAGCCGGAGCGTTGTTTCTCTCTGGGCAGTTCTTCATGAAATGATCATTGCTTCCACACTTGAAGCATCCTTGGTTCTGCCCTTTCCCGTTACCATTCTTGTTAACAGCACCGTTTCCATTTCGATTCTTTCCTTTTCCCCAACAGTCTTCGGTTTGATGACCCAATTTACCACATTTGTCGCACCTTGGAATGCGACAAGCCCCATCATGATGATACTTACATTTTTGGCATCTAGGCATGGAGCCTTGGTATGCTTTGGTTGCAGGGGTCTTCGCCTCCTGAGGCGGGTTAGTGTCACGCTTCTTGCTGAAACCCTTGTTGTTACGGGTTGCTTGGTTCAAACTTGTATGCTTTCTCTTTTTGTCACCGGACGACTCAGCATGCGTCTCGGTCTTCTCAGTGGGGTTCAATGATAGCTTCTTCATACGAACACAATCTTCAGTGAGGCTGACAGCCAGAGTTACAGCCTCGGTGATCGTTTGAGGTTTGGCCGACGTCACCATGCCACGAAACTCTGAGGCCAGTCCCCAAATGTAACGTTCAACACGCTTGAATTCGGGAGTCACCATGTAGGGAAGTACTCTAGACAGATCGTGGAACCTTCGAGTGTAACCATTTATGTCAGCACCTTCCATGGTCAGGTGCCAGAACTCCGTCTCCAGCCTTTGGAGTTCAGCACGAGAGCAGTACTTCTCTCTCATCCTTTCCTTCAGTTCCTCCCAAGTGAGGCCATAAGCGGCGTCATCACCCAAAGTTTGGGCTTGCAGGTTCCACCAAGTCAGAGCCTCATCGACGAGTAACCCAGTAGCAAAAGTGACTTGCTGGTCCGCGGTACACTTGCTCATGCGGAAAGTAGCTTCAGTCTTCTCCGTCCAGCGCACAAATGCTACTGCACCTCCTGTGCCATCATAGTTCATCGGCTTGCAGTCGAGGAACTGCTTGAAAGTGCAGCCTTGAGCTGCATTGCCTCCAGGCGAATCTCCATTCCCATTACGCCTAGCGTTGCTTGGTTCTCCACTGTCTTGAGTTCGGTTCGCCTCGTACTGGGCGATAGCAGCGGAGATCCTTTCCTCCAGTAGAGCGTTCAGCTCATCAGCAGTTCTTGGCAGTGGGGGAGGAGGAGGTTGATCGTCATTGCGAGCATTCACAGCTCTTCTGGGTGCCATGTTCTGACGAACACAACCCAATAGGTTTAGGCATTTGTTTGATATCGTCATACTAGGCCGTAGTAGTATATATATACACAGGCATATACCACATAAGTGACGTCAAACAATTATTACTCTAGCAGAGTACTTAGTAGGCTTGCACTGAGGGAATCTATACGTGACATGACTTGCTGTGATTTTTGTGCACTGAATTCCATAATTATGTATGCATCCATAATTACGTAACTCCTTGCACAGTCCGCACAGTTCGTTTCATCCTCGTATTTCTTCCTTCAGATGGGCCATTGCTTTCAGGTAAAGTCACATATACTTGTGACATTCCACTTCTAGTACATGCTAATTATCACACATAATTGCAAGTAGTTTCTAGTCAACGACAAGTGCTACTCAAGTGCACTCTAAGTCTCGTAGTGTCTTTTCTAGACTCATGTAGACAGTTTCAGGTAGTGGATGTCGCGGGACGTTTTATGCAATGAAAACTCTTTGAAAATTGTTTTCGTGAATGGATCCTAGAGATTGTAGACTAGACTCGAGAAGGAATCCTGGTTCACTACAATCGCAGCTCTGATACCAATCTGTCACACCCCTTTCTACGGCGGAAGCACGAGGTGTGATCATGAAAGGTTCTCATTGCATACGAAGAGTAAACATGCTACATGCTCGTAAAATAACATTCAAATACCATAATTTGAAAACATACGTTAGCGTTTATATTGCTAAGTCGCATAAAACATTGTCTTAAAAGTTTACAACTTTATTCAAAGTTAAACACAAGCGACATCCACGAGCATAAGCTAGACCACGCGCACATCCATCCTAGTTACCTGAAATACATGTGAGTTTTTGGAAAAACGTCAACATAAAGTTGGTGTGAATTCATGCAGTTTTGTATTTCATGTTTGTATACTTTGTATGAAAACATAGTTTGTGAGTAAATCAAGTTTTCATAAATTCAGTTTCATGTGTACGCCACGTACACATGTATAATTCAATTTCTTCTTGAGTACCCCACGTACTCAAGTATAATTCTCATTCTCTTGAGTACCCCACGTACTTCAAGTATCATTCAATCTTCTTGAGTACCCCACGTACTTCAAGTTATATATCAATCTTAGTATGGTATGAATTTTATGTAAATACAGTATTTCTGTAATTATCAGATTGTTAATGGGTTGCAAAGCCATTAACATGTGGCACGTCATAGGAAGTCACCAAACCTAAGGCATTTAATTGGTATATTCTGAGACACAAAAGCACTACTCGATTCTCGCCCCGATCGGTAGTGTGGCTGCCAGGCACCCGTTAGATCTAACCTTTTGTTCTGCGGTCTAGGTATATTGTTGATTAATGGTGCTTCTGTACCCTATTCGTGACACTATTTCTCATAACGCATCCTACTTGGTTCTCGTTCTCACCAAGCGCGTTTCTTGTTATCATTTCTCATGGCGCCTCTTACTTGGTTCTCGTTCTCACCAAGTGCGCTTCTCATATTCTCATATTTCGTCACACTTGGTTCTCGTTCTCACCAAGTGTACTTCTTGTATTTATATCATACCAATTATAAATTTTTGTACATTTGTACATGTATTTCACCCCCGAAGTTATAAAAACTGAAAACAGTTAAAGAGAAAAGGGGGAGCATGAACTCACAACTTTGCGTTCCTAGCGTCGTAAACTCCACCGGATTTGCTTAATTAACGTCGTAACCTATACGCGTTTTCTTAACGTTAGTCACTAGACTTGCGTCGCACAAGTACAGTCACTCTCTTTGGTATATATTCTTGTGTTAAAAATGTTCTACATTTTTAACTACGTGTTTTACTTATATTATTTTCTCCAAAAATAAATATAAGTCTTTTGTGTTTTGCACTTTGCACCCGAATTATGTATCTTGTATTTTGTATGTGCATTTTTTTATGTTTATACTCCTCATGAGCATTTAGTGTATTTTTAAGTCTTAATACACTAGCACGTATAACACATACTATATACACTTAGCACAAAAATTGATGATAAAATAATATATATTTCTCTCTCAAAAATATATATACATAATATCCATTTTTATTCTTCAAGAAATCACCATTTCTTATCATCAAAAATTAGGGAAACCTTGTTAATGTTTTGAGGTATATTTTTAGGGGATAAGTTTCTCAAAAACTCATATTTTTCTAAGTGTCAAAATTTATAAAAATTTTGACAGAGTTTCCCCCTAAAAATGGACGTTTCCCATGTTTTCAAAACATGTGTTTATTTTCTTTTAAATCGTCATCGATCATCAACAACAATTATCAATAATAGCCGTCAACAATAATCACTAATTTCATGAACTTGAATATTTACAAAAATGTGTAGTAACTTACTAGCACATTTAGCAAGTCTTGTTATCTTTAAAAATAAGTTTAACTTCTTAAAAACTTTATTTTTAAAGAATATGAAGTTTTACAACTTCTAGTCGGTTTTTACGAAAACTATTTCTTCGTTAACACTTTTGTTACACAAGTATCCACACACTTATTTGTTCACAAAAACCACTTTTGTTTGTGTAAGATCCGGTTTAGAACATGTGATTTCTTGGACACTTGGTCCTTTGAAAATACCGCTTGTAGATACGTAGATCTACTAGTTTTAAACACTTTTGTACAAGTTAAAACATTTTTACACAAGTTCATGGTTTATGTGTGGTAGGGTTTCACCTTTTAACCCTTGTTACTTCTAGAATAGCTTTATGTTAAGATCCATGATCTTACCAAACCGGGTTAAACGATGATCCGAGCTACCACATCATAGATCGGGTCTAGATAACCATATATTTCAAATACTACAACTTTTACACAACTTAAATGATATTAACCACCATTTTTCATGTTTTTAGTAGACTTTTGTGCATCATTTTGCATTTTAACGAGATTTAACCGATAAAAATTCTTTTAACCACTTTAGATAAGTTCAAAAACGAGTTTTAAGTGTTATACCTCTAGCTCATGGCTAGGGAAGATTCTATGCGAAAAATGTGTGCATAAAAGCAATGTAGTGAGGTCCTTCGCCTTCCGTTTGCACCAAGGTTCTTTATACGCGATCCTTATCACTTGTAGGAGCTTGGAATTGGTTGATCAAAACTCGATGATGGATGGATGGTGTTGGGTGTGTTCGGCCGAGAATTGTAGAGAGGGAGAGAGAGCTTGAGTGGTGAGTTGTGAGTGATTAAGGTTATGGTGGTTTAAGGCTTGTTCTTATAGACAATAATCAAGTGTATTACCCAACGGATCATGTGTCCACTAGATATTAGACAAACATGAATATTTTAATCTAGTTTAGGACAAGAGTGTCCCCTTCTAGTTGGGGCCGGTTAGAGAGGGGGGGGGGGGGTCTAGTCCGATTCCAAGTATTAGTTAGTTACTAGTTAGGTTAATCTAGGTTAGTTAAGTGTTTAACCCAGTTAGTTATGTTTAGTGCTTTAAAGCGGGTGTTAGGGTATAAGGGGACCCTAACTGGCTCAAAAAAAGATAAGTAAGGAAAATAACAATATTTTCATGTTCCGGGTATTGTCCGGTTGTTCGGTTACATACCGATTCGTTAAAGTGCCAAATTGCACTTTTTAGTGTCGTTTAAGTACCTTTCTTGTACTCTTTCAATTCCCAACACTTAGGGAAATATTCTGGATAATAAAACGACATTTCTGCACAACATTCATATGTTTAAATGCTGAATTATTGCTGAATTTTATAAATTCTGCACTTAAAGTGCGTTTCGGGTGCTTTTTAGTGCTTATATTTGCTTTCGTATTGCATATATATTAACCCTTGTATGTACTCTTGGGTTTTAATGCATTCTTGTTGTCGGACCTACACCTAGGTTCCAATTTTTATTGTCTGGCTGCTTTCTGCAGTTCCGTTGACACATAGTGTCTTACCGGTGAGTTTACTATTATTCTGACGCAACGCTCTCGTTTATGCATAAAGCAATATTTTGTAGTATACAACATGCATGAATTCACTTGTTTAATCATGTGTTCAGACATTGCTGACAATTAAACTCATAATTGCAGTCATTAAGCAATAATTAATGTGTACGGAAATTACCGGTTTGTGCCAGTTGTCACAGAGGTGATCCAAAGCTTAAACGAAACACCAAAGAAAATAAAGCAGAACGTTTAGGCAACAACATCCAGGTCGATACTCACGTATACGCATAGGATGTCCGATGCTTAAACAAAATAAAGAAATAAAACAAGTTTAAATCTTTGCAAAATAAAATGCACAATCACAGCGACTTTTCAGCAAAGTTGTGAAAGTTCACAAACTTAACCAGTTTTATGTCTTTCGACAATCAGCGATTACTAAGTAGGTACGCAGTCAAGAAGGACAAAACCAAGTACTATGCTTTTGACCATGTTTCCCACTAGAACTAGGCATTTTCATTTATGTTTGTATCGTTATCGCAAATCTACTAGTCTAGCTGAGCCTACCGTCACATCTTTAGTAAGATCGCTTATCACATTTGACATTACAATTCTTTAGCATGCTGTGATAGTTCACTGATTTTCTATCATTTCCTCTTGTTTAACACAAAACTCATTTTTGATTTTTCAATGTTTTTGACATTTTCAAATTTTCAAATTTTTTTAAAATTTTTCTCCCCCTAAAATCAAAATATGTTTCAATTTTGATTTTCTGGGAAAATTTGAAAAACAGACTATACAAGAAACGTGACAAACTGATATCGAATCGCTTCAATTCGCCATTCTCTTGGCATAAACAATCAGAACTCCCCCTGACAACAAATTATTTTCCCATTTAGATTTCAAAACACTTAAGTTTGTTTTAATCAAATGGTTTTTCCGGAAAATTAGTTTTGTTTGTCTTTTCACAAACTCGGGGTTTCATCACATTGTTCTTTTCCAATCATTTTAAAGAATTAACAATTAAGACCCTTATCAACAACAAACACTAGTAGAAAATCAAGTACAACTTAATGTCCCTGATTTACCACTTGTAAATCGAAATATCACAGTTACCAATCTGTGAATTTCTCAAGAAATATGCCGATTCCTGTTCCACACTTACCAACCTGGGAACTCCGGCAAGTCAGATTTTTCTATTTGAAAAGTTTCACCCAAGCCTGACTATCTTTGGGTGATTTAGAATTCTTGTTCAACAATGGTGGAAAATTTGCATCATCCATTGTTAAACCTGAATTCTCAGATTTTACCTCAACACTAGACTCCTCTGGCTTTGATGAACCAGAATCATGGTCTGAATGTGGCTTGTCTGACTTTGATGAGCCAGATTCATCGCCAACAACCTTCTTTTTCTCCTTTTTCTCTTTTGTCCTCAGATTTGCATCTGAATAATTTAATTTACTTGGCTTTGCAGTCGAGTGAATTGATTCATCAGAACTTTTATTCAAACTGTCCTTTGAACCCGAAGACAGAATTTTCTCGAGATACTCTCTCGCCTTCTTCCTTTTCTTTCGCAGTCTGTCTTTCTGCCCCTGTGAAAGTTTAACTTTCTTTTCTTGAATTGTCTGATCCTGAACTTTAGGTTTTAGAACCTTCTGTTCATGGGGCTTGACATTGACTGGTTTCTTTGCCATTCTTTGAGATTCAACCCTCGATCTTCCCATCGATCTCCTTGGGCAATCATTGGCAATATGTCCTCTGATTTGGCAATTATAGCATCTTCTTGACTCATAACTCCAATTCTGGCAGTTAACAGCAATGTGTCCTCTCACACCACAAGTGTAGCACACCCTGTTATCGTACCATTCACCACTTTCACACCATATGCTTAGATCATAACATTGTCTGGCTTTGTGGTAATCATCACTCTTCTTGAAAACTTGCTTTGGATTTGAAGCACTGTGGTCAAACCTGCACCACTTATTACCAACATTTTGTGAGTTTTCATTTTTAGATTTTTGTGATTTTTGATAATGATTGGATGATTTATCTGATGAGCTTTTATTTTCAATTTTAGAAATTTTCAAATTTTTATCTTTTTGTTTCTGTTCTACACTCTTCTTAACAGGTTTTTGTTTAGAACATTCACCTGTTTCAGTAGATTGCAAAACAGTATTTTTAAATTTTTCTTGTAAATCTAAAAATATTTTTCTTTTCATTTTCATCATCAGATATTTCATCACAATCTTCAATTTTGACTTTGTCAAAATTTGTGACATTGTCACTTATTGGAACAGAATTAATCGGTTTTGGACACAAATATGGTGCCGAAGTCACAAAACCTTTCAATTTAACTTCAAGCTCTTTGATTTTCATCTGAGCTTTTTCAGCTTCTTTTTCAAGCTGAATGATTTTAGCAAGATGAGAATTAATTTTAATTTGTTTTTCCAGATTATCTTTACCAAAAATATCTCTCTCATCTTCTAAAATCTTTATTTGATTTTGAAAATCTTTCTCTTTTTCTTTCAAATTGTTAATTTCCAATGTCAAACTGTCCAAACTACTCAACAGTTTGACATTTTCCGTCATCAACTTTTCACAATTTTCTCTCATTTCAAGAATCTGTTTACTATCAGATTCTTTCTCATCCTTCAAGTTTTTGATTTCCAATGTTAAACTTTCTATATTCTTCAGAAGTTTGACATTGTCTGTTTCTGATTTTTCGCATTTCGAGCATTTTCCATTCATCTTTCCATCATCAACTTCTTTCTTTGTTTCCATCTTGTATGTTCCTGCACAGAAAATTTTAACAAAATCAAGAGGATTCATATTTTCATCAATATAACAACCCCTCTTAATATCGTATCTCATAACATTTTTTGTTGCAAGACACACAGTGATTCGTTTTCTCATTTCAATGATCACATCCAAATCTATCTTTCCTAAATCCTCGTTTATTTCATCTATCAACTTCTTCTTTTTCTTTTCATTTTCATAATTGTGTGTTTTAATTTTATCGATGAATTCTCTTAGACTCAAATTTGAAAATCTATAATCCTTTTTCAGATTAGTCAAGAATTCATTCCATTCAGCCGGTAATACATCTGCAAATTTTGATATCTGTTCAGCATCTGACATTCTTATCTCATTCGCTTTTAAATTTGCAAGTAATTGATCATACCGGGTTACCAACTCATTCAACGGTTCATGTTTCTTGCAACAAAAATTTTCAAGTCTATTAACCCAAACATGCTTATTCCCATTTTCTCTCGCGTTAAACCAAAATCTACTATACCAATCATTCAATCTTTCAAGATTATCATTTTCCTTTTCGTCAAACATTTTAACCACACTTTCTTCGTTAAATGACATGATTCAAAAAAAAATTTTTAGTTCAAAGTCCACAACGTTTCAACTTCTCGGTATTTGCACCTTGTAAATCACCTCAGATCGCCTGCAAACAAACAAACAAACAAACACTTAGTAAGATTTTTGAAGATTTTTGAAAAATATCAGATTCAAAAGAAACCTGTTCAAACGGAATGGTTCAAACAATTGTTTCAAACGAACTAGTTGATTTCAAACGGAATGGACTGTTCCGTTTGAAATAACAATAGTCTCAAACGATGGAAATTCAAACGACAATGGTTTCAAACGACAGCTGTTTCAAACGACAACTGTTTCAAACGATCAATCTCAAACGGTCAATTTCAAACGACAATAGTTTCAAACGATCAACATTTCAAACGACATAGTTCAAACGATCAGATTCAAACGACAAACATTTCAAACGATCAGTTCAAACGATAAACATTTTCAAACGATCAGTTCAAACGATATGTGTGTTTTTCAAACGATTGAGTATTTTTTCAAACGATATGTGTATTTTCAAACGATGACGTCAGCAAATCGCGAAACTTTTCAAACGGTAAGCATGATTTCGATCAGTTTTAGGTCGAATTTTGATTTCAAACTTTCAAGGATTAGTTAATAGTGAATTTCGTTTGTTATGTAATCGTTTCAAGCCATTTTAACCGCGAGAACTAGTTAAAATCAGAAAAGAAAGGTAGAAGTGAGATAATCCGATGATTTCAAGCTGTATTTGGTATGAACTCCTCGTCCTGAGCTCTGATACCACTTGTTGGATCGTATACGTGACCCTGAAAGTCAGTTAAGGTAGTTCAACATCATGTGTAAAGGCGGAATCAATGCACATAACGTCCAAAACAACTTGTATCCTTTAATCTTTCTTTTCTGATTGATTTACGTGCTTTTACAACGTTTTCTAATACAAATCCGGCAGCACTTCGTTTCACATACAACCTTCTGTACCGTTCCGTTTGAAATGAGACTAGCACACTTCTATATATAGACATGAGACCCTTCCGTTTGAACGTAACATAATCAATTTCAAACGGAACCCTCATGTTTCAAACGGAACCCTCTATTTCAAACAATGAGTTCAAACGGAACCCTCTAAAATCACTTCCTAAATCAACATTAAAACCTAATTTGACATTTAAGATCCAATCTTGACTTTCTTGAAATAAGACTTGATGAAGATGCAGTCAACAGACATTCTTGTGCATCAACAGGTCTTGACCCGTAAGAGTTACACTGTGCAACGAACTAAAATCCACTTAACTGGTTTAACTGGTAATTACGAACGATATACAGGTATTAACTGAGAGACGGGTACATGGACAGGGTGAGACAAGAATACTCCTCTCGCCACTTGTCATGCATGCATCCGTGCTACACCACTTGTCGCGCATGCACTCTTGCATCGCCATTTGTCGCGCATGCAAGAACCTTGGCCAATTGTAACACATGCATTATGTATGTCCGCCACTTGGCAAACACGCATGAGCCTCCATCTACTATTTAAATGGGTTTTTTGGGTCTTGCATATTGTTGTTGCAAGAACTAAAAAAACCACTCTAAAAAAACCACTTCCAAATTCTTGACACAAAGCGACTGTCTCGATTTGAGATGATTGAAATAGGCACTCTATGACGAGCCGCTATTTCCTTGAGATAGGGTTCCGCTAGTTTCTCTGTACTATCCTTCTCCCGAATCGGTAAGAAGTGTGCGGACTTTGTTAGTCTATCGATGATTACCCGTATCATGTCGTGACCTCTTGAGGTCCTAGGTAACTTCGTAATGAAGTACATCGATATTTGTTCCCATTTTCAAACGGCAATCTCGGGTTGTTGTATCAATCCCGAGGGATTTTGATATTCGGCTTTGACTTTTGCATAAGTCAAGCATTCTCCGACATAAGTAGCGATATCACTTTTGAGGTTAGGCCACCAATAGTATTCTTTCAATACTTAGGCCTATATGCTTCCTCAAAATATCATCTCGAAGGCCGCCAAAGAATGGAACCCAATTTCGACCCATAAGGTGTAAAGTTCCATCTTCTTTCAGCACTAATTGTTCCTTCGTGCCTCGAAGTGTTTCTGCTTGAATATGCTCTTCCTTGAGCACTTGTGAATCATCTTCTCTATTGCTTGAACTCTCAATGTTCGAACTCGTTCCTTGCGGCTCAAGGTGCCTACTACAACGTTCGCCTTGCTCGGATGGTACTTTATTTCATAATCATAGTCGTTCAACAATTCAACCCTACGTCGTTGACGTATGTTTAATTCTTTTTGGTTGAATATGTGTTGAAGGCTTTTATGATCCGTGAGAATTGTGCATTGAGTACCATATAAATAATGTCGCCATATTTCAAAGCAAATACCATCGCGCCTAAATCAAGGTCGTGAGTGGTATAGTTCTTCTCGTGAACTTTTAGTTGACGCAACGTGTACGCGATAACTTTTTCACGTGGCATGAGCACACAACCCAAACCTTGATGCGAAGCATCACAGTATACAACAAAGTCTTCGGTACCGTCGGGTAATGATAAGATTTTGAAATGCTATGCATCATGTCACACCCTGGCTTTTGCGGAAGCGTGGGTTTATTTGGTGTGACTTCTTAATACCATAGCAACAATCACAACAATGCTTTATGATAAAAATACGAGATGTTCATCCATTAAAAATAGTGAGAAAATACCACAATATCATTGTTTAGAAACATCGACATTTGAAATAAGTTACAAACCACAAATTATTTAAAACATTTTCATAGGACACCAAAAGACTTTAAATAAGACGAGGTTTGGAGATATGTAACCCGTACAGGAATAGGTTACACTTCTCAAACTTCACAGCTTTGGATGACATCTATTTATCCAACACAGCTAGACACATGCATACCCTGCCAGATCCTGCTAGTTCCCTGAAATACATGTAGTTTGAAAAATCAACAAAAGGTTGAGCGAGTTCTTGTGTAAGTCTGTGTGTATAAGCCTTTAAAATATGTCTTGTGTGTATAAATGTCCCTTTGTAACGATGTATGTATAATCCTTTGTAAACAGTGTATGAAAGTCCCTGGTATGTAGCAATAAGGAAATAAAGAGATCACCAATGGTTTGCAAGGCCATTGATATGTGTGAAATGCAGTAGGAAGACTCAAACCTAGCAAATTTGTGCGTCGGGATCAAAGTCACCCCATGGTCCGTACTGTGGACTCAGGAGCTGGGCTCGCTACACCCAATTAGATCTACCGCTCATGACCCTCGGTCCTACAACGAGGATTAATGGCCTTAAGTTCCACCTACCCACTCACATGATCTAAGTAGTAAACCCTCCTTAAGCTAACCATACCATGTATAAAATGTCTGTAATAGTTGTAACATACTTGGTACTCGTTCTCACCAAGAGTGTTTCTTGTTATTATATCATTTGTAAACATTGTAATATTTGTAACATGTATTCCACCCCCGAAGTATAAAACTGAAAACAGTTAAGAGAAAAGGGGGACATGAACTCACCTTGATTACGAGTAAGTCCTAACGAGTATGTAAATGTGAGAGTTCTTGGAAATAAGATTCCACGTCACTCTAATTGATTAAACATGCAACAATATAGAATATGTATCAACAATAATGTTTAATTGAATAATTGGAAATCCTAAATCTATAGGATTCGGTAGTGTTTTGTTTAAATGGCGACTATAAGGTTTGGATAACCTAATAGAGAACTCGGAAAGTGAATATGAGGTAACGGAATTATTTATGAAAAATATTTATTTATCATAAATAATAAAATTACACAAATTGTACAAATGTTTTAATATAAACATTTGTAATAAATCAAATATATTTAACTAGTATAATTAAATAACATAATTAAATATAATGATTATAGGTAAAATATTGTACAAGTGATATAATTAATTTATAAAAATTATAAATTAATTTATATGGTTGAAATATTTACTAATTGATAAATAATAAATATTTCATTTAAAAGAATACATATGATAATTATATGATTAACTATCAAAATAATTATATTAAATCTGAATAATTAAAAATAACATTTTTAATTATTGAACCTTGGTATTTCTGATTTAAAATAATTATTATAGCCTTGGAATCATTTTAAACAGCTAAAATGAATTAAAATGGTTAAAATAACCATAAATAAGTTTATATAAGTTTAATTATCTAAATAATTAAACGTAATAAAAACTCAGATTCTAAATTTATATAACTCAGATTAAGGCCTCTTTTGTCATAAAAATAATTTTGGATCAAAATTATATAGTTATATAATTTAATTACATTAAATTAAACTATATAAATAAGTATAAATACTGATTTATTTATATAAATATCAAATTTATATAAAATATGAGCAACAGTATTATTTTTGTAAAGATTATTTCTCGAAATAATTTGTGTAAAATTTTTAGTAATTAACTCATAAAAATCGATTTATTATAATTTTGTAAAGATTAAACTATTTTTAATTTATAAAAATAGTTTTATAAACATTTTGACTAACAGAATCTTTTTAATAAATGAATCAGTATTTAAAGTATATCAGATAAAATTTTCGGACTTAAACTGATTAAAATCAATTTAATATGAATTATTGAAAAATATGTTAAATAAAAGGAAATAAATAAAACTACTATTCATTGTCTTCTTCCCCAATTCGGTCAACGAAAGTCAACAGTCCCGAAACCCGATCAAAACTACGGTATATTCAAATTAACTTTACAGAAACATAATACGAGTGAAATCATACCGATTAGACGAATAAAAAGTGACCGGTATCGATCGGATGTGCGGTTTCGACAAAATTCCGGCGAGTTATGAACTCCGGCGAATGTTTCCGATCGGGTTTCGTCAAAAACAGTATGTTTAAGTGTTCTAATGGGTGTGGAAGATTTGTAAGAGTTCAGGGAATCTTATATACACGAAAAATTTGATCAAACCGACACAAAAATTAGTGGATGAGTTCCACTTTTAATATTTTTATTTTATTTTTATAAAAAGATATATAATTTGGTCGTTTAGTGCGTTCTTAGTGCGATTTGTTCAAGGAAAAGCATTCTAATCATTATGGGTTAGGTTAAAAGTGATGAAGGAAGTGGAAATATTCGGTTTTGGGCGAAATTGGTGGTTTTCGGTCGGATCCGCGACCTGCAGATCTGATTTATATAATCAGATCGTTTTCCGAAGTGTGTATTTATAAAATATAATCACATACAATTCACATCCAAGCTGATAGTTCAGCTGGTTGTGCGTTGTGGTTGTTTCCGAATGGACGCAGGTTCGATCCTTGTGGTGGCCGGTTTCTTAAGGTTTTCCAAAAACCTTTTTAATAACTGAATTAATATTAAATTACTAATATTATTATATTCCAATAATAGTATATTTGAATTAAAGTTCCAGATATTATCAGCTCTGGACAGAGGATAAACTGGTTAAGTCATTCGTGTTACAAGCGAGAGGTTGCGGGTTCGAATCTCACAAGGGCCGGTTCTCACCCAGGAGACCCCCTTTTTATCCTATTTTTGAGAATTTACGCTCTGGCCCCTCAAGTTTCGTTTTGTACAAAAATGGCCCTTAAAGTTTCTGGAAATGTCACAAATGGTCCCTGTAACAGTTAACTTACTTAACTAACTAGGTTAGTCTTTAAATTAAGAAACCCTTTATAATACTTAACCCGGTTAGACTTTAAGGTTAAGAATAGTTTAATAAATGACTGTTTTGGTCCCTGAACTTTTATTTCAAAACTATATATTTATTGCTTTATAAAATAAGTTTCCAAAACTTACAAAAAGAACCCCAAAACTTATAGTTTGAAGTAATTACACTTTAACCCTTGTATTTATATAGTTTCAAAAATAACAATTTAGTCCCTAAACTTTATACTTTCAAATAACGACGGTTTTAGTCCTCGATGTTTTCTAGCAAGTTTCAAAGAATGTCAAATAGGTCCCTCAACCTATTGTTTGGCTATGTGTTGGCATTGTCAACATGTTTCTAAGTTATCCGTTCAGTGTGTTAACTGTGTTTTGTGCATCAAGTTTATTACTCAAGCTTGTGTGTAATAAATGGAGTGACTGTATAAAATATGATGCATGTGTATGTACGATATAAAAATCATAGAGCAGTTTAAATTGTCAGTTGTAATCAAGCACAGTCATTAAGTACGTAATTAAAATAAATTACAGTACCTGTAATTTTGAGGGTTGTCACATTCTCCCCCCGTTAAGAAAATTTCGTCCCGAAATTTATTCGAAAGAGATCATAGAATGAAATTGTAATGATTAACAATATAAGCAAGTCATTGTTTGGTGCTGATAATTTTGAGGAAATTATCATTGTATATAAATTATTTTGCATGGCACTATGTTATGCTGGATTTGTAATGTAAACATTATGCAAAGAATCGTGTGTACAAATGAGCAGATAATGGATAATCACATAACCACATAATGTTTTCATATGCCACCTTACTTAACAAGGCTTACTATGATTCTCATGCATCGAACCCCGTAATTAAGTGTGCACCCAAAATTACACGTTTCGTTGCATGGTCCACATAGCACTTCTAGTTAAGTGAGGAAACAAATAAAATTGAGGTATTGTTTAAATCAAACAAGCATCAAATCAACTTAATCAAAACGTATTTCACATTAGCAATGATAGCATTGTTTGTTTGACAATCTATTGAACAAATTTACATTTGAAATAAATTATGTAATGGATCAAATTCAGGATTATAAGGTGGTGGAAGTGGTAGAGGTAGTTGCATATGATTAGTTATTTGTATCAGCATGCTTTCCAACCTTTGATTTCTTTCTGCCAACCATCTTATTTGTTGAGACAAATTTTGAACTTGATTGTTTAACCTAGTCACTTCGTCTCCCAATGAATCTGGAGGTAGATTCATTTGAGGCATCGTACTTGGGCCTGCCATATCAGTTGGTGGCAGTTGTTCTACTTCGTTCAACAGTGACTGGAAAGAACGTGGCATTAATGGTGCTTGCAAAAAGGGTTCTGATTCTAACTGCTCTTGAGTCACCATGTTTTCATCAAACCAAGTTCCTTGTATCATTGAATTTTCCTCGAAAGGTAACGGTGGGAAGCTTGGTTAGACGTTCGCTATTAAAGGTTGGGGTAAGTTAGTTGTAATAGGTTCTTGTATGTATGGCAGCAGTGGTTGCATATCAAACCGATAAAAAGACAGTTGAGGAAACTGCAAAAATGATTGTTGTAAATTTTGTGGGAAGGTATTCTCTAAGATAACTGGAGCTCCCTCCAACTGTGATGATTGTGTTAGTGTACCAATATGAACAGAGGTTAGCCTCATGGTGTAAGGATTTACAATCCCAGGTGCCTTTGGTGGAGATAATCCCTGGATAATCTGATCACTTAAGATGTCACACCCCTTTCTACGGCGGAAGCACGAGGTGTGATCATGAAAGGTTCTCATTGCATACGAAGAGTAAACATGCTACATGCTCGTAAAATAACATCAAATTCCATGATTTGAAAACATACGTTTAGCGTTTACATCGCTAAGTCGCATAAAACATTGTCTTAAAAGTTTACAACTTTATTTAAAGTTAAACACAAGCGACATCCACGAGCATAAGCGAGACCACGCGCACATCCATCCTAGTTACCTGAAATACATGTGAGTTTTTGGGAAAAACGTCAACATAATGTTGGTGTGAATTCATGCAGTTTTGTATTTCATGTTTGTATACTTTGTATGAAAACATAGTTTGTGAGTAAATCAAGTTTTCATATATAAATTCAGTTTCATGTGTACGCCACGTACACATGTATAATTCAATTTCTTCTTGAGTACTCCACGTACTCAAGTATAATTCTCATTCTCTTGAGTACCCCACGTACTTCAAGTATAATTCAATCTTCTTGAGTACCCCACGTACTTCAAGTTATATATCAATCTTAGTATGGTATGAATTTTATGTAAATACAGTATTTCTGTAATTATCAGATTGTTAATGGGTTGCAAAGCCATTAACATGTGGCACGTCATAGGAAGTCACCAAACCTAAGGCATTTAATTGGTATATTCTGAGACACAAAAGCACTACTCGATTCTCGCCCCGATCGGTAGTGTGGCTGCCAGGCACCCGTTAGATCTAACCTTTTGTTCTGCGGTCTAGGTATATTGTTGATTAATGGTGCTTCTGTACCCTATTCGTGACACTATTTCTCATAACGCATCCTACTTGGTTCTCGTCCTCACCAAGCGCGTTTCTTGTTATCATTTCTCATAGCGCCTCATACTTGGTTCTCATTCTCACCAAGTGCGCTTCTTGTATTTATATCATACCAATTATAAATATTGTACATTTGTACATGTATTCCACCCCCGAAGTTATAAAAACTGAAAACAGTTAAAGAGAAAAGGGGGAGCATGAACTCACAACTTTGCGTTCCTAGCGTCGTAAACTCCACCGGAGTTGCTTAATTAACGTCGTAACCTATACGCGTTTTCTTAACGTTAGTCACTAGACTTGCGTCGCACAAGTACAGTCACTCTCTTTTGTATATATTCTTGTGTTAAAAATGTTCTACATTTTTAACTACGTGTTTTACTTATATTATTTTCTCCAAAAATAAATATAAGTCTTTTGTGTTTTGCACTTTGCACCCGAATTATGTATCTTGTATTTTGTATGTGCATTTTATGTTTATACTCCTCATGAGCAGTTAGTGTATTTTTAAGTCTTAATACACTAGCACGTATAACACATACTATATACACTTAGCACAAAAATTGGTGATAAAATAATATATATTTTTCTCTCAAAAATATATATACATAATATCCATTTTTATTCTTCAAGAAATCACCATTTCTTATCATCAAAAATTAGGGAAACCTTGTTAATGTTTTGAGGTATATTTTTAGGGGATAAGTTTCTCAAAAAACTCATATTTTTCTAAGTGTCAAAATTTATAAAAATTTTGATAGAGTTTCCCCTAAAAACGGACGTTTCCCACGTTTTCAAAACGTGTGTTTATTTTCTTTTAAATCATTGTCAATCATCAACAACAGTTATCAACATTACTCATCAGCAATAATCACTGGTTTCTCCATTTCATGAACTTGAATATTTACAAAAATGTGTAGTAACTTACTAGCACATTTAGTAAGTCTTGTTATCTTTAAAAATAAGTTTAATTTCTTAAAAACTTTATTTTTAAAGAATATGAAGTTTTACAACTTCTAGTCGGTTTTTACGAAAACTATTTCTTCGTTAAAACTTTTGTTACACAAGTATCCACACCCTTGTTTGTTCACAAAAGCCACTTTTGTTTGTGTAAGATCCGGTTTAGAACATGTGATTTCTTTTGATGCTTGGTCTTTTGAAAATACCACTTGTAGATACATAGATCTACTAGTTTTAAACACTTTTGTACAAGTTAAAACATTTTTACACAAGTTCATGGTTTATGTGTGGTAGGGTTTCACCTTTTAACCCTTGTTACTTCTAAAATAGCTTTATGTTAAGATCCATGATCTTACCAAACCGGGTTAAACGATGATCCGAGCTACCACATCATAGATCGGGTCTAGATAACCATATATTTCAAATACTACAACTTTTACACAACTTATGTGCTATTAACCACCATTTTTCATGCTTTTAGTAGACTTTTGTGCATCTTTTCGCATTTTAACGAGATTTAACCAACACAAATCCTTTTAACCACTTTAGATAAGTTCAAATATGAGTTTTAAGTGTTATACCTCTAGCTCGAGGCTAGGGAAGATTCTTGACGAAAAACGGGTTGATAAAAGCTAGAGAATGAGGTCCTTCGCCTTCCGTTTGCTCCAAGACTCCTAATATGCGACCCTTAACACTTGTGTGATGTTGGAATGTGAAGAACAAGATTGAACAATGGATGGATGGAATAGGGGATGCTTGGTCGTAAGCTTATAGAGGGAGAGGGAGAGTGGTAAGTTGTGATTTGTGTAATGAAATGAATGGTGGGTTTAGTTGTGAACTTATAGATAATTTAGGAGGTAGTTATCCATTGGTCAATATGTCATCTAGATACTACACATTAGGGATTAAAATAATGAACCAAGGACCAAGTATGTCTCCCCAAGGTTTGGGGCCGGTTAGAGAAGGGGGGGGGGGTCTAGTTCGGTTCCAAGTATTAGTTAGGTTAAACTAAGTTAAGTTAAGTGTTTAACCCCGTTACTAATGTGTAGCGTGTTATGACGGGTCTTAGGGTATACGGGGACCCTAACTGGCTCAGAAAAAGACAAATAATGAAAATAACAATATTTTCATGTTCCGGGTATAGTCCGGTCGTTCGGTTACATACCGATTCGTTAAAGTGCTAAATTACACTTTTTAGTGTCGTTTAAGTACTTTTCTTATACTCTTTCAATTCCCAACACTTAGGGAAATATTCTGGATAATAAAACGACATTTTTGCATAATATTTATATGTCTAAATGCTGAATTATTGCTGAATTTTTATAAATTCTGCACTTAAAGTGCGTTTCGGGTGCTTTTTAGTGCTTATATTTGCTTTCGTATTGCATATATATTAACCCTTGTATGTACTCTTGGGTTTTAATGCATTCTTGTTGTCGGACCTACACCTAGGTTCCAATTTTTATTGTCTGGCTGCTTTCTGCAGTTCCGTTGACACATAGTGTCTTACCGGTGAGTTTACTATTATTCTGACGCAACGCTCTCGTTTATGCATAAAGCAATATTTTGTAGTATACAACATGCATGAATTCACTTGTTTAATCATGTGTTCAGACATTGCTGACACTTAAACTCATAATTGCAGTCATTAAGCAATAATTAATGTGTACGGAAATTACCGGTTTGGGCCAGTTGTCACAGTCTCCCCCCGTTAAAAGAATTTCGTCCCGAAATTCAGACTGAACTCACTCTCGCTGGAGTCTTTCTTGAATAGGTGGGGATACTTTTTCTTGAACTGGTCTTCACGTTCCCATGTGTACTCGGGTCCGTGCTTAGAGCTCCAACGTACTTTGACAAGCTTCACACTACTCCTGGTCTTGTTGACTTTCCAGTCAGTAACCTCAACGGGTTTTTCTGTAAATCGGAGGGCTTCATCAATATGTATTTCATCCATCGGGATGATCACGTTTTCTTGCGTTGGACTCTTCTTCAGGTTGGATACATGAAACGTATCATGTACTCCATTAAGTTCTTCCGGTAACTCCAACTTGTATGCCACGGTACCAATTCTCTTCAAAATTCTGAATGGTCCGATGTATCGTGGATTCAGCTTTCCACGCTTTCCAAACCTGACTACGCCCTTCCATGGTGAGACTTTTAACAACACTTTGACTCCCACCTTGAAATCTACCGATTTTCTATTTGGATCCGCGTAGCTCTTTTGTCGCTCTCGAGCCGCCTTAATGCGTTCTCGGATCTGCGCAATCTTGTCGGTTGTCTCTTGTACAAGTTCAGGACCAACCATACGTTTATCTCCGGCATCTGCCCAACATAAGGGCGATCGGCATTTGCGGCCATACAGAGCTTCGAACGGCGCGGCTTTTATGCTCGTATGATAACTGTTATTGTAGGAAAAACTCAACTAGAGGTAGATGAGTATCCCAGCTGCCGCCTAGGTCCATGACACATGCGCGAAGCATATCTTCTAACGTTTGTATAGTTCGTTCGCTCTGGCCGTCTGTTTGCGGATGGAATGCCGTGCTCAGATCTAACTGAGATCCAAAGGCTTCCTGAAATGATTGCCAGATTCTTGAGACAAAGCGTCCATCTCTGTCTGAAATGATTGAGATTGGCACTCCATGACGTGCCACAATTTCTCTTAAGTATATCTCTGCCAGCTTTCCAGTGCTATCCTTCTCTTGGATTGGTAGGAAATGCGCAGACTTCGTTAATCGATCAACTATTACCCATATCATATCGTGCCCTCTCGGGGTCCTGGGTAATTTTGTTATGAAGTCCATCGAGATTTGTTCCCACTTCCACACGGGAATCTCTGGTTGTTGTAGTAGGCCGGGCGGTTTCTGATATTCTGCCTTAACCTTGGCACAGGTTAGGCATTTTCCAACATAAACAGCAACGTCGCTTTTGAGTCTCGGCCACCAATAATATTCCTTCAAGTCTTGATACATTTTGTCTGATCCTGGGTGGATCGAATATCTCGATTTGTGGGCTTCATTAAGGATGACTTCTCGTATGCCACCATAGAGTGGAACCCAAATACGCTTCTTGAAGTATAAGGCTCCCTCTTCGTTTGGCACCATGTACTTCAACATACCCTGTAGGTATTCAGCTTTACGGTTCTTTTCTTTAAGAGCTTCTTGTTGCGCATCCCGAATGCGTGTAGTGAGGTTCGTTCGAATCGTCATTTCCAAAGCTCGAACCCTTAGGGTCTTAACCCCTTCTTTTCGGCTCAACGCGTCTGCTACAACGTTTGCCTTTCCAGGATGGTACTTAATCTCACAGTCATAATCGTTTAGCAGCTCGACCCAACGTCGCTGGCGCATATTCAATTCCTTCTGATCAAATATGTGTTGTAAGCTTTTATGATCTGTGAAGATTGTACATTGAGTACCATATAAATAATGTCGCCAAATCTTTAAGGCGAATACCACTGCACCCAGCTCCAGGTCGTGAGTGGTATAATTTCTCTCGTGAACCTTCAGTTGTCTTGAAGCATAAGCGATGACTTTTTGGCGTTGCATGAGCATGCAACCCAAGCCTTGTCGTGAGGCGTCGCAGTATACCACGAAGTCTTCAGTGCCTTCGGGTAATGATAGTATCGGTGCATCGCATAGCTTGTTTTTAAGTAGCTGAAAGGCTTCTTCTTGTTTGTGACCCCAGTCGTATCTCCTGTCCTTCTGCGTAAGGGTCGTTAGCGGTTGAGCTATCTTTGAGAAATTCCCGATGAATCGCCGACAATAGCCCGCTAAGCCCAAAAATTGTCGAACTTCAGTTGGGGTCTTGGGAGCTTCCCAATTCTTTATTGCTTCAATCTTGGATGGGTCTACATGAATGCCCTTCTCATTCACCACGTGACCAAGAAATTGTACTTCGCGAATCCAGAATTCGCATTTCGAGAACTTTGCATAAGGTTTCTCTTTCTTCAGTAGTTCCAGAATAGTTCGGAGATGTTGCTCATGCTCTTCTTTCGTTCGCGAGTAAATCAGGATATCATCGATAAATACTATCACGAATTTATCGAGATATGGTTTGCATACGCGGTTCATCAGGCCCATAAAGACCGCTCGCGCGTTCGTCAATCCAAACGGCATCACAAGAAATTCGTAGTGCCCATAGCGCGTTCTGAATGCAGTCTTTGGCACACTTTTATCTTGGATTCTCAGCTGATGGTATCCAGATTCGAAGGTCGATCTTGGAATAGTAGCTTGATCCTTGCACTTTGATCAAACAAGTCATCAATCCTCGGTAGTGGATACCGATTCTTGATTGTGAGCTTGTTTGGTTCCCTGTAATCGATACACATCCGCAGTGATCCATCCTTCTTCACGAATAATACTGGAGCTCCCCAGGGTGAGAAGCTTGGCCTTATAAATCCCTTATCCAACAACTCCTGGAGTTGTGTAGATAATTTTTGCATTTCGGATGGCGCAAGTTGATATGGAGCCTTGGCTACAGGAGCGGCTCCTGGAACCAAGTCTATGTGGAATTCGACTTGTCGTTGCGGAGGTAGTCCTGGCAGATCTTCGGGGAACACATCAGGAAATTCCTTCACCACAGGAATGTCTTCGAGTTTTGGCTCCACAGCCTTCTTATTTACAACGTGTGCTAGGAAAGCAACACATCCTTTCCTTAAGCACTTCTGTGCCTTCATACATCTGATGATTTGTAGAGGCGCGTTTCGTCTTCCTCCATGTACGATGAGAGTTTCACCATTCGCTAAAGGGATGCGAATGATTTTCTCATGACAAATGTCTTCAGCCTTGTTCTTGGACAACCAGTCCATTCCAACCACTACATCGAAGCTACCTAATTGAATAGGTAAGAGGTCGATGCTAAATCTTCGTTCACCAAGTTCTAGCGTGCAGCCTCTAACAGTTTTGCCCGATTCAACAAGTTTACCATTGGCTAGTTCTATGGAATAAGGAATTTCTAATCTACTAGATTCTATTCCAAGTATGCGTTTAATTTCCACAGGCATGAAACTATAATCGGTGCCAGTGTCGAATAATATGGATGCAAAGTGATTGTTAATGAGGAACGTACCGTTGACCACATCAGGGTCCTTGTGTGCGTCCCTTGCTCTAATTACAAATGCTCGGGTCTGAGCATTGTTTCCCCTTGGGCAATTTTTCTTGAAATGATCCATGCCTCCACAACCAAAGCATCCTTGGTTTTGCCCAGCTCCACGGCTATTCCGGTTACCATTGCCATTCCCATTCCTTCCGTTTCCCCAACAGTTTTCTGCTTGGTGACCCAATCTACCACATTTGTCGCACCTTGGAATGCGACAAGCTCCTTTATGATGAAACTTACATTTTTGGCATTCAGGCATGGAGCCTTGGTATGCCTTGGTTGAAAGGGTCTTCGCCTCCTGAGACGGGTTAGCCTCATGCTTTTTGTTGAAACCTTTGTTGTTGCGAGTCGCTTGATTCAGATTCGAACGCTTTCTCTTCTTGTCACCAGACGACTCATCATGTGTCTCGGTTTTCTCTGTTGGGTTCAACGATAACTTCTTCTTACGAACACAATCTTTGGTCAGGCTGACAGCCAGAGTTACAGCCTCAGTGATTGTTTGTGGTTTGGCTGACGTCACCATGCCACGAAACTCTGAGGCCAGTCCCCAAATGTAGCGTTCGACACGCTTGAATTCGGGAGTCACCATGTAGGGAAGCACTCTGGACAGATCGTGGAATCTTCGAGTATAACTATCAATATCAGCACCTTCCATAGTCAAGTGCCAGAACTCCGTTTCCAGTCTTTGGAGTTCAGCACGAGAGCAAAACTTCTCTCTCATCCTTTCCTTAAGTTCCTCCCAGGTTAGACCATACGCGACATTTTTGAGCAAGGTTTGGGCTTGCAGATTCCACCAAGTCAGAGCTTCATCGGCAAACAACCCGGTAGCAAAGGTGACTTGTTGATCCGCGGTACACTTGCTCATGCGGAAAGTAGCTTCAATCTTCTCCGTCCAGCGCACAAATGCTACTGCACCTCCTGTGCCATCATAGTTCATCGGCTTGCAGTCGAGGAACTGCTTAAATGTGCAGCTTCGAACTGCGCTGTCTCCAGATGAATCTCCATTCCCATTATGTCTAGCGTTGCTTGGTCCTCCACTGTCTTGAGTACGGTTTGCCTCGTACTGGGCGATAGCAGCGGAGATCCTTTCTTCCAGCAGAGCCTCCAGCTCTTCGGCAATTCTTGGCAGTGGGGGAGGAGGAGGTTGGTCACGAGCGTTCACAGCTCTTTTGGGTGCCATGTTCTGAAGAACACAACCCAATAGGGTCAGACATTTGTTTGATATCGTCATACGAGATAGTGGTAGTATTTATATATACACAAGCATATACCACCTAGTAACATCAAACAATCCGCCAATTGTATAAATCAATTCATACTGCAGCAAGCATGTAAAGTTAGGTAAACACCTTATTGACGGTTCTTGTCTTTATGCCCTAAATCATTACTCTGGCAGAGTACTTAGTAGGCTTGCACTGAGGGAATCTATACGTGACAAGACTTGCTGTGATTTCTGTGCACTGAATTCCATAATTATGTATGCATCCATAATTACGTAACTCCTTGCACAGTCCGCACAGTTCGTTTCATCCTCGTATTTCTTCCTTCAGATGGGCCATTGCTTTCAGGTAAAGTCACATATACTTGTGACATTCCACTTCTAGTACATGCTAATTATCACACATAATTGCAAGTAATTTCTAGTCAACGACAAGTGCTACTCAAGTGCACTCTAAGCCTCGTAGTGTCCTTTCTAGACTCATGTAGACAGTTTCAGGTAGTGGATGTCGCGGGACGTTTTATGCAATGAAATAACATCAAATTCCATGATTTGAAAACATACGTTTAGCGTTTACATCGCTAAGTCGCATAAAACATTGTCTTAAAAGTTTACAACTTTATTTAAAGTTAAACACAAGCGACATCCACGAGCATAAGCGAGACCACGCGCACATCCATCCTAGTTACCTGAAATACATGTGAGTTTTTGGGAAAAACGTCAACATAATGTTGGTGTGAATTCATGCAGTTTTGTATTTCATGTTTGTATACTTTGTATGAAAACATAGTTTGTGAGTAAATCAAGTTTTCATATATAAATTCAGTTTCATGTGTACGCCACGTACACATGTATAATTCAATTTCTTCTTGAGTACTCCACGTACTCAAGTATAATTCTCATTCTCTTGAGTACCCCACGTACTTCAAGTATAATTCAATCTTCTTGAGTACCCCACGTACTTCAAGTTATATATCAATCTTAGTATGGTATGAATTTTATGTAAATACAGTATTTCTGTAATTATCAGATTGTTAATGGGTTGCAAAGCCATTAACATGTGGCACGTCATAGGAAGTCACCAAACCTAAGGCATTTAATTGGTATATTCTGAGACACAAAAGCACTACTCGATTCTCGCCCCGATCGGTAGTGTGGCTGCCAGGCACCCGTTAGATCTAACCTTTTGTTCTGCGGTCTAGGTATATTGTTGATTAATGGTGCTTCTGTACCCTATTCGTGACACTATTTCTCATAACGCATCCTACTTGGTTCTCGTCCTCACCAAGCGCGTTTCTTGTTATCATTTCTCATAGCGCCTCATACTTGGTTCTCATTCTCACCAAGTGCGCTTCTTGTATTTATATCATACCAATTATAAATATTGTACATTTGTACATGTATTCCACCCCCGAAGTTATAAAAACTGAAAACAGTTAAAGAGAAAAGGGGGAGCATGAACTCACAACTTTGCGTTCCTAGCGTCGTAAACTCCACCGGAGTTGCTTAATTAACGTCGTAACCTATACGCGTTTTCTTAACGTTAGTCACTAGACTTGCGTCGCACAAGTACAGTCACTCTCTTTTGTATATATTCTTGTGTTAAAAATGTTCTACATTTTTAACTACGTGTTTTACTTATATTATTTTCTCCAAAAATAAATATAAGTCTTTTGTGTTTTGCACTTTGCACCCGAATTATGTATCTTGTATTTTGTATGTGCATTTTATGTTTATACTCCTCATGAGCAGTTAGTGTATTTTTAAGTCTTAATACACTAGCACGTATAACACATACTATATACACTTAGCACAAAAATTGGTGATAAAATAATATATATTTTTCTCTCAAAAATATATATACATAATATCCATTTTTATTCTTCAAGAAATCACCATTTCTTATCATCAAAAATTAGGGAAACCTTGTTAATGTTTTGAGGTATATTTTTAGGGGATAAGTTTCTCAAAAAACTCATATTTTTCTAAGTGTCAAAATTTATAAAAATTTTGATAGAGTTTCCCCTAAAAACGGACGTTTCCCACGTTTTCAAAACGTGTGTTTATTTTCTTTTAAATCATTGTCAATCATCAACAACAGTTATCAACATTACTCATCAGCAATAATCACTGGTTTCTCCATTTCATGAACTTGAATATTTACAAAAATGTGTAGTAACTTACTAGCACATTTAGTAAGTCTTGTTATCTTTAAAAATAAGTTTAATTTCTTAAAAACTTTATTTTTAAAGAATATGAAGTTTTACAACTTCTAGTCGGTTTTTACGAAAACTATTTCTTCGTTAAAACTTTTGTTACACAAGTATCCACACCCTTGTTTGTTCACAAAAGCCACTTTTGTTTGTGTAAGATCCGGTTTAGAACATGTGATTTCTTTTGATGCTTGGTCTTTTGAAAATACCACTTGTAGATACATAGATCTACTAGTTTTAAACACTTTTGTACAAGTTAAAACATTTTTACACAAGTTCATGGTTTATGTGTGGTAGGGTTTCACCTTTTAACCCTTGTTACTTCTAAAATAGCTTTATGTTAAGATCCATGATCTTACCAAACCGGGTTAAACGATGATCCGAGCTACCACATCATAGATCGGGTCTAGATAACCATATATTTCAAATACTACAACTTTTACACAACTTATGTGCTATTAACCACCATTTTTCATGCTTTTAGTAGACTTTTGTGCATCTTTTCGCATTTTAACGAGATTTAACCAACACAAATCCTTTTAACCACTTTAGATAAGTTCAAATATGAGTTTTAAGTGTTATACCTCTAGCTCGAGGCTAGGGAAGATTCTTGACGAAAAACGGGTGGATAAAAGCTAGAGAATGAGGTCCTTCGCCTTCCGTTTGCTCCAAGACTCCTAATATGCGACCCTTAACACTTGTGTGATGTTGGAATGTGAAGAACAAGATTGAACAATGGATGGATGGAATAGGGGATGCTTGGTCGTAAGCTTATAGAGGGAGAGGGAGAGTGGTAAGTTGTGATTTGTGTAATGAAATGAATGGTGGGTTTAGTTGTGAACTTATAGATAATTTAGGAGGTAGTTATCCGTTGGTCAATATGTCATCTAGATACTACACATTAGGGATTAAAATAATGAACCAAGGACCAAGTATGTCTCCCCATGGTTTGGGGCCGGTTAGAGAAGGGGGGGGGGGGTCTAGTTCGGTTCCAAGTATTAGTTAGGTTAAACTAAGTTAAGTTAAGTGTTTAACCCCGTTACTAATGTGTAGCGTGTTATGACGGGTGTTAGGGTATACGGGGACCCTAACTGGCTCAGAAAAAGACAAATAATGAAAATAACAATATTTTCATGTTCCGGGTATAGTCCGGTCGTCCGGTTACATACCGATTCGTTAAAGTGCTAAATTACACTTTTTAGTGTCGTTTAAGTACTTTTCTTATACTCTTTCAATTCCCAACACTTAGGGAAATATTCTGGATAATAAAACGACATTTTTGCATAATATTTATATGTCTAAATGCTGAATTATTGCTGAATTTTTATAAATTCTGCACTTAAAGTGCGTTTCGGGTGCTTTTTAGTGCTTATATTTGCTTTCGTATTGCATATATATTAACCCTTGTATGTACTCTTGGGTTTTAATGCATTCTTGTTGTCGGACCTACACCTAGGTTCCAATTTTTATTGTCTGGCTGCTTTCTGCAGTTCCGTTGACACATAGTGTCTTACCGGTGAGTTTACTATTATTCTGACGCAACGCTCTCGTTTATGCATAAAGCAATATTTTGTAGTATACAACATGCATGAATTCACTTGTTTAATCATGTGTTCAGACATTGCTGACACTTAAACTCATAATTGCAGTCATTAAGCAATAATTAATGTGTACGGAAATTACCGGTTTGGGCCAGTTGTCACATAAGACACCTAATGATTGTGCTATTTTTGTAATGTAAGACCCTCCCATGAGACTTCTAAGAGGATTTGAATGTTGACTAGAAAAATATTCAGCAAGTTCGTGGGCAATATTACAGGGAACTTGCTCAAAAATACTATACAAATAGAAAAGTTCGATTGTTTTAACCCTGTGTAGATTATGTTTGCGCCCCGTGATAGTGTGGGCTAAAACACGGTGCATATATTGATAACAAGGGTCTATGAAGCTTGTAGAATTATTGTTGATACACCATTCTTTTAATGAATGGTATTGCCAATAATTTACCATATTCACGGAGGAACCAGATGTTGATGCCTCCGTAAAAATGGGTTGTTTGACTTCTTCATCTGTATATATGCCCAGATGAACTGCGAATTCTGTTAATGACATAGTATGAAGTTGCCCACAAAGTTGAAAATGAATGGATTCATTGGTAAGATTTTCATTAGATTTGTAATAGAAAGTGGACGAGAACTCATACACTAGTTCATCATATGATGGTTCTAGGATGTCGAAGAAACGGCGCCAAGGTGTATTAGGTTGTAGTGATCTTGCCAGCAACCCACTGAAATCAAACATTCCTATTCGTTGCCAATCAATACTGCTAATAGCAAGAACTTCTTTATACTTGAGTTTTTGATACCTCTCTTGATAGTGTAAAGTAGTAAACTGAAGGAAGGGATGAATCTTTGCTGCATTTGAAGATTCAGCATATGCTGTTGGGAGATTTGCCAATTGGATATGGGGTTTTGTTGAACTAAGAAAGGTTTGGGTATGTGTGGAGTTATATCAGAAGTTTGTAGTTCTTGTGTAGATTAGCTCGTGTAGTGAGTTTCTTATATAGATAAGGAGATTCCGGATCACACCATGTGATCGGTTAGTGCTTCCATGCTACGTTCTGCAGCTAGTTTGAAAATTTGAATCTGACAGGTATGGTCTCGAGAAAATTTTGAAACTTTGAAAAAGAGGGAATCGTATCGTAATAAATTGATAGTAGTACAATGTAGATCGATAAAAACTTGGATTGTTCTGAAACGGAGAAAAGAAATAAAAATCCTTTTGAATTAGGGTAACATGCCTTGAGCCGATAGGCATACTGTACTCTCATCGGTAGTTCCCAGGTAAGCAAACGTTTGTTTCGTCATGGAGGCATTTTCTGAAGGAAAGATTATAGTGATTTCATAATGGGGTAATGTAGTTTCATAAAATCAAAGAAAAACACGTAACAAGATGGATATCATTTATTCCACGAATAAATGACATCAATGACAAGTAGTTGGGTTCTTATAACTTGATGAAGTCATGCTTTAGCCTATAAGTGGATACTCATCCCAAGAATCCCCAGGTAAGCACAACTGGTCTCGCGTCTGATGAGATTTATACGAAGTGCTTGCCTAGACAGAAAACTCAGAATACAGGCATCCACCCTTCCAGATTGCACGAGTTCGTTATTAGAGCCCAAGACTTTGATGAGAATTTAAAAATCAGAAGAGGTTTTGAAAATAATCATCTAAGGATAGGTGATGAGCATTTTTAAAATCTAAAGATAAGATTTGTGGTGACGAGGCATTGGTTACAAAAGATAAGAATAGAGATGAAGACAAGGCAAAGATAATGGAAGAGTTACTAATGGAAAGTGTCCTAGGTAAGTTATAGTCTAGGTCAAGGGTAATTTCTAATAACCTAAATCCCTATAACCATGGCTCTGTTGCTTGACAACCAATCCATCCCTACTACCACATCGAAGCTTGACTGGCAGTAGGTCTAATGTAAGCTCGTTTTCTCCCAGCTTTATCACGCATCCTCTGAAGACTTCATTCGTTTCCACTAGCTTCCCATTAGCCAGTTCAATTGAGTACGGAATGTCTAACTTACTAGTAGTTAACCTAAGTATTTTCTTAGATTCTAGCGATATAAAACTATAGTCGGCACCAGTGTCATAGTAAGTATAGTAAGTAAGTAATATGCGTATGTAATAACACAATAACTCATAACATCCCATGTCATAGCATAAAATAATCCAACAATGCATGTAAGTCACAATCAATGTAAGTAAGTAATCATCCTAGTCTTCCCAAGATTATCCCACCCAGTCTCTAAGACTAACTCCCTAGTTTCTCAAACTAGCTCCCTGGCCTCTAAGACTAAGCCTTCCAGTCTCTAAGACTAAACATCCCCAATCTCTAAGATTGAATCCCTCAGTCTCTAAGACTGAACCTCCCCAGCCTCTAAGGCTGTACTCCCTCAGTCTCTAAGACTGAAATATAAATTTTTTTGGAAATGTGTATTTGTGCCTTTTGTTTGTAAAAATGTTTGTGCCCTGGATCTGGACGTTTAGTGTATGCAATGTAAAAATGTTTGAAAACATTTTCGTGAGAGCCCTAGTGATCATAGTCTAGACTCGAGAATGAATCCTAGTTCGCTATGATCGAGGCTCTGATACCAAGCTGTCACACCCTGACTTTTGCGGAAGCGTGGGTTTATTTGGTGTGACTTCTTAATACCATAGCAACAATCACAACAATGCTATATGATAAAAATACGAGATGTTCATCCATTAAAAATAGTGAGAAAATACCACAATATCATTGTTTAGAAACATCGACATTTGAAATAAGTTACAAACCACAAATTATTTAAAACATTTTCATAGGACACCAAAAGACTTTAAATAAGACGAGGTTTAGAGATATGTAACCCGTCCAGGAATAGGTTACACTTCTCAAACTTCACAGCTTTGGATGACATCTATTTATCCAACACAGCTAGACACATGCATACCCTGCCAGATCCTGCTAGTTCCCTGAAATACATGTAGTTTGAAAAATCAACAAAAGGTTGAGCGAGTTCATGTGTAAGTCTGTGTGTATAAGCCTTTAAAATATGTCTTGTGTGTATAAATGTCCCTTTGTAACGATGTATGTATAATCCTTTGTAAACAGTGTATGAAAGTCGCTGGTATGTAGCAATAAGGAAATAAAGAGATCACCAATGGTTTGCAAGGCCATTGTTATGTGTGAAATGCAGTAGGAAGACTCAAACCTAGCAAATTTGTGCGTCGGGCTCAAAGTCACCCCATGGTCCGTACTGTGGACTCAGGAGCTGGGCTCGCTACACCCAAATAGATCTACCGCTCATGACCCTCGGTCCTACAACGAGGATTAATGGCCTTAAGTTCCACCTACCCACTCACATGATCTAAGTAGTAAACCCTCCTTAAGCTAACCATACCATGTATAAAATGTCTGTAATAGTTGTAACATACTTGGTACTCGTTCTCACCAAGAGTGTTTCTTGTTATTATATCATTTGTAAACATTGTAATATTTGTAACATGTATTCCACCCCCGAAGTATAAAACTGAAAACAGTTAAGAGAAAAGGGGGACATGAACTCACCTTGATTACGAGTAAGTCCTAACGAGTATGTAAATGTGAGAGTTCTTGGAAATAAGATTCTACGTCACTCTAATTGATTAAACATGCAACAATATAGAATATGTATCAACAATAATGTTTAATTGAATAATTGGAAATCCTAAATCTATAGGATTCGGTAGTGTTTTGTTTAAATGGCGACTATAAGGTTTGGATAACCTAATAGAGAACTCGGAAAGTGAATATGAGGTAAAGAAATTATTTATGAAAAATATTTATTTATCATTGATAATAAAATTACACAAATTGTACAAATGTTTTAATATAAACATTTGTAATAAATCAAATATATTTAACTAGTATAATTAAATAACATAATTAAATATAATGATTATACGTAAAATATTGTACAAGTGATATAATTAATTTATAAAAATTATAAATTAATTTATATGGTTGAAATATTTACTAATTGATAAATAATAAATATTTCATTTAAAAGAATACATATGATAATTATATGATTAACTATCAAAATAGTTATATTAAATCTGAATAATTAAAAATAACATTTTTAATTATTGAACCTTGGTATTTCTGATTTAAAATAATTATTATAGCCTTGGAATCATTTTAAACAGCTAAAATGAATTAAAATGGTTAAAATAACCATAAATAAGTTTATATAAGTTTAATTATCTAAATAATTAAATGTAATAAAAACTCAGATTCTAAATTTATATAAACTCAGATTAAGGCCTCTTTTGTCATAAAAATAATTTTGGATCAAAATTATATAGTTATATAATTTAATTACATTAAATTAAACTATATAAATAAGTATAAATACTGATTTATTTATATAAATATCAAATTTATATAAAATATGAGCAACAATATTATTTTTGTAAAGATTATTTCTCAAAATAATTTGTGTAAAAATTTTAGTAATTAACTCATAAAAATCGATTTATTATAATTTTGTAAAGATTAAACTATTTTTAATTTATAAAAATAGTTTTATAAACATTTTGACTAACAGAATCTTTTTAATAAATGAATCAGTATTTAAAGTATATCAGATAAAATTTTCGGACTTAAACTGATTAAAATCAATTTAATATGAATTATTGAAAAATATGTTAAATAAAAGGAAATAAATAAAACTACTATTCATTGTCTTCTTCCCCAATTCGGTCAACGAAAGTCAACAGTCCCGAAACCCGATCAAAACTACGGTATATTCAAATTAACTTTACAGAAACATAATACGAGTGAAATCATACCGATTAGACGAATAAAAAGTGACCAGTATCGATCGGATGTGCGGTTTCGACAAAATTCCGGCGAGTTATGAACTCCGGCGAATGTTTCCGATCGGGTTTCGTCAAAAACAGTATGTTTAAGTGTTCTAATGGGTGTGGAAGATTTGTAAGAGTTCATGGAATCTTATATACACGAAAAATTTGATCAAACCGACACAAAAATTAGTGGATGAGTTCCACTTTTAATATTTTTATTTTATTTTTATAAAAAGATATATAATTTGGTCGTTTAGTGCGTTCTTAGTGCGATTTGTTCAAGGAAAAGCATTCTAATCATTATGGGTTAGGTTAAAAGTGATGAAGGAAGTGGAAATATTCGGTTTTGGGCGAAATTGGTGGTTTTCGGTCGGATCCGCGACCTGCAGATCTGATTTATATAATCAGATCGTTTTCCGAAGTGTGTATTTATAAAATATAATCACATACAATTCACATCCAAGCTGATAGTTCAGCTGGTTGTGCGTTGTGGTTGTTTCCGAATGGACGCAGGTTCGATCCTTGTGGTGGCCGGTTTCTTAAGGTTTTCCAAAAACCTTTTTAATAACTGAATTAATATTAAATTACTAATATTATTATATTCCAATAATAGTATATTTGAATTAAAGTTCCAGATATTATCAGCTCTGGACAGAGGATAAACTGGTTAAGTCATTCGTGTTACAAGCGAGAGGTTGCGGGTTCGAATCTCACAAGGGCCGGTTCTCACCCAGGAGACCCCCTTTTTATCCTATTTTTGAGAATTTACACTCTGGCCCCTCAAGTTTCGTTTTGTACAAAAATGGCCCTTAAAGTTTCTGGAAATGTCACAAATGGTCCCTGTAACAGTTAACTTACTTAACTAACTAGGTTAGTCTTTAAATTAAGAAACCCTTTATAATACTTAACCCGGTTAGACTTTAAGGTTAAGAATAGTTTAATAAATGACTGTTTTGGTCCCTGAACTTTTATTTCAAAACTATATATTTATTTCTTTATAAAATAAGTTTCCAAAACTTACAAAAAGAACCCCAAAACTTATAGTTTGAAGTAATTGCACTTTAACCCTTGTATTTATATAGTTTCAAAAATAACAATTTAGTCCCTAAACTTTATACTTTCAAATAACGACGGTTTTAGTCCTCGATGTTTTCTAGCAAGTTTCAAAGAATGTCAAATAGGTCCCTCAACCTATTGTTTGGCTATGTGTTGGCATTGTCAACATGTTTCTAAGTTATCCGTTCAGTGTGTTAACTGTGTTTTGTGCATCAAGTTTATTACTCAAGCTTGTGTGTAATAAATAGAGTGACTGTATAAAATATGATGCATGTGTATGTACGATATAAAAATCATAGAGCAGTTTAAATTGTCAGTTGTAATCAAGCACAGTCATTAAGTACGTAATTAAAATAAATTACAGTACCTATAATTTTGAGGGTTGTCACACACCAATCTTAAGGACAAGTTGTAATGCTACTTCTTGTTTTTCGATTGGAGAAAATTTCTTGTCTTTCTGTGTGAGGGAGGTTAGCGGTTGGGCAATCTTAGAAAAATACTCAATAAATCTTTGATAATATCCCGCTAATCCCAAAAATTGTCGGACTTCAGTTTGAGTCTTGGGCTCTTCCAATTTTTAATTGCTTCAATCTTGGATGGTCTACATGTATGCCTTTCTCGTTCACTATATGCCCGAGAAATTGTACTTCGCGAATCCAAAATTCGCACTTGGAAAATTTCGCGTATAGTTTCTCCTTCTTTAGCAGCTCCAAAATGGTTCTCAAATGTTGCTCGTGTTCATCTGTCGATCGTGAGTATATCAATATGTTGTCAATGAATACTATGACGAATTTGTCGAGATACGGCTTGCACACGCGATTCATTAAATCCATGAAGACCGCCGGTGCATTCGTTAAACCAAAAGGCATGAGGAGAAACTCGTAATGACTATAACGAGTTCGAAAGGCTGTTTTCGGTATGCTTTCCTCTTGAATTCGTAACTGGTGATACTCCGATCGTAAGTCTATCTTGGAGTAGAAGCTAGAACCTTTCTTAAACCTTTTAAGTTAGTTGGAAATTTATTTGTAACATGGTTTAGAAATGTGAATTTTTGTTCATCGAAATGTTGTGCATTTTTGCGAATCTTGCATGTCTTTTCACCCCAAAACCTTTATAAAAGATGTATAATGGTAAAGAGTGGGGGTTATGAACTCACAACATCCTTATTTGGTCAACAACAAGGTTCAACAGGTGCTAATCGATACGGAGATTTGGATATGAGCGCGGCTTCTGTTACCAAGTCGATGTGAAACTCGACTTGTAGTTATGGTGGTAGTCCCGATAAGTCTTTAGGAAAGACTTCAGGAAATTCTTTTATCACAAGAATATCTATTGGTTGTGGCCCAATGGCCTTCTTGTCAACAACAAGTGCTAGCAAGGCAATACAACCTTTCTGTAAGCACTTCTATGCCTTCATGCAATTGATTATCCGCAATAATATGTCGTGCTTCTCTCCATGGATAACAAGTGTCTCTTCGTTCGATAGTGCTTCTCTCCATGGATAGGTCGCCTTAAACATGTTTTAAAAATATTTTATCAGAGGGGAAATGCTGGCGAGTCACTCAAATTTGATAAAACGACAAATAGTTATCAATTACAGCATAAGAGCGATTACAATGGTTTCTATCTTATTTTTATCTGGCGCCGTGTCACACTGTGTGACGATGGTTATACCACTATTGGGTCCTGTCACTCAAGTAGTGATGATTATCCCAGTTAGGTCAATGAACCTAACCGAGAGATCAATTAGTAATGTGCACAATACCCCACTAGCCAGTGATTCAAGATATCCACGACTTACTCCCTGTAATTATAACTTTTGAAAATAATTTGAGGTATTGTAAAACAGTTGATAAAAAGAGAATGACTCACATTGCAGATTTATACGGGCAGAGTTTAGCCTACTGATTAGCCTTTTAACCTAAATTTAAACAACATGCACACGAACTAGGTCAGTAACTAATACAACATTTATGATAACTCACGAGATTAAACCCTCACAACGAATGACAAAGTGCGATACTTAAACATCCATCGAATTCACGATGAATGACAAAGCATAACACTAATGTGGGCAGCACTTAAACATCCATTGGATAGTTTCAATCGATCGGACATTGAATCGTAGCAGCGATCGAGTTAATACCCTGTATCGTAGCAGCACCCCACTAATTTGAGATTGTAATTTCAACTTCAGAGCAGTAATATTTCGTTTTTGAAAGTTTTCTTCGATGCAGAATGAAAGCCCCTGAGCTAGGCTATTTATAGGTGAAATTTAGGGCTCACGCGGCCCGCGTGAACCTTCGGCCATACCTTACGCGGCCCGCGTAACCACCTAGTCTAGGCGTAGGTTTGATTGGTCGCGAGTAGGTATGTCAGCTGGTCAACACGTGGATCCGGAACACTTATCCGGTCAACCCAATATTGACGCGGCACGCGTAAGGCTAAGCTAACCCTTACGCGGCCCGCCTGAAACCCACTAATTCTGATTTCTTAGTTTTTCATGTATAGTGGTGTTTCAGGGGTCCGGGTTTTCCCTTATGGGTTATTTTGGGACAAATTATGAGAGTCCTTACATTCTCCCCACCTTATTTGTGACAACCCTCACCAAACCAGGTATCCGTACGACTTAATTAATGATTAATTACTGCTTAATTACTGTGCTTGTTTGAACTAGCTGATGAACTGCTACTTGATATCTGATACATGTACTTACTTGCATCATACTTTGCTTATCGTCACTACATTATTTACATGCTGAACCCTAGTGACAACCATGATGCACAAAAAGCACAGTAGCACAATACACGGATAACCTATTGAACATGCTGATAAAGCCAGCATCAGGCAAACACTGCCTCCAAGGCCTATAAGAGCCTGGGATATTTTGCTACACTAGTGGTGAGTGTAGGGATACAAGGGTTGTGGAACTGCGTCTCTAGGAATAAGTTACAATGACTGGATGTGCCTAAAACGTACTCTAAGTACAAAACTCAGCACTTTACAAAATAATTCAGCTTTTAGTAAGCTAATAAAGTGCCAGAACATGAGAAAAATAACACTAGACACTTTCCAAAGTGTCAGGAATAAGCTGTGTCACTAAAAAGAGTAATAACGACACTTTAAAGCTTTGTTAAGCACTTTAACGGATTACTATCCAACCAAACAACCGGACTTTACCCGGAATATGAAAATATTGTTATTTTCCTTATTTATCTTTTTCTGAGCCAGTTAGGGTCCCTGAATACCCTAACACCCGCTTTAAAGCACTAAACATAACTAACTAAGTTAAACCCTTAACTAACTTGGTTTATCTAACTAAATACTTGTGCCTAGTTGAAATAGAACCAAGGGACCCCCCCCCCCAACCGAAACCGTCCCCTAGGGGACATGCTTTGTACTTGATAGATTTGCTTAATCTAATCTTGCCTAATATCTACTTGACACAAGAACCATTGGATAATACACTTATGTTTTGCCTATAAGACCTAAACTAAACACAACATAATCTTTCCAACTCAACACAACAACAACTCTCTCCTCTCTTGCCCTCTAGAGCTCTCGGCCGAACACCCCCTCCCCACACATCCATTTTCGGCTTCCACCTTCCCATCACAAGATCATACAAGTGTCGAGGGTCGTATACAAGGAGTCTTGGTGCACTCGGAGTTTGAAGGACCTCTTTATCTTGCTTTTATCCACGCCATTTTCGTCAAGATCCTTCCCTAGCCTTGAGCTAGAGGTATAATGCTTAAAACTCATACTTGAACTATTCTAATGTGGTTAAAAGGATTTGTATTGGTTAAATCTCGTTAAAATACAAAATGATGCACAAAAGTCTACAAAAAACACTTAAAATGGTGGTTAATAGCTTATATGTTGTGAAAATGTTGTAGTAACTAAAAGTGGTGATTATCTAGACCCGATCTATGTTGTGGTAGCTCGAATCATCGTTTAACCCGGTGTAGTCATGTTGTTGAATCATGACACAAAGCTATTTTAGGAGTAACAAGGGTTAAAAGGTGAAACTCTACCACACATGAAACATGAACTTGTGTAAAAATGTTTTACTTGTGTAAAAGTGTTTTAACTTGTACCATAGTGTTTAAAACTAGCGGATCTACGCATCTGCAAGTGATATTTTCAAAGAACCACGTATCAAGGAAATCATGTATTTTAAAAGATAGATTTTATACTAACAAGCATGATTTTATAAACCACAAGTGTGTAAACACTTGTGAAATGAAAAGATCCGACAAAATAACAATTTTTGTAAAAGATGACAGGAAGTTGTAAAGATGGGTTTTCTCTAAAAACGAGGTTTTTACAAGATCAAATTATCTTATATGAAGATCTACTAAATTTAAGGGATTTACACCACAGTTTTGGGAAAACTGCAAGTTCATGTAATTTTTGGCAATTTGCACATATGTTGATTTGTTGTTGCGATAAAAGTTGTTCTGATCAAATAAAGAAAATTGTTGAGTTGATTTGTTAAAGAAAATGATACGCTTGAAAGCATGGCCACCTCCAGTTACAGAGGAAACTCTGGCAAAATTTTTCTAAAAACCTAACACTTAGAACTATTTACACTACAAGTGATAGAACTATTTTTGACATGTTTTCGGAACATAAATTTCGCCAGGACCTTATTTACTAAATATTCGAAGGTGGGATTTTCACAAAATTTAACGTGATAAATATATATTTTCACACACTGTTTATGATCATTTTGTGAAATACATAAATATTATTTTTAGGGTAAAAATAATATTTACGAACGTTAACGAATCCAACATAATACGAACGCTTTCACCATAAATATATAAGTTACACCGGTAATTATATTACCACTCGGTTGTCAAAATGTAACTTACGAAATTACGAAAATATTTATGAACGCGTATTTTAACAACGTATTATTGGAGAAAAATTATGTGAAATGAAAATATAATATTTTTGAGAAAAAATACTTATATTTTGGAATGGGAAATATATATATATTAAGTGAGACTTAATGATTTAATTTGAACGCACATGTATTGGATCCCCCATCCTTGGGAAGGAGATTAACTACCAAGTATATACATAACGTAAACACGAAATAGTTGTCTAACTATTTCCCAAAAGATTTAACTATAAAGCTAAGGCACGGCCGTCCGTCTAATAGAATTAGCACTTGTAGGTCGTCGCACAGCTTTCTGATTTGGAGATACTTGGTAGAGACGCTTCACTGTGAGTTCATGTCCCCCTTTTCTCTAACTGTTTTCAGTTTTCTTAACTGCGGGGGTGAAATACATGTTACTTTGTTTACAAGTACTTTACACATGGTATGGTTAACGTAAGGAGGTTTACTACTTAGATCATGTGAATGGGTAGGCAGAAACACCGAGGGACGTAAGCGGTAGATCTATCTGGGTGTAGCGAGCCCAACTCTAGGCCCAACAGAACGGACCTCTAAGAGGACCAACAGAACGGACCTTGAGTGACTTTGTGCCCGACGCATAAATCGGCTAGGTTGAGTCTTCCTACTTACATTTCACAACATGCTAATGGCCTTGCAAACCATTGGTGATCACTTTTTCCTTACACTGCTACATACCAGGAAACTTTTATACTTACAAGTGTTTTTACATACGCACTTACACATGAACTCGCTCAACATTATTGTTGATTTTTCAACTTACATGTATTTCAGGAAATTAAAGATCTGGCACGGTATGTTATGTTTTCCCGCTGCATAAGGGTTCCAAGGTCATCCCAGTTTAGGAAATGTGACTCTTTCCTGGACAAGTCACAAATCTTAAACTGCGTTTATCTCATGTTGATGTTTATGTTATTTAAGACAATGTTTTATGTTACGATGTTGTAAGTCTCTAAGACAATGGTATGTTACTCTGGTTTTTAAAACTTAATCAAATGGATGATCTTGCATGATTTTATTTCATATAGCTTTGTTATGGTTAAGCTATGGTATTAAGAAGTCACACCAAAAATTAACCACGCTTCCGCAAAGCTAGGGTGTGACAGCTTGGTATCAGAGCTCTGATCATAGCGAACTAGGATTCCTTCTCGAGTCTAGACTATGATCACTAGGGCTCTCACGAAAACATTTTTCTGCATACCACTTGAGTCCAGATCCACAACTTTTTACAAACAAATGTTGAGCACATTTTATTATTTATAGGCTCAGTCCGGAAGGGCTGAGGCTCGGTCTGAGAGGCCGAGGCTCGGTCTGAGAGATCGAGGTTAGTTGGCTAGTGGGACTAGGAGAATTGGCTAGTGGGACTAGGAGAATTGGCTAGTGGGACTAGGAGGATTGGCTAGTGGGACTAGGAAGAGTAGGCTCAGTTTGGAGACTGAGGCTCGGTGTTGGAGACCGAGGTTCGATCTGAGAGGTCGAGGTAGTTGTTAGAGCAGTCTAGGAGACTGGGAGGCTAGTGGGACTAGGAGAATTATGTGATATTTTACTTGGTGACTTATGTGATTATCTGATTATATGACTGATTATTTGAGCATATTTGTGATACAGACTCATGGATTCAGCCGGTACTGGCGATTCGGACACCACTGGACCCATACCTATCGTATCTGATGACCTCACATCCTCCGAGCATGAGGTGTACACATCTGACTATACCAGTACTGACGAGGATGATTTCCAGCCCTTCGCACTACCCGATGGTGCTGATGAGCCTGCAGATGACCCTCCCGCTGAGTACCTACCTCTAGTAGAGATTCCGGCTCCTATACCCTTAGCCGTTTATCCAGCATATGATTTCCTTCTTGACGCCGAGGCTGACGGCGATGTTGACCTGTTTGAGGATGAGATCCAGGGCGAGGCCCTTCTTCCTGCGGACGATCTTCTGATGATCGCTGACGTTCCCGCTGAGGATTCGCCAGCACATTCTCCTGTCCCAGACTCCTTCGAGTCTGTGGCATCCGCACCTTCTCACACATTGAGCGCACAGCACTTTGCGCATGATTCTGATCCTGAGCAGGCATCCTCTGTTGCACCTATACCTAGTTTTGCGTTTGACCATGATGACATAGAGGATTCTGATCCTATCTTTCCCCCGGGATACGACCCAGATCGTGATATCGAGTTTATACCTATGGATCAGCCCATGGAGGATCCAGCTGACCCAGTAGACCCTATCGACCCCGAGTTTGACTTCGAGATGGCTTTTGATGATCCCGAGCCTGTCGTCGCCCCTGAGCAGGCAGCCGCTCTAGGCCCCATACTTGAGCATGATCCCATACATGCTGACATCCCTATTGAGCCTGTTATAGCAGACCCACCTGTTGGTGATCTCCCCGTGGATATTCCTTTGTTAGAGGACGATCATGTTGATGTTGATCTTGTTGTTCCCCTACCTGTTGTTGATATACCTGTTGACCATCCTGTTGAGCACATTGCACCTGTTCACCCTTTTGTTGCACCTGATCCCATACCACTAGAGCCCGAGCATGCACTGTTCGCGGCACACATGGATCCACCAGATGAGCATGCACAGCACGGTTGGATACCTGCTGATGAGGATGTTCCACCTTTTCCCCCGCACATCCCTGATACACGACGTGTTGATTTTTCTTTTCAGGTTCCTCAGTTTGTACCTCCAACGAGGCCTGGAGAGGGTTCTTCAGCCCATCCTTTTGGGCATATACCGATGTCTATTCCCTTCATGCCCCAGATGTCATCTGTTCCACCTTCTGTTGCTCCATTTCATGTGGCACCTTTTGACCCCACCAGTGAGCCGTTCCTTTGGGCACCAGACTCTGCTGTACCACCTACTGACCTCTACCATCGTTTCCACATGGGGTATACCATCGAGGACGTTTTGATGTCTTTTGTCGCGCAGCACGAGTCGCACACGCAGCGCATCCAGGAGCTTGAGAGAGCTCAGCTGCCGTCATGTCCGTGCCATGGTCAGACACACTCTCCTCTGCAGCCATTTCGACCCTTACCTACAGATTATGCTGCCCGTCTCTTTACACTAGAGCAGCAGGTTGCTTCTATCATTCGTACTCAGCGAGCCATGGAGGAGGACTGGCTCCAGTTACGTCGTTTGTTTTACACCCACTTTCCCCCTCCTCCACCACCATCTGTATAGAGCTCATCAGTGCTGTTTGGGTAGACGAGGATGAGAAGACGACGATTGTTGGACTGCACAGCATTTTTGGAGACTACTTTTGATCCTGACTTTTGTTGACTTGTATTTGACGTATTTGACATTGACATGATATAGTTTTTGTACAGGGGTGATGTAGCCCCTAGTTGATTGATGATTGTATGACATAGGGATGTACTGATACACTTACTATGTGGTCTCGATATATGGCAATCGCAGTATTCTCATCATACCTGATTCGCTTGATTGTTTATTTGTATTTTTGATGACATGGGATGTTGTGTGATTGGTATTTGTGATGTATTGATAACATGAGATGTTATGTGATTTTACTATTACTATCGTTATATACGTACACTACAATATGACCTGACTTACGTATTATAACATCGGAGTTTTACTATGGCCTGACCAACTTAAACCATCTTTTAGAAGATGCCGCCAAGACGTGAGACACGCATGCCTACTAATGAGGCAGAACTACAACAAGTCATTGCTGCTGCCATAGCACAGTATGCAGCATCCCAGCCCGGAACGAGCGGAAGTATTAACCAAGGCAATAACAATCCACCACACGGTAATACTAAGTCATTAAGACATACCGTGACCTAATTGGATATCTCTAGCAAGGATGCTAATGCCATTCATATGATATAACGTATGTGCAGGGTGCACCTTCAAGCAGTTTTTAGACTGCAAACCGGTCAACTTTGATGGCACTGGAGGTGTTGTCGCCTTCGTTCGTTGGGCTGAGAAAACCGAATCTGTTCTTCGCATGAGCAAGTGCGCGCTGGATCAGCAAGTCACCTATATCTCAGGGCTGTTTCTAGATGGAGCCCTATCCTGGCGGAATCTACAAGTACAGACACTAGGCGAAGCTGCTGCCTACGCGCTGACCTGGACCGAACTGAAGGAACTCATGCGCAAAAAGTACTGTTCCCGCGCAGAAATCCAACGATTGGAGACCGAGTTCTGGCACTTGAAAATGGACGGTCCAAAGATAGCAGAATACGTTCAAAGGTTCCATGACTTATCGCATGTGGTACCCTACATGGTCACTCCTGAGTTCAAGAGAATTGAACGCTTCATTTGGGGACTAGCTCCTCAAATCATAAGCATGGTAACCTCATCTAAGCCAGCAACTATCACTGAAGCCATCGATTTGAGCGTGGCTCTCACCGAGGAGGCAATTCGTTTGAACAAGTTTGATGAGATCAAGACGAAGAAGGCAGAGACTCACGTCGAGTCATCAGGAGGTAACAAACGGAAGTTCTCGAACTTCAAACAGGGCGCCAGTGTGGCGGTTAAGAAAGGAGGATCAGACTCACCAGCTCAGGGTACAGCTGGTAGAGGGAAGAAAGGAAAAGGGTATATGGGCGCCCAGCCTAAGTGCAACACCTGCCAGCGCCACCATTCTGGTCATTGCGGGTTAAGAGTATGCGAAGCATGTGGGAAACGTGGCCACTCGAAGGACATTTGTTGGGCCACTACTGGTCAGGGAGGCCAGGGAGGATTCGGAAACAGAAATTACAACCGGGGTGGGAATGGAAATCGCCCACAAGGAAACTATGGAGGTAACGAGAATCGAGGTAACAATGCTAACCAAGCGGGCGCCGTGAATCGTAATCAAAGGAATGATCAAGCTGGTGGAAACGGGCAAAGACTTGGGTGCTTTCACTGCGGTGATATCGGGCATTTTAAGAAGAACTGCCCAGACTTAAACCAAGCCCGTGGAAGAGTGTTCCAACTCGAAGCAAGGGAAGCGCGCCAGTACCCCAATGTCGTTACTGGTACGTTCCCTGTGAACCAACGCTATGCATCCGTTTTATTTGATACTGGTGCCGATTATAGCTTCGTGTCGCTAGAATTTAAGAATATGCTTGGTCTAGCCGCTAATAAGTTAGATATTCCCTACTCGATCGAATTGGCCAATGGGAAGTTAGTAGAAGCCAATGAAGTTATTAGAGGTTGTGTGATCGAATTAGGAGAGCGTGAGTTCGCTCTGGATCTACTACTAGTCCAGTTGGGAAGCTTCGATGTGGTGGTAGGAATGGATTGGTTATCAGGCAACAAAGCAGAGATAGTTTGTCATGAGAAGGTTGTTCGTATCCCAATCGATGATGGTGAGACCATTGTTGTTCATGGAGAGAAGCGTGAGACGCCGTTGAGTATTATCAGCTGCTTGAAGGCAAGGAAGTGTTTGCAGAAAGGATGTGTTGCTTTTCTGGCACACATTGTGGATAAGAAGGCTGCTGAGCCAAGAATCGAAGACATCCCTGTCGTAAGGGAGTATCCAGAAGTCTTCCCAGAAGACTTGCCGGGACTGCCACCTCAGAGGCAAGTAGAGTTTCACATCGACTTAGTTCCAGGCGCCGCGCCTGTGGCTAAGGCACCTTATAGACTTGCTCCGTCTGAGATGCAGGAACTGTCGACACAACTTCAAGAGTTGTTGGACAAGGGTTTTATCCGACCAAGCTTCTCTCCTTGGGGAGCTCCGGTCCTGTTTGTCAAAAAGAAGGACGGTAGTTTTCGTATGTGCATCGACTACCGGGAGTTGAACAAGCTGACGATCAAGAATAGATACCCTCTGCCAAGAATTGATGATCTGTTTGACCAACTGCAAGGTTCAAGTTTTTATTCAAAGATCGATCTTCGATCTGGATACCATCAGTTAAGGATACAAGAGGAAAGTATCCCGAAGACAGCCTTCAGAACTCGTTATGGACACTACGAGTTCCTTGTCATGCCGTTTGGTTTGACAAACGCACCTGCAGTCTTTATGGACTTGATGAATAGAGTTTGTAAGCCGTACTTGGACAAGTTCGTGATTGTATTCATCGACGATATCTTGATTTATTCAAAGACGAAGGCTGAACACGAGTAGCATCTTAGAGCCATTCTAGAGCTGTTGAGGAAAGAACAGCTGTATGCCAAATTCTCTAAGTGCGAGTTTTGGCTACGGGAGGTGCAATTCCTTGGGCACGTGGTGAATGGAGATGGAATCCACGTGGATCCAACCAAGATCGAGGCGATCAAGGATTGGGAAACGCCAAAGACGCCAACCGAGATTCGGCAATTCTTGGGTTTGGCTGGCTATTATCGAAGATTCATTGAGAATTTTTCAAAGATCGCCCAACCATTGACGCTCCTCACGCAGAAGGATAAGAAGTTTGATTGGGGAATCAAACAGGATGAAGCGTTCCAGATATTGAAGGATAAGCTTTGTAACGCGCCAATTTTAGCTCTACCAGAAGGTACTGATGATTTTGTGGTATACTGCGACGCATCGCGTCAAGGATTGGGTTGCGTGTTGATGCAACGCCAGAAGGTTATTGCTTACGCATCGCGTCAGTTAAAAGTGCATGAAAAGAACTATACCACACACGATTTGGAGCTCGGCGCAGTGGTTTTTGCTTTAAAGATCTGGAGACACTACCTTTATGGTACGAAGTGTACAATCTTTACAGATCACAAGAGCCTACAGCATATATTCAACCAGAAGGAGTTGAATATGAGGCAAATACGATGGGTTGAATTGTTGAACGACTACGACTGCGAGATAAAGTATCATCCAGGGAAGGCGAATGTGGTCGCCGATGCCCTAAGTCGTAAAGAGAGAATCAAACCCATAAGGGTTAGAGCTTTAGAAATGATTATACGAACCGATCTTTCCTTGCGCATTCGTGCCGCGCAGAAAGAAGCTCTCAAAGAAGGAAACCTTGAAGAAGAATACCTCCGTGGGATGGAGAAGCTTTTGGTACCAAACGGAGAAGGAACATTACGTTTTGAGAAAAGGATTTAGGTTCCTCTGTTTGGTGGTTTAAGGGAAGTTATTTTTGATGAAGCTCACAAATCACGCTACTCTATCCATCCTGGAGCGGATAAGATGTACCAGGATCTCAAAGATTACTATTGGTGGCCTAGGATGAAAGGCGATGTTGCTGCTTACGTGAGCAAATGTTTAACGTGCGCTAAGGTTAAAGCCGAATACCAGAAGCCTTCAGGACTTCTGCAACAACCCGAGATTCCCAAGTGGAAATGGGAACAAATCTCCATGGATTTTATTACAAAATTGCCAAGAACGCCAAGAGGCCAAGATATGATTTGGGTGACAGTTGACCGCCTAACAAAGTCCGCACACTTTCTGCCAATCAAAGAGAAAGACAGTACTAGTAAACTTGCGGAAATTTACATGAGAGAGATCGTCGCACGCCATGGAGTACCTCTCTCAATCATCTCTGATAGAGACGGAAGGTTTGTGTCAAGGATATGGCAATCCTTCCAAGAAGCCTTTGGCTCACAATTGAATCTGAGCACTGCGTTTCATCCGCAAACTGACGGCCAGAGCGAGCGAACGATACAGACTTTGGAAGACATGCTGAGAGCGTGTGTTATGGATTTGGGCGGTAGCTGGGATAAGCATTTGCCTTTGGTCGAATTTTCGTACAACAACAGCTACCACACCAGTATTGGTGTCGCGCCATTTGAATCCCTTTACGGACGCAAGTTCCGATCACCCTTATGTTGGGCTGACGCAGGTGATAGGCAGCTTGCTGGTCCCGAAATCATCCAAGAGACGACAGACAAGATCGCGCAGATTCTTAAACGCATCGAAGCAGCTCGCCACAGACAAAAGGCCTATGCGGATCCAAACCGGAAACATGTGGATTTCCAAGTTGGAGAGATGGTGTTATTGAAAGTCTCACCCTGGAAGGGTGTGGCACGCTTCGGGAAGCGTGGGAAGTTAAATCCGCGCTACATTGGTCCCTTCAGAATTCTGGAAAGAATAGGACTAGTAGCATACAAGTTGGACCTACCTGCTGAACTGAATGGCGTTCACGATACATTTCATGTATCCAATATAAAGAAAAGTCCAACTCAAGTTACCGTTGCTATTCCCACCGACGAGATTCATGTTGACGACACGCTCCACTTCGTTGAAGAACCTGTTGAGGTCACGGATTGGAAAGTAAACAAGACCCGCCGGAGCAGTGTCAAACTCGTCAAAGTTCGTTGGAATGCCAGACATGGTCCTGAGTTCACCTGGGAGCGTGAGGACCGGATGAAAGAGAAATACCCCCACCTTTTTCCTAAGAACCCTGCATCTAGTAGCAGAACTTAAATTTCGGGACGAAATTTATTTAACGGGGGGAGAATGTGACAACCCTCACCAAACCAGGTATCCGTACGACTTAATTAATGATTAATTACTGCTTAATTACTGTGCTTGTTTGAACTAGCTGATGAACTGCTACTTGATATCTGATACATGTACTTACTTGCATCATACTTTGCTTATCGTCACTACATTATTTACATGCTGAACCCTAGTGACAACCATGATGCACAAAAAGCACAGTAGCACAATACACGGATAACCTATTGAACATGCTGATAAAGCCAGCATCAGGCAAACACTGCCTCCAAGGCCTATAAGAGCCTGAGATATTTTGCTACACTAGTGGTGAGTGTAGGGATACAAGGGTTGTGGAACTGCGTCTCTAGGAATAAGTTACAATGACTGGATGTGCCTAAAACGTACTCTAAGTACAAAACTCAGCACTTTACAAAATAATTCAGCTTTTAGTAAGCTAATAAAGTGCCAGAACATGAGAAAAATAACACTAGACACTTTCCAAAGTGTCAGGAATAAGCTGTGTCACTAAAAAGAGTAATAACGACACTTTAAAGCTTTGTTAAGCACTTTAACGGATTACTATCCAACCAAACAACCGGACTTTACCCGGAATATGAAAATATTGTTATTTTCCTTATTTATATTTTTCTGAGCCAGTTAGGGTCCCTGAATACCCTAACACCCGCTTTAAAGCACTAAACATCACTAACTAAGTTAAACCCTTAACTAACTTGGTTTATCTAACTAAATACTTGTGCCTAGTTGAAATCGAACCAAGGGACCCCCCCCCCCCAACCGAAACCGTCCCCTAGGGGACATGCTTTGTACTTGATAGATTTGCTTAATCTAATCTTGCCTAATATCTACTTGACACAAGAACCATTGGATAATACACTTATGTTTTGCCTATAAGACCTAAACTAAACACAACATAATCTTTCCAACTCAACACAACAACAACTCTCTCCTCTCTTGCCCTCTAGAGCTCTCGGCCGAACACCCCCCTCCCCACACATCCATTTTCGGCTTCCACCTTCCCATCACAAGATCATACAAGTGTCGAGGGTCGTATACAAGGAGTCTTGGTGCACTCGGAGTTTGAAGGACCTCTTTATCTTGCTTTTATCCACGCCATTTTCGTCAAGATCCTTCCCTAGCCTTGAGCTAGAGGTATAATGCTTAAAACTCATACTTGAACTATTCTAATGTGGTTAAAAGGATTTGTATCGGTTAAATCTCGTTAAAATACAAAATGATGCACAAAAGTCTACTAAAAACACTTAAAATGGTGGTTAATAGCTTATATGTTGTGAAAATGTTGTAGTAACTGAAAGTGGTGATTATCTAGACCCGATCTATGTTGTGGTAGCTCGAATCATCGTTTAACCCGGTGTAGTCATGTTCTTGAATCATGACACAAAGCTATTTTAGGAGTAACAAGGGTTAAAAGGTGAAACTCTACCACACATGAAACATGAACTTGTGTAAAAATGTTTTACTTGTGTAAAAGTGTTTTAACTTGTACCATAGTGTTTAAAACTAGCGGATCTACGCATCTGCAAGTGATATTTTCAAAGAACCACGTATCAAGGAAATCATGTATTTTAAAAGATAGATTTTATACTAACAAGCATGATTTTATAAACCACAAGTGTGTAAACACTTGTGAAATGAAAGGATCCGACAAAATAACAATTTTTGTAAAAGATGACGGGAAGTTGTAAAGATGGGTTTTCTCTAAAAACGAGGTTTTTACAAGATCAAATTATCTTATATGAAGATCTACTAAATTTAAGGGATTTACACCACAGTTTTGGGAAAACTGCAAGTTCATGTAATTTTTGGCAATTTGCACATATGTTGATTTGTTGTTGCGATAAAAGTTGTTCTGATCAAATAAAGAAAATTGTTGAGTTGATTTGTTAAAGAAAATGATACGCTTGAAAGCGTGGCCACCTCCAGTTACAGAGGAAACTCTGGCGAAATTTTTCTAAAAACCTAACACTTAGAACTATTTACACTACAAGTGATAGAACTATTTTTGACATGTTTTCGTAACATAAATTTCGCTAGGACCTTATTTACTAAATATTCGGAGGTGGGATTTTCACAAAATTTAACGTGATAAATATATATTTTCACACACTGTTTATGATCATTTTGTGAAATACATAAATATTATTTTTAGGGTAAAAATAATATTTACGAACGTTAACGAATCCAACATAATACGAACGCTTTCACCATAAATATATAAGTTACACCGGTAATTATATTACCACTCGGTTGTCAAAATGTAACTTACGAAATTACGAAAATATTTATGAACGCGTATTTTAACAACGTATTATTGGAGAAAAATTATGTGAAATGAAAATATAATATTTTTGAGAAAAAATACTTATATTTTGGAATGGGAAATATATATATATTAAGTGAAACTTAATGATTTAATTTGAACGCACATGTATTGGATCCCCCATCCTTGGGAAGGAGATTAACTACCAAGTATATACAGAACGTAAACACGAAATAGTTGTCTAACTATTTCCCAAAAGATTTAACTATAAAGCTAAGGCACGGCCGTCCGTCTAATAGAATTAGCACTTGTAGGTCGTCGCACAGCTTTCTGATTTGGAGATACTTGGTAGAGACGCTTCACTGTGAGTTCATGTCCCCCTTTTCTCTAACTGTTTTCAGTTTTCTTAACTGCGGGGGTGAAATACATGTTACTTTGTTTACAAGTACTTTACACATGGTATGGTTAACGTAAGGAGGTTTACTACTTAGATCATGTGAATGGGTAGGCAGAAACACCGAGGGACGTAAGCGGTAGATCTATCTGGGTGTAGCGAGCCCAACTCTAGGCCCAACAGAACGGACCGCTAAGAGGACCAACAGAACGGACCTTGAGTGACTTTGTGCCCGACGCATAAATCGGCTAGGTTGAGTCTTCCTACTTACATTTCACAACATGCTAATGGCCTTGCAAACCATTGGTGATCTCTTTTTCCTTACACTGCTACATACCAGGAAACTTTTATACTTACAAGTGTTTTTACATACGCACTTACACATGAACTCACTCAACATTATTGTTGATTTTTCAACTTACATGTATTTCAGGAAATTAAAGATCTGGCACGGTATGTTATGTTTTCCCGCTGCATAAGGGTTCCAAGGTCATCCCGGTTTAGGAAATGTGACTCTTTCCTGGACAAGTCACAAATCTTAAACTGCGTTTATCTCATGTTGATGTTTATGTTAATGTTATTTAAGACAATGTTTTATGTTACAATGTTGTAAGTCTCTAAGACAATGGTATGTTACTCTGGTTTTTAAAACTTAATCAAATGGATGATCTTGCTTGATTTTATTTCATATAGCTTTGTTATGGTTAAGCTATGGTATTAAGAAGTCACACCAAAAATTAACCACGCTTCCGCAAAGCCAGAGTGTGACATTATTTAAAATCTCGTTGATGCGTGTGAAGTGTCGTTAGTTTTTGATATATTTATTAAGCCCTTTTTAACACTTTTTAGCCAAGTTTTAAATTTATAAAACACGATATTTACTAACACTAAACACACATATGGGCAAGTGCACCCATCGTGAGCGTAGTTTAGTGTTGGCAAGATACCGAGGACGTCCAAGGACACAAGAGCTTTTAATACCAGTTTATCCTCAACGTCTAATCAAATTAAAAAGTTAGAAAAAGGTTTTAAAACTAAGAAAATAAAAATTAACTAAAATGCTGAAAAATAAAAATAAAAGAAAAACAGATAGACAAGATGAATCACTTGGCTCCGACTCGTGTTTAGTGTAACCTTTGATTATTTTCGCACTTTTGCACTATTTAAGAGATTATCTTAGTTATTGTAGTAGGCCCCTCTTTTGGAGGTGACGTTACCCTCAACCCAGTAGTTTGAGTCAGCAAGGATACAATCTTAAAGGGTCGGATTATTGAAAGATAATTAATTAAATTATTAATGCGAATTATGGTAGGCCCCTCTTTTGAAGGTGACGTTACCCTCGGCTAAGTAGTCTGAGTCAGCAAGGATACAGTCCTAAGTAGTCGGGTTATAGTATTAATAGTAGTTTAACTTATGAGGGGATCAAAGAGTTTGGACCCCCGCCATCCAATACCGTTAAGTATTGAAGGAGGTCCTACTAAATTTGACCCAGGTCCCTTGCAGGATCTCTAAGCGCTGAACAACGGCAAGACTCTTACCAAACCGTTCCCTTAACCCCCGACCAGGTAGCCTACATACCTCCATATAGACCTTGGAGATATGAATGGTGAAAATCTTTTATTTTATATAGACAGTAAAATAATGCCAAGACACCACGGACAAACGATAAGGAAGAATCACCTTCAACATAAGAAACTAGTTATTAAAGTCATTAATACATAACCAATTAAAAAGTGCGAAAAGATTAAAAATAAAAAGTATTACACTGGACACTTTGTCTTCACCAAGTGATTTAAGAGACTTAGGCAACCATGGCCTTGATTGTCAAGAACTCTTACGATCAATCTTGGATCCCGAGACGACTCACACACTCTATGATGGACAATGGATGATGGTGGTGGATGATGGTGTTATGGTGGTGGTGGGTGGTAGGTGATGGGTGAAGTCTGAGAGAGGTGGTGTGCCAAAGGATGGTTTGAGCTTGAGCCAAGCACTCCTATTTATAGGCTGAACAAAAGCTCAGGCACGGCCCCATGTCCAGTGGGCACGGCCCCGTGTCCACATCCTTCTCTTTCTTCATTAATTGCTCTTGTCTTTATTAGTTGACCACGCCCCCGTGTCCGCTGAGCATGACCCAGTGTGCAGAAGCATATCCGTACTATGAAGATTTGCCTGGATTCTGCGAATCTTATAGTTGACCACGGCCCCGTGCCCGCTGAGCACGACCCCGTGGTGGGCAATAGAAGCTTCTACCACTTTGTCTTTTCTGCTGACACTTGGGCACGCCCCCGTGCTGGCTGAGCACGGGGTGTGTTCAGTCTCCTGTCTTCTTGTTTTGCTTGGGAAGATGCTGTCGTGGGGTCGGGCATGTCACGTTTGTTCCTTTTCTTGTATTTATATTAGATTTTGCTGTCTTTTTGCTTCTTTTGTTAATTTGAGCTCATTTAATCCTGAAAATACAAAAGGAAGACAAAAGCACACTTTTTCCAACATTAGTACTAAAAAAGGGTTAGTTTTATGCCACAATTGATGTAATTTATATGTTGCATTTTGCACACATCAAATACCCCCACACTTGAATCTTTACTTGTCCTCAAGCAAAACTCTTTATAATGTGGCTTTATACTCCCAAATGGAATCGGTAGAAGAGAGTTTTTTGGGCTTGTCATAGAGTGTCGGGATTTCCAAGATTCGTTATTAAGTTTTATTTTTATTTATTTACAATCCTATTCGTCATGATTTATTTAAAACTTTTCATAAGATAAATTACTTATTAGGGCATAACATGCCTCTTTAAAATTCTATTTATATACAAGTTCACATACCTCACGGGGGATCACTCAACACTCGGCCGAAAATGTATTTTAGTGGATCACTCGAGAGCGGCATGGAACTTACTCCTACCATAAGCTTAACTATACACCTTTGTAAATATCAAGAGGACTTTTGGGGTGAAGGGTTAGGCTTAGGCTAAAGGTAGGTGGTTGGGTTAGTGGTTAGTGAAAGGGCGAAAAGCGTAACAAGCGTCGGTTTTCGTAAGACTTTTTTATTTTTTTTTATTTTTTTTGTAACTTTTATTTTGATGAAGCTATTATTCAAACAAAGTTATTTTTGATGAACTTGTTTGATTATTATTATTATTTTTTTCTTTTGCTTCATCATCAACATTTTTTTTTGAAAAGTCATACGAAAAACCTAGCTAGTTACTAAAACAAGGGGTTAAAAAGGTTTTGGTGGGTGAAAGGGTGTTTGGTTTGGGTTATGAAATGAAAGGGTTTAGGCTCAAAGGGACTAACTAGGGGGATTTTGGGTAGGTGGTTAAAAAAAAGAAAAATAATGGTGTAGAAATAAAAAAAGGGTTAGTCCTAATGCCTCCATCATTTACTTACTCGGGTTTAAGTTGGTAAGGACCGGGAATGTATCGTCATGGCAAGTTCTAGAGTCGTAAGAACCAAGCGGCTATTCACACAAGAAACGAAAAATGAGCATTTAATTTAAAGATATATATTTGTATGCTCAATAAAGGCTCAAAACTCACTTTTGTGGGAATGGATTTTTTATGTGATCAAGTATATATAATCAAATTTTAACTAAGTTTGCCATGCCTTTTTATAATTTTCTTATGTTGGTTCTTTATATCACGACGCTATCGGTTGTAAATTTGTAAAAATATAACCTTTTTAGAACTTTGAAATTCCCAAGTTAAACCTAGACAAGTAAAAATATAACCTTTTAGAACTTTGAAATTCCCAAGTTAAACCTAGACAAGTAAAAAAAAAATTGAAAAAAATTTGGGGTGATTAGCGGTTCCAATAGAGTTTTGTGTAAGGCTTGTATTTAGGACTTGCAAGATTCAAGGTTTTAGTATCCCCCCACACTTAAATTACACATTGTCCTCAATGTGTCCCAAAAATAAGTTTTTAGGTTGATTGAATGTGTAAAAAGGGTGAAAAAGCAAAAAATTTGTGTTACTGGGCACTGAACATAGCCCCATGCCTGTTGGGCACGACCCCGTGTTCAGGTGCCAGTAACGAAAACTTACAGAAGGTGGACACGGGGCGTGTTGGCTGGGCACGACCCCGTGTCTGTCAAAGTCTGCAGAATTAAAACAAACAGCATGTTCGAGGGAGTGGGCACGGGGGTGTGTCTGTTGGACACGGCCCCGTGTGGACAATTTGCAAGGTTGAAAAACATGTTTCTTTCTTCGGTTTTCCTATCCCGGCTTTAGTAGTACTAATGCTTAGTACTCTAAGCCTCGTATGTACCTGCTTAATCAATAAACACTATACCACACCATAGCAAACATCCTAATTTTACCAAGTTCAACATCCATGTCAACAAAGCTAAAAAGGAAAAATAAGTGCAAGAAATTAAAAGAAAGTAAATTGTTCAACACTTGGCATACAGGACTTAAATTGTTCAAGATTAAAGGTTAACCTGGGGAATCACCAACCAACCGCTTCTTCCTCCGCTCCTCCCGCCTAATCCATGTCCTCATCCTCATCATCATCATCTCCCCCATGGCCCGCAATGTACTCCCGGATATTTCCAATATCATCTTGGATATCGGATATATTTCTCTCGATCGCCCCAACCCCGTTGTACGTGTTGCTTGCCATATTGTAGGTGTTACTGGTGCACATGAGGTTTTCCTGCAATAAATCATGTAAACTTTGGAAGTTAGGAAAACCGCCTCCGGAGGAGGACTGGCCTGGATCACCATGGGGCTGGTACTGGTACTGATGATGTTGTGGAGCGTGAAGGACAAGTGCCTCCTGCGGGTTCCATGCATGCCCTTACATCCTTTGGAAGCTCACCGTCCCGTCTTCAGCCTCATAGATTAGGTTCATTGAGCGGCAGATGTGTATATCTACCCTACCCGACCATGGGCTCCTTCCGAATGACCTAGGTATGTTGGTGAAGTGCTTGAAGAGACGGTACACCCATCCTCCAAAGAAGATAGGGGTTGGTGCAGAAGCAAGGCGGTTCAGATGCATGTTTCGGAGCATGAGGAAAGGGACATCGAGGTGCCTGCGGTTATGGATGCAGTGGAGGACAACAAGATCTCTTAACCCTACGCCGCCGCCGCTATCATGCCTTTGGCTAAGAGAATAGCCGAGGAGCCGATGGATGTATCGGTAGAGCGGATCCCTCAACTTCGTACTCTTAGTGCTGCTCGGATTGTTATTGCCCTTCGCCAATCTGATCCCACGCGGCTTGGCGATCGTTTTCGTCGATCTCTCGCATCCCTCCGGTATTTTCCTCGTTTCCCGCATCTTCTTCCGCGTACACCCCGACAATCGACCCAAATTGTGCCATAGAGATCGAATACCTAGTTCCACCACATCTGAAAGCTACCCCATCATTGTCGAATGGGTCGCACCTTGAGTTGAATGTGAAGGTGCTATAGAATTCCAAAGTGCATTCGTGGACGGAACGAAGTCGAGTTGTTAAAGCGACTCTTAGTGGTCCTGTGACAAGGTTGTTGAAGCGGTCGAGTTGGTTTACCAATGCTAACAAATCCGTGCATGCTTGCCTTGGATATTCTTCCGGTCTTGTTTGAAGTACTTCGTATCTAGCCCTAGCATCGAGCTCATTTGCGTTAAACCTCGTGAACTTCCTTGCCATCTGAAAGAATACACCAAAAGTTAGCACGAAACACTAGCTTTTTAGGACAAAACTGCAAACAGTGGGCTGGACACGGCCCCGTGTCCAGGCGTCTGTTACACAAAAATATCATTTTTCGACCCGGCTTCGAAAACTTGAAAATTTTTGGTCCAATAGGTGCGGTTTCCCCGAAAATGGAACCCCAAGTGCCGTTTTCCCCAAAACAACCCGTTTACCCATTCGGTTTTATCTTTTTCGGTTCAAAAACAAGGGTTTGGGGTTTTTGTGAGAAATCGGGTGAATCTTTGAACAATACAAGTGGGTTTACTTCCTAAAATACTATTCTAACTAAATGCTAACAGATCTAAACAAAAATTTGAGGTTCGATCCGGATGAACTTCAAGAACCCTAGATTTGTCCCCAAATTTTTTGGTGTTTTAACTACATGCAAATGCCTAATCTAACTAATAATGGTGATAGAATCATACCTTGTTGTTGTTAGAATGATAGGAGACGTTGAAAATCTGCGGAAAATCACCTGGAACCAGAGTGTTTTTGGGGAAACGGGGCGTGTGGAATGAAGTAACTGTTATGAAAAGGGGAATATATCCCGACAGTAGTGAAGACACGGCCCCGTGTCGAGCAAGGTTTTGAATTTTTTTTAGTGCTCGTGTGAGTGCTCGTTGTTTCCCAAAAAGTTTGGTTAGAAGACTTACCGATTTAGATGTGGTCTTAATCGTTCGTAACTTACCAGGTATGATGATGATGTTTTCATTCTTCAACCATTTGAAGCGAGATCTCCTCCTCTTCATCCTCAATGAATCCTTAATAGAGTTTCAGCCGTTGGCCATTGACTTTGAATGGGGGTCCATTCCGAGATTTAATTTCTATTGAACCGTGTGGGAAAATATGGGTGATGGAAAAAGGTCCTGACCACCTAGACTTTAATTTACCTTGAAATAAGCGAAGTCGTGAATTAAACAAAAGAACTAGATCTCCCACTCGAAATTCATTAGGTTTAATATGTTTGTCATGCAAATTTTTCATTCTTTCCTTATAAATTTCGGAGTTTGAGTATGCATAATTCCTAAGCTCGTCTAATTTATTTAATTGACAAAATCGATTTTTACCAGCAAATTCTAAATCTAAGTTTACATTTTTAATTGCCTAGTAGGCTTTGTGTGCAATTTCTACTGGCAAGTGACATCTTTTTCCATAGACTTGCTTATATGGGGTTGTACCTATTGTTGTTTTATAAGCGGTTCGAAAAGCCCATAAAGCATCATCTAATTTATCTATTCCTTTTTATTTAACCCTACGGTTTTTTCAAGTATTCGTTTTAAACCTCTATTAGTCACTTCGGCTTGTCCGTTTGTTTGAGGGTGATACGCTGTTGAGACCCGGTGATAGACCCCATATCTTGTTAAAAAAATTTCAAGTTGATGATTGCAAAAATGGGTACCTCTATCGCTTATTAATGATTTAGGTGTGCCAAAACGAGTGAATAATTTTTTCAGAAATCTTACCATGACTCTTCCATCATTTGTTGGAAGTGCCTCGGCCTCGGCCCATTTAGACAAGTAGTCTACGGCCACAAGTATATATTTGTTTCCTTTTGATGGTGGGAAAGGTCCCATAAAGTCGAGTCCCCATACATCAAAAATTTCACAAACAAGAATGCCATTTTGTGGCATTTTGTTTTTGGAAGAAATATTACCTGTTCTTTGGCAAGCATCACATGTCTTGACAAGACTTTGGGCGTCTTTGTAAATGGCCGGCCAATAAAATCCTGAATCAAATACCTTTCGTGCGGTACTAGCGGCACCATGATGCCCTCTGTATGGACCTTCATGACAATGGAGGAGAATTCTTCGTACTTCACTACCATGTACGCATCGTCGGATGAGTTGGTCGGCACACATTTTGAAAAGATATGGATCTTCCCAAAAATAGTGTTTCACATTGGCAAAGATTTTTTTTCTTTGATGATGTGGCCAACCCTTAGCGACTATACCGCTAGCTAGGTAATTAGCATAGTCGGCGTACCATGGTTCTTCTTTGTATTCCACCAATTCTAGGGACTCAGTCGGAAATTTTTCGTTGATTTGCTCGTCCCTGGTTGCCTCCAATGCTGGGTCTTCTAAGCGTGAAAGGTGATCTGTTGCGGTATTTTCTGCTCCTCTCTTGTCTTTGATCTCAATATCAAATTCTTGGAGGAGTAGAATCCACCGAATCAAACGTGGTTTTGCGTCTTGCTTTTTGAAGAGATATCGAATGGCTGCATAATCTGTATAGACTATAGTTTTAGAAAGAACAAGATAAGAACGAAATTTATCAAAAGCAAATACCACAGCTAGTAATTCTTTTTCAGTTGTTGTGTAATTTTCTTGTGCATCATTAAGTGTTTTACTAGCATAATAAATTGGGTGAAAATGCTTTTCTTTTCTTTGTCCCAAGACAGCTCCAACTGCAAAGTCACTTGCATCACACATGATTTGGAAAGGAAATTTCCAATCAGGCGCTATCATGATAGGTGCATTGAGTAACATTTCCTTTAGGGTTAGAAATGCTTGATTGCAATCCTTGTCAAAGATGAAAGGAGCATCTTTTTCAAGTAATTTTGTTAGAGGCCTAGAAATTTTAGAAAAGTCTTTAATAAACCGCCTATAAAATCCGGCATGCCCTTGGAAACTTCTGATAGCTCTAACGGAGGATGGAGGTGGTAATCTAGAAATGGTGTCAATCTTGGCTCGATCCACCTCCATTCCTTCGCTCGAGATTTTGTGACCGAGCACTATTCCCTCTGTTACCATGAAATGGCATTTTTCACAGTTAAGGGCGAGGTTAGTTTCCTCACATCGGGATAGCATTCGTTCGAGGTTAACGAGGCATTGGTCGTATGAATCCCCAAAGATAGAAAAGTCGTCCATGAAGACTTCCATTGTCTTTTCTATCATGTCATGGAAAATGGCTACCATGCAACGTTGGAATGTTGCGGGGGCATTACATAGACCAAATGGCATGAGTCGATAAGCAAAAGTTCCATAGGGACATGTGAAGGTTGTCTTTTCTTGGTCTTCGGGTGTTATCGGGATTTGAAAGTAACCTAAAAAACCATCCAAGAAACAATAAAATTTATGACCGGATAATCTTTCTAACATTTGATCAATGAAGGGTAAAGGAAAGTGATCTTTTCTTGTTGCTTCATTTAATCGTCTATAATCTATACATACTCTCCATCCTGTGACGGTTCTCGATGGTATTAGTTCATTCTTTTCATTAGTTATTACCGTCGTACCTCCTTTCTTTGGAACTACTTGGACGGGTGTTGGTGCACACATCTGTCGTCTTCGTCTTATATCGAGTCTGGATTGAGTTGCAGATCTGGTGAAGCATGATGTCATCTTTGTAGATGATGACATCATATAGTGACATCATCATGCTTACATCATCATGGAAATTCTACACAGAATTGAAGGATTTCGCTTGAAATTAGAATTGTTATATTTGTAGATTTCGCTTGAATAGTTTATTTGAGTTTTCGCTTGAAATGAACTTGTATAGTTCAAGCGAAATCTAGGTACTATATATAGGATGTTGGTCATTTCATTTAGAACAGATTTTGCCAAGTGATACCGAGGTGCTGCCGGTTTTCCTTCTGATTGTAAAGGTTGTAAAATCAATATACAAGAGGATTAAAGTGTATTTCAAGCTGTTATCACGTCCGTTTCTTAGTTTCCATCTCTGAAACAGACTAGAACTCTTCCGAACGACTAGTTTAGGTCGCAATCCGATCCTACAATTGGTATCAGAGCTCAGGACGAGGAGTTCTTGCCAAAAACAGCTTGTGTTCTTCACGATTTCTGTTTCTACATCATTCTTTTTCGAAAATGAAAACTTTTCACGGTTAAAATCGGCTCATATTCTCACATAGTGTGCGTAAACATGTTTTAACAAACCCTTGAGACTTTCAGATCTAAAATCGGCTTAAATCACGTACAATCAGACCAAAAAACTGTTCGTAAAAATGACATCAGAAGATTTCGCTTGAAATTTGAGTTTGGTTGTCAATTTCGCTTGAAAAACAAAGGATTTCGCTTGAACAGTTCAAGCGAAATTGATCTGTTGGATTTCGCTTGAGTTTATCTGTTGTTTTTGCTTATATTCATAAATATCATGATTTCACTTGAAATGAGTGCTGAGTTTACTTGAGTGGTTTTTGCTTGAATCTGACACACCGATTGAAATTACACTGTTTGAATACTTTGTTGATTTGCTTGAAAGTACATCGATTTTTGTGAATCTCGTAAATTGGAAGTCAGATTGTATGTTGAATATCTCGGTTTAAACAAGTGCATGTGATTTTCATAAAGTATCCTCATGCTTTGTCAGTTTGTGTCAGATTACATGTGAAAATGTGCTAGTGTGTTTGAATTCATGTGTTTATGTATCATGCACATGTGAATTGGGGGTCTCGGTTCTATAAGTGGAAAAGAAATCACATGGTTATGTCAGTTGGTCATGTGGGTTTTATTCAAGTATTACATGTGATATTGGCTTGTCAGATTGAATATTTCTTGTGTATATCATATAATTGATTCAATAGAGTTAAATTTGCATGATTAAAAGGTGTCGGCTGCATTGAAAGTTGTTATTCACGTGTAAAGTTCATCATATTGTGTGATTCATTAAACATACTGTGTCAGTAATGTGGAAACATGTGTTGACGGTTATATAGATGTTGGTCAAATGAGATTTAAGAAATATTAAATTGATTCGATTTGTTTTGATATTTTGTTTGATAATATTTGATTGATTCTGTTTGATATACATGTGATAGTGTTTTGATATAATTGTGATCAAATATAAGTGTGTAGACAAATCATTTTGTGTTGTTATAATCGGTTTGTCAACTCATATATTCGGTTCAAAGTTCATCTCATGTGATCAGATTGCAAGTATTACAAAAACGGTTCAAATTTGTTGTTTGAAAATCGTCAAGTCTCAAAGGTTATCCAAGTTCGCACGGTGTGTATTCAGATCAAGTAGTTTGAGTCGTGGTTTCTGTCAGTTCATACATTTTGGAGTTTAAATATTTTGAAGGGTCAAGTCAATTGAATTCGATCCGGGTCATATCAGTCCGCACATTTAGTCAAATCTTCAGTCACACAGAAAATCATCAGTTTGAGTACCAATTTGTTTCGATTAATTGATAAATCTTTAAACTGATTGTGTTTTGTTGGTGTGTTGTCAATTGTAAAGGTAATTTTCAAGTGTTTCCCGAAGTATCTCCTGATTACCGAAGACATGGACGAGGAATTCTACAACGCGTTTGCTACGCCAGTCGCTCCCGTTACTGCTGCAGAGAATTTATACAGTGAAAATGAGACGGGAACTCATCAAAAGCCGCCAAAGCTCATGTACATTGACGACTTCAAAGGATGGCAAAATCGATTTGAGAACTGGGTGCAAGCTTACAAATTTGATGCATGGTGTTCGTTGGAGAAAGACTATGAAAAACCGAAAAACGAACGTGGGATTGTAAAGGATTTCAGTGACTTTACGGAAGCTGACAAATTGAAGTATACTAGTGAGAAAATGATGATCAGTATTCTTCAACAGGCAATCAAAGAAGATATATTTGTTTTGCTTCAACACGATAATACAGCTAAGTCAATTTGGGAAGCATTGATTCAGAAATTCAAAGGAAGCGCGGATATGATTAAAAACAGAAAGGCGTTGCTGAAGAAATCATTCGATATGCTTGTAGCTTTTGATTACGAATCAACGAAACAGACAATTGACAGATATTGTCATCTTGTCTTGGAAATGGGGAGATTGGATATAAAGAAGGATGATGAGGAATGGGTGGATAAACTTGCTGAGGCATTACCACAACAGAAATGGGGAACTTATTTGTTGATTATCAAACACATGAGAAAATCTGAGAATATGAGTCTAGCAAAGTTTATTCAAAAGATTGAAGCGCATGAGTTGGATATTCAGAAAACGGCTATCATGACGAATCCAAACGCCAAACAAGATATCAGTTTGTATTACTGAGGGAACAAGTTTGAGGCTACTCCCAGCCCGAGCCCAAAGATCCAAACTGGTTTCAGTGCTAACAGTTCATCTGGAACAAAGGGTAGTAGTGTGACACAATGCGGTGGATCTTCACCTTCGTTCTCAAGTTTTGATCCAAACAGCACAACATCAAGTTCTCAACGACAAAATTCAACAAATCTTCAGTGCAATGATACTTTAAACATTCAAAATGGTCAGAATCTGTCTCCGGAAGTTGCCAAGCAACACATGGCATCACTTGTTACTATGTTAGAATCTTACGAAAGTTTGATCGGTGGGAAGATTGGGAATCCAATGCTTACCAAAGAAGATTACGACCAAATTGATGCTGAAGAACTTGAAGTGATGGATATCAAATGGTGCTTAGCAAGTGCTTGGAGGAGAGCTGAGAAGTTTCAAGAGATTACTGGTAGAGATGAATTTCGAGGAATGGCTACCTCTCCTTTGGGATTTGATAAATCAAAGGTTACCTGTTTCCGTTGTAAAGGAAAAGGTCATTTTAAACGAGAGTGCAAAAGTAAAGAAACTACCGGGAATCAAGACAGAAACAATTATTATCAGAAATCAATCTTCCATCAGACTACTCAACAACCTCAAATTGTACATGCTCATGCTACTGATGATGGAAAGAAGAAAGCTTTACTTATCCATCAAGATGGTGAATTTGTTGCTGAAGGATTTAGTTGGGATAAATACATACCTGGTTCAGCTTGTGTTGCAAGAATACTAGGTGAAGAGGCTAGTGAGAAAAGAATCCCGATATTTTCTGATCTTGGAAGCGATGTGGATACCGATGATGAGGAAGAACATCTCAACAGAGCTAGAAAAGGCATTGATCCTACTAGTTTTAATTTGTTTTTTGCAGATAAAATGGAGATGCTGTTTGTCACACCCCGACCACGTAGAACATACAAAACGTGGCGGAAACATCGGGGAGTGTTGTAACAGAATTAATGTTTCACAACCATGGAAATTAAAGTTTCGTTTTATTGATTAAAAGTGTTACAATGCCTTAACAAACAAAGAAATACAACATAATTAACTAGTCTTGCATCTTTTATTGTCACTAAAGCCCAAGTCTGTCTATGTGTATCTTGATCATCTTATGCAACAGCTCCTGAAAAACACATGTGAAAATAGGTACGTCAGCATAAAAATGCCTGTGAGATACATAGGTTTTGTGAAAATAAGATTCATGACTTATGTTTGAGAAAATGTTTAGTCATGAACCTTGTTATTTGCTTTGTCTTTTAAATCATTTGAAAAACGATAAGATCAGATGATAAGTATAAATAAATGTAAGGTTAAATGAATAACCAAGTAAAATATGTTTGCATAAGATAAGTTGTTTATAAATCAATGTCTTGTGAAAAGTTTGTTATTTGTATGAAATGTTCTATGTCTCAAACTGAAATGATTCAAATAACGTTACGACATGTAATACCATACAAACACTTATATATAGGAAGTACCAGCGGCGTATCCACCATGCTTGTATCATATTACACACGCATCGTTACTTAATCACTTAATCAAACCAAACAATGTAAAATGTTCATGTCAAGATGTAAATCATGTCAAAATATCTATGTCAAATATCCATGTCAAATGTCTATGTCAAATATCCATGTCAAATGTCTATGTCAAATATCCATGTCAAATGTCTATGTCAAAATGTCATGTATGGTAAGTGAAATGTCTCAACTAAACCATATGCACAAAAACAAAGTATTGAAGTAAAACTTGGTTTAAATCAAAGCTATGTTTTGTGTAAATGCATGCAAATATTTAATATGAACATTTATGCGGTATTGTGAAAATGCATACATCCAAGCCTTGCGACTGAGGTGATAAACCCTTTAAACAAATTAAAGGTCTATCTGTCTTATATCATCGAATTCGGTCATTCCTTTCATCCCCTTTCCCTGGGATGTCCGGAACGGGAGTTGTCAATTCCTATGGTACCACTACCTACTAACGAACGGCATGATCGGTGTTAATGAATGTATTGTCCCATGTAAACAAACCAAATGTCATACCAAAATGTAAGCATGTGATGAAAACAATGTACTAAGTATGCACGCAATGGACATACATAGCATAAAATGTAAATGTAAAACGATGTACTAAGTATGAACTAAATGGACATACATAGCATAAAACACAATGAGATCATGTACTATAATGTACTAACGAACATAGCAGGTATATGATGCGAAAACAGGAAAGCATGAAAGTAACAAGTAGGCACATGTGTTCCACCCCAAAACAGTTTGGAAAACAGTAAAAGAGGGGTCTATGTACTCACTTGAGATTGCTCAGAAGTCCTAGGATAACCACCAAGCAAAGCTAGAGATCACGGAATCAAACGGCACCTACTATAGGTAACTACATTAATAAACCGGACCTAAATCGGAAGATCGGGTAGCATTAGGGTTTGTAAACCAAACGAGTGTAGAGACTCGTGTCATTTGGTTTAACAAAGCCTACATACTAAATGAAACTTAACCTAAGTGTTTTCGACCCATTACGACCCGTTTAGGTAGCTTATGCTACTTTAACGCGTCGTTCGCGTGAAACGCGTTCGGACCGCCTAACTAGTCCTATGACAAGTGTTATATGCCTAAACATGTTACATATGCTTAATTACCAATTATACATGAAAAGGGTATTCTGGTAATTTACCTAAGGCATATAAACTACCTATCATACAACTACTTAAACGATGTGACCATAGGGTATAACCTCGGAAGGTTATTCCCTACACTATGGTCACCTAATGTATTTGGTCGGATCCTAATGATCGACCAAACTGGGTCGGGTTCGAAGGTATAGGCGATTTATCAGATCGCCTACCCTACGACCCTAGACAACGTGGTAATCAGTGGGCATAGTCCCAAGGGACTATAACCAACGTGATTACACTCACGTTGCGAAGTTCAAACGAACTTCGCATTGACCATTACTGGTCAACGCTGAAAGTCAAACAAAGTTTGACTTTCTGACTCGAAAAGCAGTAAAAATAAGGAATAGAACGAAAGAATACTTACGAAGGGTCCCCGAATGCTAATCCCGATTCAAGAATCTCAGGTATGAAACAATGGTTTCAACTTAGAGGTTCTCAAATCAGAATTCTTGTAAGTAATGAGGTTGGGGTGATGGGGTATTTATAGGAATACCCGAACCGTTAGGATCGTTTCATGGAAAACGTGCCATGAATCCAACCCGTACACTTGTCGGAACCTTATGGTGGCTAGAAATCCATCCTTATCAGATGACTAGACAATTGGGAACTTGTGGTTGTGGGTAAATCTGCTGAAAACAGGCTGTTAAGTACTCTGCATCTGGTCTGCAGACCCCTAGCGCACCGCTACGCTAAAAGTGTAGCGCACCGCTAGGCCCTAGTTTGGCAGAATTACACTTTTGGTCCCTGTATTGCAATCAGCCCATTTTCGACACGTTTAAGGCCCGTTAACCCCATTTCAAAGCTCTAAAATGAAGTTAAAGTATAGGGAACTTAAAACATGTTCAAAAATATCTCGGATGTCGGTTCGTTTGGCCGTACGAACGCGATGTTCGCTTAATTACGACGGAATGCGCATAAGCGCGAAAAACGAACCAAAAGACGTGACGAATGGATTTTTCTTATGGAGAACACTAAAATATAATATAGTCATGCTCACATAAATTTTTGGATGTCCGGATGTATTCAGAACGTAAGTTATGCGTAAAAATGCAAACTTGTGCACTTTTTTGACGCTTTTAGTCCCTGAATGACACAAAAGTTTTTTTTAGCATACCGAACACCTCAAAGCCTATTTCTAAGCTATGTAAAGGATATTTATGGTATGTTTAACTTATGGTCATGTTCCGAAATGTCTGTTACAGTTCAAATTGGCATACTTTCGCAGTTTGTCAACTTTAGTCCCTGTAAGCGATTTAACTTTGATTTCACCACACCAAACCTTCCAAAACTTATTTCTAAGTTATGTAAAGGTTATTTAAGGTATGTTAAGCCTATTTCACTATTCCGGAGTGTTCGTTGGATTAAACTGGTTATATCTACTCATCAGAGCGCGTATAACCTTCCAGAAAGCGATTTAAAGCTTGAAATTGAACGAGAATTGATATATGCAAATGATACACATATTTTTTACAAATACCAAGTATGAAATATAATATTTCATTGGTTCGGTATTTATTTGATGGCCGTGGAGGCACAGGTGTTACAGTCTCCCCTACTTTAGGAAATTTCGTCCCGAAATTTAGAGGAAACTTGTGAGAGCTTAAAAACATGAAGTTGAAAAGATCGAACAATACTGGTTAGGGTTCCGAACTTCTAGTAACCTTAAATAACATTATGCTTGCAATGTAAGAGGGACACTTATATACAAGTATATGAAGCGTCATTGGTGCGTCCACCATGCCTCCATTACATCGTTCTCATTTTGTTATTGTTGTCACTATCGGTTCTTACACATAATAAACCTTACTGGGTTTCTGTGCACTAAATTCCATAATTATGTACGCGTCCATAATCAGACAATTCCTTGCACAGTTCACACAGTCTATTTTATAATGTGTAGGGGAAAACCAAATGAACAATCCTGTGATGAGTGTGACTAGACCGCCATAGAGTCCTTTTGACTAAATCAATAAATGATCTAAATAGACTATCAAGGAGTCTGTCCAGCTACATCACTAGATGTCGTCTTTTAACCAAATTGTGAATCAATCTTTTTGACTAGACCACTAAAGGGTCTCCTATGAATCATGGAGCGGTACTATATAATCCAAGGGTCTTAACTATTACATAGAAGCCCATTAAGGATTTAAGGTAGTACCTTTTGAATATCCTGCTACGAATCCCTCATATGAAGATATGAAAGATTCTGCGAGGATTTGGATAACGAATATCCAGAGTATTAAAACACAAAAAAAAAACACAAAAATGCATAAAAGAAAACATAAGATGAATAAACACATAGTCACATAACCACAAAATTCTTTAACTAGAAGTTTGTTTTGCTAACAGAGTACATGTATTTAAAGCACACTAGGAATCCATCTCGTGGATTTCATTTGGTACTTTAAACATTATCAAGAATCTAACTATAAAGATAGAAAGATCTTTAAAAGAAAAAAAAATTCGATTTCGATTATAAGAAACCGAAATGTTCGAATTTAGGTATATAAGGAATCCAATTAAGGACTCTGATTTGAATGATAATCATCCACAAGGGTCTAAATGTGAAGACAAGAAGATCCCATATGGATTTTAGAAGTTGAAGATGTTTTGAATCCTTGCACTGGATGTGCTTATGTCAAAACATGAAGTAAAAATGCTTATGAAGTTGAGATGCTAGATATGTCAAGGCGACATATGAAGCAGAATTTGAAGGTTAAGTAAATGTACGAGGAAAATATATATGGAAAACTATGCATGGGGTTCTTTTAAGAAAAATGTTTACCGTTTTTGAAACCTTATATATAATACTTTTGGAATCATAAAGTAGGTGTACTAAGTAAGTATATTTATAAAAATGTTTTAAAATCATGCGAGATGAATTTTGAAATTATGTATAAGGTTTTTTGAAAGACATGAATGATGCTTTTCGAAATCATGCACTTGATCAGAAAATGTATTGTGTTAATATTGTCTTCAGACTATATGAAATATTTTAAAATTAGAAAGGTTGGTTTTGATAACATGGCCAATGTTTTTGAAATAACATAGATAATGTATTTAGAAAAATTGTTTTCAAACTATACGTAATGTTTGAGATCATGAAGATTGTTTTTGAAATATTTGTACTGTATATGTTGAAAAATTAAAACGTAATGGGTATGAGATTTGAAAATATCCTTAGTTATCTAACCAAGGATTCAAAGGCACAGATGTGCAGAAGCATGATCACTCATAATGTCACTTTATTTTCTATACTTTGTTTCTTAGAATGAAACAAGTACTTAAAATGTTCGAGGGAATCATGAGCGATCATTTGAAAGAGAGAATCACAAGAGTAGTTTGTAAGGAACATAGTTCCTTAATGCAGGTATCATAGGAAAAACAAACACACATGTAATTATACTTGTATATCAGAATTGTGAACAACAACTTTTATTTATGAACAAGACATATTGTTTCACAATACACGAAAACAAAAGAAACAAAGGCATTAGACAGCACATCCTTTGTTTAGCCGAATGCTCATCCGAGGGTTGGATTTGCACTGACTATCTTCGGGCAGTTGTTCCTGAAATGGCTCGCATCACCACAGTTGTAGCAAGTACCACGCGGGAAACGAGCTTGAGTAGGGTTGACTTGGAGTTGGGTAGCAGCAAGATTTGCAACAGCTTTGTTCTGGATAGCAAAGCGGCATGTGTTGACCAAATGTCCCCTCCGTCCACAGTAGGTACATTTGAAGCAGGGTAAGAGGTTTGAATGATGACAATTACATCGCTTGCACCTAGGAGCAGCTCCTAAGTACGGCTTCCTAGCTGGTGGCCTTGTCACATGGCTAGGCCCAGCTTGATTAGGTGTAACCGCTGCGGGTTTCCTCGAAGCCTTACGCTTCCTTGATGTTGGTGCAAGCCTGACTTCTGCTTCCTTTGGTGGCTCTTGAGTGGCTTCATTGTCGAGACGGGAGACTTCATTGTTGAGACGAGCCATGGCAATGCCTAGATCCACAGTCCTCTGAATCACTTCGCCAATTTGCTGGACAAATTTGGCTGTTCGCTCGGGCATTTGACCAGTGCTGAGAGGAATAGACATTCTAAAAGAAAATGAAAGACAGAGGAAGAAGCAAGTGAAAGGTTATTGGAAAATCAATGCAGAATGTTAACGAATGAAAATTGTGATCATTTGTTTGTTACCTAAGGCAAACAAATGAGACGGTGACTGATCAAAGTAAATGGGTCAAAAATAATGTATCGCGAAGACATGCTCGCCTATAAGTGAACACTCATCCCAAGAATTCCCAGGTAAGCACAACTGGTCTCGCGTCTGATGAGATGTATACGAAGTGCTTGCCTAGACAGAAAACCCAGAATACAGGCATTCACCTTTCCAGTTTGCATGTGTTCACATTATTTAAAACCCAAAACCTTGACGAGATTTCGATAACTCAAAGGGGTTCAAAACCATATAATAGAGAGTTCAAAACCTTACAATAGAGGGTTCAAAACCTAGTAATCAATCATCCTAGAACATATGATTAGTTTTCAAAGCGGCTTTGAAATTTATGTTCTTGTTGTGGTCGTCGCCTAAGGATAGGCGACGGTATTGTTTTATGACTAAACGCAAGTAAACTCGCGTTAGGGTCCTAAGAAGGTTATAGACTAGGTCAAAGCATTACTAATAACCTAATTCCCTATAACCATGAGCTCTGATACCATCTTTTCTGTCACACCCCGACCACGTAGAACATACAAAACGTGGCGGAAACATCGGGGAGTGTTGTAACAGAATTAATTTTTCACAACCATGGAAATTAAAGTTTCGTTTTATTGATTAAAAGTGTTACAATGCCTTAACAAACAAAGAAATACAACATAATTAACTAGTCTTGCATCTTTTATTGTCACTAAAGCCCAAGTCTGTCTATGTGTATCTTGATCATCTTATGCAACAGCTCTTGAAAAACACATGTGAAAATAGGTACGTCAGCATAAAAATGCCTGTGAGATACATAGGTTTTGTGAAAATAAGATTCATGACTTATGTTTGAGAAAATGTTTAGTCATGAACCTTGTTATTTGCTTTGTCTTTTAAATCATTTGAAAAACGATAAGATCAGATGATAAGTATAAATAAATGTAAGGTTAAATGAATAACCAAGTAAAATATGTTTGCATAAGATAAGTTGTTTATAAATCAATGTCTTGTGAAAAGTATGTTATTTGTATGAAATGTTCTATGTCTCAAACTGAAATGATTCAAATAACGTTACGACATGTAATACCATACAAACACTTATATATAGGAAGTACCAGCGGCGTATCCACCATGCTTGTATCATATTACACACGCATCGTTACTTAATCACTTAATCAAACCAAACAATGTAAAATGTTCATGTCAAGATGTAAATCATGTCAAAATATCTATGTCAAATATCCATGTCAAATGTCTATGTCAAATATCCATGTCTAATGTCTATGTCAAATATCCATGTCAAATGTCTATGTCAAATATCCATGTCAAATGTCTATGTCAAATATCCATGTCAAATGTCTATGTCAAAATGTCATGTATGGTAAGTGAAATGTCTCAACTAAACCATATGCACAAAAACAAAGTATTGAAGTAAAACTTGGTTTAAATCAAAGCTATGTTTTGTGTAAATGCACGCAAATATTTAATATGAACATTTATGCGGTATTGTGAAAATGCATACATCCAAGCCTTGCGACTGAGGTGATAAACCCTTTAAACAAATTAAAGGTCTATCTGTCTTATATCATCGAATTCGGTCATTCCTTTCATCCCCTTTCCCTAGGATGTCCGGAACGGGAGTTGTCAATTCCTATGGTACCACTACCTACTAACGAACGGCATGATCGGTGTTAATGAATGTATTGTCCCATGTAAACAAACCAAATGTCATACCAAAATGTAAGCATGTGATGAAAACAATGTACTAAGTATGCACGCAATGGACATACATAGCATAAAATGTAAATGTAAAACGATGTACTAAGTATGAACTAAATGGACATACATAGCATAAAACACAATGAGATCATGTACTATAATGTACTAACGAACATAGCAGGTATATGATGCGAAAACAGGAAAGCATGAAAGTAACAAGTAGGCACATGTGTTCCACCCCAAAACAGTTTGGAAAACAGTAAAAGAGGGGTCTATGTACTCACTTGAGATTGCTCAGAAGTCCTAGGATAACCACCAAGCAAAGCTAGAGATCACGGAATCAAACGACACCTACTATAGGTAACTACATTAATAAACCGGACCTAAATCGGAAGATCGGGTAGCATTAGGGTTTGTAAACCAAACGAGTGTAGAGACTCGTGTCATTTGGTTTAACAAAGCCTACATACTAAATGAAACTTAACCTAAGTGTTTTCGACCCATTACGACCCGTTTAGGTAGCTTATGCTACTTTAACGCGTCGTTCGCGTGAAACGCGTTCGGACCGCCTAACTAGTCCTATGACAAGTGTTATATGCCTAAACATGTTACATAATCAGTTATGTGACAAAAGTTTAGGTTACATATGCTTAATTACCAATTATACATGAAAAGGGTATTCTGGTAATTTACCTAAGGCATATAAACTACCTATCATACAACTACTTAAACGATGTGACCATAGGGTATAACCTCGGAAGGTTATTCCCTACACTATGGTCACCTAATGTATTTGGTCGGATCCTAATGATCGACCAAACTGGGTCGGGTTCGAAGGTATAGGCGATTTATCAGATCGCCTACCCTACGACCCTAGACAACGTGGTAATCAGTGGGCATAGTCCCAAGGGACTATAACCAACGTGATTACACTCACGTTGCGAAGTTCAAACGAACTTCGCATTGACCATTACTGGTCAACGCTGAAAGTCAAACAAAGTTTGACTTTCTGACTCGAAAAGCAGTAAAAATAAGGAAAAGAACGAAAGAATACTTACGAAGGGTCCCCGAATGCTAATCCCGATTCAAGAATCTCAGGTATGAAACAATGGTTTCAACTTAGAGGTTCTCAAATCAGAATTCTTGTAAGTAATGAGGTTGGGGGTGATGGGGTATTTATAGGAATACCCGAACCGTTAGGATCGTTTCATGGAAAACGTGCCATGAATCCAACCCGTACACTTGTCGGAACCTTATGGTGGCTAGAAATCCATCCTTATCAGATGACTAGACAATTGGGAACTTGTGGTTGTGGGTAAATCTGCTGAAAACAGGCTGTTAAGTACTCTGCATCTGGTCTGCAGACCCCTAGCGCACCGCTACGCTAAAAGTGTAGCGCACCGCTAGGCCCTAGTTTGGCAGAATTACACTTTTGGTCCCTGTATTGCAATTAGCCTATTTTCGACACGTTTAAGGCCCGTTAACCCCATTTTAAAGCTCTAAAATGAAGTTAAAGTATAGGGAACTTAAAACATGTTCAAAAATATCTCGGATGTCGGTTCGTTTGGCCGTACGAACGCGATGTTCGCTTAATTACGACGGAATGCGCATAAGCGCGAAAAACGAACCAAAAGACGTGACGAATGGATTTTTCTTATGGCGAACACTAAAATATAATATAGTAATGCTCACATAAATTTTTAGATGTCCGGATGTATTCAGAACGTAAGTTATGCGTAAAAATGCAAACTTGTGCACTTTTTTGACGCTTTTAGTCCCTGAATGACACAAAAGTTTATTTTAGCATACCGAACACCTCAAAGCCTATTTCTAAGCTATGTAAAGGATATTTATGGTATGTTTAACTTATGGTCATGTTCCGAAATGTCTGTTACAGTTCAAATTGGCATACTTTCGCAGTTTGTCAACTTTAGTCCCTGTAAGCGATTTAACTTTGATTTCACCACACCAAACCTTCCAAAACTTATTTCTAAGTTATGTAAAGGTTATTTAAGGTATGTTAAGCCTATTTCACTATTCCGGAGTGTTTGTTGGATTAAACTGGTTATATCTACTCATCAGAGCGCGTATAACCTTCCAGAAAGCGATTTAAAGCTTGAAATTGAACGAGAATTGATATGTGCAAATGATACACATATTTTTTACAAATCCCAAGTATGAAATATAATATTTCATTGGTTCGGTATTTGTTTGATGGCCGTGGAGGCACAGGTGTTACACTGTTTCAGAAGAAGATTGCAAGATTGATGAAAGAGCTGGAAGCAGCAAAAATGCAAGCTGATGAAAAGACAAAGACAGAAGCTGGAAAAGCAAATGTTGAACCAGCAACTGAGAAAGTAGTTGAGAAAGTTGTTGAAGTGGAGAAAGTGGTGGAGAAACTCGTTGAAATTGAGAAACTTGTTGAAGTTGAAAAGACTGTCGAGGTTGAAAAGATAGTTGAAAAATTGGTTGAAGTTGAAAAACCGTGTTCGAAGTGTTCAGAATCTTGCAAAGTTTGTGAGGAGAAAGATATGAAGATTGCTGATTTAGAGAAGATTAAAGAAGATTTATTGTCCGATGTGAAGTATGTAAAGGAGTCGTACGATGTGCTGAACAGGACAGTTGATAGTCTGAAAAAGACAAATACAGAAACCGAAAAAGCAATGGATAAAATGAGTGCAACATTAATGACAAAGCAGAAAGTCATTAATGAGTATATTGAAGATTGTGCTAAACTGAAGAAAGAAGTAGAACTTGAGAAGATTGAGAGTGAAAGGATTAAATGATTGTTGCTAAGCTATACTACTTGTGATTATTTGATTGATCGTGTTTATCCTACTGTTGCAGGTCTGGAAGCGTTCATGGATAAAAAGATTGAAGATACTGATACTGGTAAGAAAACAAGGGTCAAGTATAATAGATGTCCGCCCCCAATCCATGAAACCTATTCTCCAAGGAATCCTAATGAGGAGCATCTAAAAAAGGCAATCAACATCAAGTTAAAGTCTGAAATCATTGATGAATTACCAGACAATATTGATGTTACATTCACAGCGTCTGACACTGATCATGAGTCTTAGTTAGTAAAGAAAGTTGTCGATCAGGTGTTGGATACGGATGAAGAGTCAAAACTGGAGTCTGAGTCTGAAAGTCTGAGTTCGTCAGAAAAGAGTCCGAGTTCACCGGTTAACAGGGTTTACAATAGAGAATTCCTGTTATCAAAATCTAATTTGAATGATGGATTAATCAAAGTGGCATATACTTTGTTTGATTCAGACAAATTATATTTTGATGAGGAATTTCCAATAAGAAGTGTAAAAACTGAAATGATCAAAAAGGTTTTCAAATTAACAGAAATTAATATTTCTGAAATAAAAGATTTAAATCTTGATGAAAAATCTAAAAAGTACACTTCAAGAGTTCAACAGAGATTGAACAAGAAAAAGGGTTACGGTTATGGTTCAGGTTATCAAAAGAAACCAAACCACAACAGTAATCTCAAAAAGAAAGGTCTTGGTTTCAATTCTTCAGAAAATTATAAAAATCAGAAAACTTATAAACCAAAAACAAAATTTGTTTCAGGTGGAAGTTGTGAAGATGAGCAGAAGAAACTGTTCTGGAAGCAGTCGAATCAAGAGTTTCTTGCTGAAGTGAAGAAGAATGTGAGAAAGTTCGCTCAAAGAGTTGATCGAAGAACCTGTTTCAAATGCCAAGAAGTTGGTCATATAGCTTGGAATTGCCCCAAGACCAACTACAAAAAACAGGAAGTTTCTTCTAACTTTGTTTTGAAAAAGACTTGTGTTGATAAGAAAGAACAACCTGTAAAAATTGTTAAAAAGTTTGAAAATTCTACTTCTGAGGAAGGAGAAAGTTCAAAAAGGTTTTACAAAAGAAGAGGTGATTTGAGTAAACAAAAGTGGGTGGTTAAATCTGAGGGTAATTCTGACAATGAATCTGATTCTATAAAATCAGAGGAGTCATCTGTTGAGAAAAAGATTGTGAGTTCCGTTCCAGAAGTGAACGATGAGAATTTTCCTCCATTGTCAAAGGAAAATTTAATGAAGAAAGTGGGAAAAGTAGAGATCTCAAATCAATTCTTCGTTGGTGAGGGAGAATTTGATGTTGAGAAGGCTTTTAACGGTAAAGTCAAGCATATTTTTGGTAAGATGGTAGGCAGGAAGGTAAAGGATGCTAAAGAGTTTTACAAATCAAAGTGTTGGTGGGATAGATGTGTTCCAAAGTCACCCAAGGCTGGTGAGGCTTGGGTGGACATAATGTTTGAGTAAAAACTGGACTTGCCGGAGCTCCCAGGTTGGTATAAGTGGAGCAGGAATCGGCACATTTCTTGAGAAATTCACTTAGGTGATTTCGACTTATAAGTGGTAAATCAGGGACATTAAGTTGTACTTGATTTTCTACAAGTGGTTTTTGATATGAAAAACAATGTGATGAAACCCCTAACCTACAAGTGGTTTAAAAATCAACCAAACTAATTTTCCGGAAAAACCATTTGATTAATACAAACTTAAGTGTTTTGAAATCACAATGGGAAAATAGTTTGTTGTGAGGGGGAGTTCTGAATTGTTTATGACGAGTGGATGGCGATCTGAAGTGATTTGATATCAGTTGTCACTTTATTGTACAGTTTATTTTCAAATTTCCTAAAATGTGTTTGCATTTTAGGGGGAGTAAAAATTTTCAGAAAATCCAAAAACATTTGAAAATTTGAAAAAGTAAAAAAAATAGTAAAAAAATGAAAAATGAGTTTTGGTGTATAAAAGAGGAAATGATAGTACATCAGTGGACGATCACGGCATGCTAAAGATTTGGAAAGTTAATAATGTGATAAACGGTCTCACTGATGATGTGTCAGTAGGTTTTTACACATTTAGTAGATTGTGACGAGATATAAACCTAAATTCAAACTTGCTTATATCGTGGGTAACATCTCTCGGATATATGGGTAACCCCCGAAATCTTGTTTGAAGGACCCCTCTTTCTAAGATACTAGGTCTTTATGCTTAGTGATATCTGGGGTATTATCCCGGGACTTCTGATAATGCGGAAGCAATGGCCTAGTCCCCGGAGAATACTTTTCGCTTGCTTGAAATATAGCCTACCCTCAGCATAAAAAATGATAAAAATCGAAAAGATTAAATCATGTGCTGTTGTAAAGAAGATCCCCAAGGGGGACACACCTAAAGTCGAACCGTCATCTCTCTGCTGAACGGAAGTTCTGACCTGAGCTCTCACGATTTCGCAATTTAACCCCTTACAGATATCATCTAGGTATACTCACCTGTAAGACTGAATATTGGGATCTGGATACGGGAGTATATTCTGAGGTGGGACACGCGATTGAGTTTAAGTGCTTAAAACATTAACATCGTATCTCGAAACAGTTGAACTTTGTGTGAAAATTTAAGTGGATCAGTATACTGACAATCTAAGTGAATCGTTTAGAACTTAAAATGTATAAAGCTTAACGGTGTTGGTGATTTGTCTCATAAACTGATATGATCCTCTTACGCAAACTCACAAAAATATTGTTTGTAAATATTTTAAGATTTTCAGTGTGTTTTAGCATAAATTTTTGAAAAATTCAAAAAGATTTTAGACAACTGATGTTGAAAAGTTGAATTTCAAAATTTCAAGTGCTAAACATGACGAACAGGTTTGGGAGAGTGTGTTTGAAAATGTGTGAAATGAAAATGATATATATTCAAGTGGTTCATCAGATTTTATTAATGCTAAATCATTTTGAAATTGTGTCTTCAAGTGGTCAACAGGGTTTCTATAATTGTTATATCTTATTTTTATGAAATTTATGTTTTGGGTAGAGGATGTGCAGGATAACCTGGATTCTGAGCAGATAGAGAGCCAGGTTTCGATCCTGATCCTGTAAAAGCCAGACTACGATCCCAACACAAGTTGAGAGAGAGTCTGTTAAAGAAAGAGAGTTTGAAGATGCAAGAACTAGGAGCCAGATATCCTGAAAGAGAATTGGAAATAGGATAGAGCCAGATAGAGATTATGAAGGAAGCTCAAAGACTGATAAAGGCTGAAGTCGTTGAAGACTCGACACTTAAGACTCGTCAACATCTGAGGGGGAGTCTGTTGGTGCACACATCTGTCGTCTTCGTCTTATATCGAGTCTGGATTGAGTTGCAGATCTGGTGAAGCATGATGTCATCTTTGTAGATGATGACATCATATAGTGACATCATCATGCTTACATCATCATGGAAATTCTACACAGAATTGAAGGATTTCGCTTGAAATTAGAATTGTTATATTTGTAGATTTCGCTTGAATAGTTTATTGGAGTTTTCGCTTGAAATGAACTTGTATAGTTCAAGCGAAATCTAGGTACTATATATAGGATGTTGGTCATTTCATTTAGAACAGATTTTGCCAAGTGATACCGAGGTGCTGCCGGTTTTCCTTCTGATTGTAAAGGTTGTAAAATCAATATACAAGAGGATTAAAGTGTATTTCAAGCTGTTATCACGTCCGTTTCTTAGTTTCCGCCTCTGAAACAGACTAGAACTCTTCCGAACGACTAGTTTAGGTCGCAATCCGATCCTACAACGGGACTTACCCAAGGACTATCGGAGATAGGATAGATAAGTCCGGCGTCAAGTAATTTGATGACTTCGTTTTAACCACTTCTTGAACATTTGGATTTACTCGACGTTGTGGTTGTATTACCGATTTGTAGTCATCATTCATTAAAATTTTGTGCGTACACATGGAAGGACTTATTCCTTTAATATCTACAAGCTTCCAAGCAATCGCGTTTTTGTGTTTTTTCAAAAGACTAATTAATTTTTCTTTTTCTAAACTATCTAACTTAGACGAAATAATTACAGGTAATTTACCATCTTTGTCTAGAAAAGCATATTCCAAACCTTTTGGAAGTTCTTTGAGCTCAAGTGGTGGGTCTTTAGGAGACTCCTTATTTGGTTGCTCATTTTGATCAAGAACTTTAAAAGTTTGTTCTATGGCGACCTCTTCTTCAACAAAGTGGTCAAATTTTTTTCACTTGTATCGGGTAGTTCATCTTCATCTTCAATTAGGGGGTCATTATTGCCGAATGGATATTTCATTGACCGCTCAAGATCGACACTTCTTTTAAATGCCCCTAATTGGAGAGGTAGATTGTTGCACTTCCAGTTTTTCAAAGCTTCGTGGGTTTTTACAAATGGTCGTCCCAACATTAGGGGAACTACCATTTGATTTGTTTGAACCAAGACATCCTCAACTACACCGATTGATCTTATTTCCTTTCGATTGGATAGAAAAATGGGTATTTGAAGTGGAGAAAAATCACTAATACTTAATTTCTCGAAAATGTAATTAGGCATTATGTTGACACAAAGATCTTTATCAATTATGATATTACTAATAAACGAAATTTGAAAGAAACATGGAACCGGTGTAATGTTAATTTCAAACGGGTCGTATTTTATTAGCGAGGTTTGATCAATAGTTAACTTAACACTTACCGTTTCGTCAATTTTAGTGTTAGTGTTTAACTCTTTTAAAAACTTAGCATGAGTGGGAACTAAACAATGATTTTCAAAAGAAGGTGACAAGAGATTAATTTCTTCAAAATTAGACTCTTCTTGAATTTTATCGTTATCGGACTCACCTTTTTCGTTGTTTAACTCATGTGTCGGTTTTTCACTTATTTCTTCTTCCATTTTTACACTTTTTGTTATCTCTTCTTTATTTAATTCTTCTCTTGCGCGGGACTCCTCTTCCCTTGCGCGAGATTCTTTTATATAGCGATTGATAACTCTAAGGTGTTCTAATATCCTATCAGTCTCTTCGGTTATAGAAAAAGGATCAGGATTTTCAAAGCTTGAATCCGGTTGTTCGATCCTTTCTTCCTCATAATACCCATATGAAGTAGATGGTTCACACCATTGTTCTTCATTATAGCATATGATGGATAAGGGTCGTAATTTTGTTCTTCATAATACTCATATGTGGTAGGTTGTTCACGCCATGGTTCCTCATAGTAAGCATACGAAGGTGGTGGCTCATATCTTGGTTCCTCAAAGTATGAGTATGAAGGCTCATACCTTGGTTCATCAAAATATGAGTATGAGGGAGGAGGTTCATACCTTTGGTCTTCATAGGATGTGTATGCAGTCGATGGCTCGTACCTAGGCTCCTTATAGTAGGTGTATGAATTGGATGGTTGATATGAGTGACTATATTGAAAAGAGTGCGGATTACTACAATTAGTGCAATAGTTACTCCTATAATCATCCTCCTCATAGGTGTAGTTGTAACCTCCTAAATATTGATCCATAAGAATCACTCAACAGACCACAATGAAGTCTCGAGATCATAAAACAAAAATAAAAACGAAAACAGAAGCTGGACACGGCCCCGTGTTCAGTGGACATGGCCCCGTGTACAGAATCTGTATCTGGACGTTTTAATTAAAGTTACTGATTTTGTTGAGCACGGGGGCGTGTTCAGTGAGCACGGCCCCGTGTTCAGCTTCTGTTACTGGGTGTTTTATGAAAAATGTGCAGCACGGCCCCGTGTTCAGCGAGCACGACCTGTGTTCAACCTTCTATAAATGCAAAACTAAACTAAAATGCAGAAATATGTGCGCGCGTTTTGAAAAGGTTTTGAAAAACTGATTAGGCCGTCGATTTTAAGCTTTCTTAAAATCCCTTTGTCCCCGGCAGCGGCGCCAAAAACTTGATGCGTGTGAAGTGTCGTTAGTTTTTTATATATTTATTAAGCCCTTTTTAACACTTTTTAGCCAAGTTTTAAATTTATAAAACACGATATTTACTAACACTAAACACACATATGGGCAAGTGCACCCATCGTGAGCGTAGTATAGTGTTGCCAAGATACAGAGGTCGTCCAAGGACACAAGAGCTTTTAATACCGGTTTATCCTCAACGTCTAATCAAATTAAAAAGTTAGAAAAAGGTTTAAAAACTAAGAAAATAAAAATTAACTAAAATGCTGAAAAATAAAATTAAAGAAAAACTGATAGACAAGATGAATCACTTGGCTCCGACTCGTGTTTAGTGTAACCTTTGATTATTTTCGCACTTTTGCACTATTTAAGAGATTATCTTAGTTATTGTAGTAGGCCCCTCTTTTGGAGGTGACGTTACCCTCAACCCAGTAGTTTGAGTCAGCAAGGATACAATCCTAAAGGGTCGGATTATTGAAAGATAATTAATTAAGTTATTAATGCGAATTATGGAAGGCCCTTCTTTTGAAGGTGGCGTTACCCTTGGCTAAGTAGTATGAATCAGCAAGGATACAGTCCTAAGTAGCCGGGTTATGGTATTAATAGTAGTTTAACTTATGAGGGGATCAAAGAGTTTGGACCCCCGCCATCCAATACCGTTAAGTATAGAAGGAGGTCCTACTAAATTTGACCCAGGTCCCTTGCAGGATCTCTAAACGCTGAACAACGACAAGACTCTTACCAAATCGTTCCTTTAACCCCCGACCAGGTAGCCAACATACATCCATATAGACCGTGGAGAAATGAATGGTGAAAATCTTTTATTTTATATAGACAGTAAAATAATGCCAAGACACCACGGACAAACGATAAGGAAGAATCACCTTCAACATAAGAAACTAGTTATTAAAGTCATTAATACATAACCAATTAAAAAGTGCGAAAAGATTAAAAATAAAAAGTATTACACTGGACACTTTGTCTTCACCAAGTGATGTAAGAGACTTAGGCAACCATGGCCTTGATTGTCAAGAACTCTTATGATCAATCTTGGATCCTGAGACGACTCACACACTCTATGATGGACAATGGATGATGGTGGTGGATGATGGTGTTATGGTGGTGGTGGGTGGTGGGTGAAGTGTGAGAAGCTTATACCACTTTGTCTTTTCTGCTGACACTTGGGCACGCCCCCGTGCTGGCTGAGCACGGGGCATGTTCGGTCTTCTGTCTTCTTGTTTTGCTTGGGAAGATGCTGTCGTGGGGTCGGGCATGTCACGTTTGTTCCTTTTCATGTATTTATGTTAGATTTTGCTGTCTTTTTGCTTCTTTTGTTAATTTGAGCTCATTTAATCCTGAAAATACAAAAGGAAGACAAAAGCACACTTTTTCCAACATTAGTACTAAAAAAGGGTTAGTTTTATGCCACAATTGATGTAATTTATATGTTGCATTTTGCACACATCACTCGTCCTCGAGATTTACTGAAATAAGTGAGGATACTTTCGCTTCATCTCTGATTCCAGCTCCCAAGTGTATTCGAGTCCTCTTTTCGAATCCCACTTGACTTTGACAAGCACAAAACGCTTGTGTTTAAGAAACTTGATTTTTCTATCTTCTATCTGAAGAGGTTTCTCCACAAATTTTAATTTTTCGTTTACCTCTATATCTTGGAGAGGTACTACCAGAGATTCGTCAGACAGACATTTCTTGAGCTTGGATACATGAAACACATCATGTACTCCAGCTAGTTCTTCTGGTAGTTGTAAACGATAAGCAACTGGTCCTATACGTTGGATTACTGAAAATGGTCCTACGTATCGTGGACTTAGTGTAACACCCCGAAAACGAGTTTGGTAATCAAACTCCGTTAATACTAAAAGACGGGTAAAGTACCGTTAGTAGTAAAAATAACCCGGTAAATATTTGGATTTAAATAAGAAATCCTAACATTAAATACAAGCGAATCAAAGTTTTAAGGAATTGAATTTTAAAGAGCCCGAGTTAACGGGACTTAAAATAAAACGGGTTATGATGTGTGCAAAATGCAACATATAAATTACATCAATTGTGGCATAAAACTAACCCTTTTTTAGTACTAATGTTGGAAAAAGTGTGCTTTTGTCTTCCTTTTGTATTTTCAGGATTAAATGAGCTTAAATTAACAAAAGAAGCAAAAAGACAGCAAAATCTAACATAAATACAAGAAAAGGAACAAACGTGACATGCCCGATCCCACGACAGCATCTTCCCAAGCAAAACAAGAAGACAGAAGACTGAACACGCCCCGTGCTCAGCCAGCACGGGGGCGTGCCCAAGTGTCAGCAGAAAAGACAAAGTGGTAGAAGCTTCTATTGCCCACCACGGGGCCGTGTTCAGCGGACACGGGGCCGTGGTCAACTATAAGATTCACACAATCCAGGCAAATCTTCATAGTACAAAGATTCTTCTGCACACGGGGTCGTGCTCAGCGGACACGGGGGCGTGGTCAACTAATAAGACAAGCTGCATTAAATGAAGAAAGAGAAGGATGTGGACACGGGGCCGTTCCCGAGCTTCTGTTCAGCCTATAAATAGGAGTGCTTGGCTCAAGCTCAAACCATCCCTTGGCACACCACCTCTCTCACACTTCACCCACCACCCACCACCACCATAACACCATCATCCACCACCATCATCCGTTGTCCATCATAGAGTGTGTGAGTCGTCTCGGGATCCAAGATTGATCGTAAGAGTTCTTGAAAATCAAGGCCATGTTTGCCTAAGTCTCTTACATCACTTGGTGAAGACAAGTGTCTAGCGTAATACTTTTTATTTTTAATCTTTTCGCACTTTTTACTTGGTTTTGTATTAATGACTTTAATAACTAGTTTCTTATGTTGAAGGTGATTCTTCCTTATCGTTTGTCCATGGTGTCTTGACATTATTTTACTGTCTATATAAAAAAAAGATTTTCACCATTCATATCTACACGGTCTATATGGAGGTATGTTGGCTTCCTGGTCGGGGGTTAAGGGAACGGTTTGGTAAGAGTCTTGCCATTGTTCAGCGTTTAGAGGTCCTGCAATGGACCTGGGTCAAATTTAGTAGGACCTCCTTCAATAGTTAACGGTATTGGATGGCGGGGGTCCAAACTCTTTGATCCCCTAATAAGTTAACTACTATTAATACTATAACCTGGCTATTTAGGACTGTATCCCTGCTGACTCAGACTACTTAGTCGACGGTAACGTCACCTCCAAAAGAGGGGCCTACCATAATTTGCATTAATAACTTAATTAATTATCTTTCAATAATCCGACCCTTTAGGATTGTATCCTTGCTGACTCAAACTACTGGGTTGAGGGTAACGTCACCTTCAAAAGAGGGGCCTACTACAATAACTAAGATAATCTCTTAAAATAGTGCAAAAGTGCGGAAATAATCAGAGGTTACACTATACACGAGTCGGAACCAAGTGATTCATCTTGTCTATCTGTTTTTCTTTTATTTTTATTTTCAGCATTTTAGTTAGTTTTTATTTTTCTTAGTTTAAAACATTTTTCTAAACTTTTTGATTTGATTAGACGTTGAGGATAAACCGGTACTAAAAGCTCTTGTGTCCTTGGACGACCTCGGTATCTTACCAACACTATACTACGCTCACGATGGGTGCACTTGCCCATATGTGTGTTTAGTGTTAGTAAATATCGTGTTTTATAAATTTAAAACTTGGCTTAAAAAAGTGTTAAAGGGCTTAAAATATACACCTAATATATATAACACTTCACACGCATCAAGTTTTTGGCGCCGTTGCCGGGGACACAAGGATTTTAAGAAAGTTAGGAATCAACGGCCTAATCGTTTTTCTTATTTTTCATTTTTTTTAGGATTTTTCTTATTTTTTTCACCTTCTGCAGAGCTCAGCACGGGTCGTGCCTGGTCGGACACGGGCCGTGTCCAGCCTTGTTACTGGCAGTATTTATTTTCCGAGTTACAGAGAGCTGAACACGGGGCCGTAAATATCGTGTTTTATAAATTTAAAACATGGCTAAAAAACATGTTAAAGGGCTTAAAATATACACCTAATATATAGAACACTTCACACGCATCAGTTATAACTCCTGGGACCCACCTAGTAACTAGGAATATTAACCTAGTTAGTTAGTGTCTTGACATAATAGAACAAATATGGTTAAAATACCCTTTAAATAACTTGGTAAAGTATAGGGACCAAAGGTGACAAACTTGAAACAAGTTTGTATTAAATAAAACATTCAACACCAAAACACACACTCTAAGTGTGTGTTCTGGTCGAAAATTGTAGAGGAGCCAGGGAACTCCATTCTCAAACCCTAACTAGCAAAAATCAAGCAATTGAGAAGCCAAATCGACTCCAAATCGAAATCTAAGTTTAGATTAGTGATCACCTAAGTGAAAGGATCACAATGTATGTTAAATTTCATCTCCTAGTTACATCTCGAAATTTTGGTGAACATATGAAATCGAAAATTTGGCTTGCATGAATGTTGTTTGGATGAAATTAGAATAAAATAGTGTCTAGGAATAATCCCTAGCCATTAGATTGTTGAAATTATGCTAAATACTTGAGAATTCCATAATCACCATTGAAGGTGTTAAGTGGGTGATGTAGAAGTATGAAAACACTAGGATTATGATAGTTGTACTAATGTAATTTGAACTCTATAAAGCAATTTCAGGTTTGTTGATGTTAAAATTGATGTGAAATTGCCAAATTGATGTTAACCATGGTAAAGATAACTAGTTATGAACTAGTTAGTAAATATGTAAAATTATGCACACTAGGTGTTTGTTAAAATGCCTAAATGAAAACTAAAGTGCCGAAATTGTAAATGAAATACGTGATTGCCAAACTCGATTTATCCCGTATGATATGGGGTAATATGAATTCTAATCATGATGTTGATTTAATTCAAATGGTATTTGTCATATGGATAACAGTAGTTAACTTTTAGAAAGTTAAACTAACCAATGATGAAGTCGAATGGTAGATTCGACATAAAATTTGTAAGACGGAATAGTCATAGCTAATAATGACTAAACTAACCGTCTTACGGATTATGATGATAGTTTGACTCAGGATAAGCTAGATGGAGGCTTGGGAGGAAGCGGGTCAAACGAAACAAGAAAGAAGAAAAGGCGTAACTTGGATACAAGGTAAGTTAAACTTACACCCCCTTTTTAATTACTATACACTTACTAGCGAAAATTGATCGTGAATAATGTCAAGTAATTGAAATACGATGATCCGGCATGATACAATGCAAGTCGGAATGAATAAAAAGGTAGGAAATCATGAATTATGGTAAAAGGGGTAAAAAGGTAAATTAGTCATGTAATGACGAACAAATAAAAATGGTTTTGAGTAAAACAAGTTGAAAGGAAAACCTGGATAGGTTTAAAGAGATGAAATGGTAACTAAATACCATCTCATACGGATAAATGGTCAATTAGGCTATATGGGTCAAATGGTGTTGTTAACACCATTTGAAAACTTCATTTGACAATTCCTTGTTGACTGTTGTAATCACAGGAAACAACATAAACGTGCGTTGCTTTAACTAGAAAGATTTAAAACAAAAAGTTATGTAAACGGGTCAATACCTTGACCCGAGCCAGGTATGCACAAATAAGCTTTTAGTTAAACATATAATGTATGGTCAAATATTTAACGAAATTCCTTCGTCGTAAAGTGAGGGACTAAAGTGGACCAAAACACCCTTGAAGGGTATATTGGGTAAACGACCCATAGGGGTTGTTTAGGAACTTGCATCAAGATTATGGAATCATTAGATATGAATAAAAGTTACAGGAATACACATTCATGGGTCAAATGCATAAAAACGGTCATTTGCGTAAAATGACCAAACGATGGGTAAATTTTGGGATAATAGGTTAGTTATGCTAAATCCACCATAAAAATAGTTGTGGTGGAAGATCATTTGACAAATATTTCGAAAATAAGATGCAAGAAATAAACGAGTATGAATTATGCGGAAAAGTGCTTAAATACCCTTAACGGGTCAAAATAAGCATTTAAGTACAAACGGGTTTAAGAATATACATAAACTCGTGAATTGAACCTAATATGATAGACAACATTGAAATTATAAGATTCATGGGAATTTGGGATCAAACAAACATGTTTGTTTGATAAACGCATGAACGGGTCAAAACTTTGTAAAAAGGTATTAGTCGAAGACTTAAAGGTCTGAAATTTTGTTATGCCGGATGTTGGATTTCAACTTCATAAGATGGAGAATTAAATTACGGATGCGTAGGAAAAAGAATCGGGTAAAACGGATTAAAAACGAGAGAGTTATGCTCGTTTCCGTGAAATCGGGTTATGCTGGGAATTTGCAGCAACATAATAAGAACTTGCTGTCAAAAAGGGGGCTAGGTGGGGCGTCTAGCCCCCCCTGAATCCGAAAATTGATAAATTTTGTTTGTTTGACCCATGTAACTTGTTTAAACATATTATTTAACTATCAAAACTAACTTTTAAGTTGGTTTTGATCATAGGTGAATGTCAAGAGTGCCCGGATGAAGATCAAGTGGCGAGCAAGAACCGTACACACGTTAAATGAAGCTTCCGCGTCAAATCTTGAGTTGTTTGCTAAAAGTGAATTATGTAGACATTTACAAACATGTTTTATTTTGAATGTTGTAAACTATGGGAATGTTTGTATGACTTTTTTTTGTAAAGTCACATTTTAGCATATAAAATGTGTATCCTATTAATAAAATCTTGATAAATAAGACGGGCGTTACAAGTTGGTAATCAGAGCTCATGGTTAAAGAGTAAAGTGTGTTCGATTCGACGCTTGATCGCAAATCCGGTAAGTTATATGTATATAAATGGTTAATATGATTAAAGTGTTTTAAATAACACATAGAGTTATCGTTTAATACACGTTACCTTAATTAAATGATAAAAATAGGTGACGAGATTACGCGCGTTGACGTGTATAGTAGAAAAGCCTTGTATTATAATATGGGCGATTACTGAGGTCGATATTACTAACCCTTGTAAATGTTTTAGTTGAAGGAAACTCGCATCTGAAGATAGCGGGAGTGTAACAAATCTCGGATATGACTGGAGGAACGGTCCGAAGTATGACAAGCAGAGCGTACTCGCCAAGGACCTAAATCGCGTAACAATCGCGAGTAAGGTGAATAGCAAGGAAAGCCGTTAGGGCAAGCATTACAGGTGCACATTTTAAATTTATTGCACGAATAGTAATATGCAACAGATACGTAGAGACTGACCGTTGCATATGTAGATTAAAAAACTTGGAAAAACCTGAATGGAATACCTATCAAGGATATTATTTCCAAGAAAAATAAGTAGAGGTATTACTTACATGGGGTGTAATGTGAAAATTATAAAAAGGTCATGTATGCCAGGTGTTGATCGCTTACTCTGGCCAAGTAAGTAGTGAACACGTGGTACCATGAACTTTCTATGATGGACATATTTACATCCGATGTAGTAAGGACGGGGTGAACGGGACAAATTAAAAAGTACCCAAATGAAACAAATGAACAAAATAGTTGATAATAATGTAAACGCACAGCCGGGTGATGGAAGCGTATTACATTAGGATAATGAGCCCGAGATAAGGGACAAGGATTAATGTAAATGATGATATAAATGAATGATCAAAAGAAAATTCACGAAAATAAGTCATCTTGGACGAAAGGGCCATGGTGAACAAAATGGGCAAGTAAAACCAAAGTATAGATGATCCGCCGGGTCATAAAAACAAAGGTTTTGCCCACACGAAAAAGATAATCAAGGTTGTTAACTTTAGTCGTAGTAAAGCAAGGATAACGATGATAATCGTCACTCATAATTAATAAGGCCGCCAATGGTGGTCACGTAAAGAATAAAAGACATGGTCGAATAAAAGCGACGGATTTCGCTAAGATGACCAAGTAAATCGAAACGAAGTCTTAATGCATACCGGAAGGGGTGCAATGATAACGGTTTCGGTAAAACACCCTGTTGATGGGTAAGGAATTAAACGCATGCGTAGACTGAGAAACAGGAACGCGTATGGAAAGTAAAAAAGACTCGGGTTTTGGGTCATGACTAAAGGACGATAAGATACTGCAAATAGAAATTTTGATAAATTACGTTAAACTATTTTAAAGCTGAACGGGTCGAACAAAGACTGAAGTTTGACATTCATAAGTGATGAATTTTCACACGAACAAGTCAAACGAATTTAATAAAGGATGACACTTGCTAAACTAAGTAAGCGCGAACCGAATAAATAAAAGTGCGAAATATTAATAAACCTATGTAAAGGAGTTATAGGCGTTAAAAACATTAAAATAAAAGAACCCGGGTAATGGGACGTAAAGAAGTATACGTAAGAACCGGGTAACGGTAAGTGTGGGGCAAATCGACGTGTAATTGACGTTAGAAGTTACGAAGTCGGAAATATAATTCAAAAGAAAACAATGTAGCCTTAGACTACGGTCAAGGTCAAACAAAATCCAAAAAGTAAAAGTGAATAATTCTAACCATAAAAAGGGGTGCCTTAACGCCATATGCGTATATAAACGTATACACATTTGAATAAAGACTCGAATAAAAGATGATCTACGGGATCATCATAACCTACGGGATATTAATTAGTGTAAAGGTCTACGAGGCCAAAATGACCCACGGGTCATGAACTGAAGCAAAGTAATCATAAGGGCCTCGCCTTAAAGAGGTGAAAGCTGAAGGAAAAAACCTACGAGGTTAAGTGAAGGAACCTACGGGTCAATAGTGTAAGGTGAGGGAACTTGTTACGATTCTCCGCATAAAACTAAGACTGTAAAAGAATAAATTATGGACTGTCAATATCCATAATTCTGACAAAAGTTAAAGAGAAGATCCTAAAACTAAAACTTTGGTTTTAGTAAGAAATAACGTTTTTACAAATATAAATTCTGATAGGAATTTAAATAGTAAGCATGAAGGATACAAGTCTTGACACTAATAGGCGCAAGACGATATATTCGAAAAAGTGATGTTTTCAAAAATGGAAGGTTGATATGAATTAAACATGATGTGACACGATCACGGTCAAGAAATGCAATGGGAGGTAGAATCACATTATAACCAAGCGAGCGGTAAAAGTAAGTGGACTAATAAGTCTAGTTAGTGAGACCGGTTAAGGTCAGCAATTCAAATCAAGAAAATTTGGTTTGCTTGTAAGCGGTAGATTCGGTATAACTGAACCGAATAAATAAATTTAAAAACAAAAGAATTTGTTGCTAAAAGTGAAAGATTTCACTAAAGACCTTTAAACGGGTCAAAGTAACGGATTCATAAAGAATTCGATAGTATATGAAAGCGATGGATATCGCTAAGTTAACTAAACTAGTGGAAATAACGAGATTACATTATTTCAAGTTGCACTATGTCGTATGAGATACGTAGACAATTAGTGACCAAAAAGATGTTACCACACTTATCTGGTAATACTAACAAGTGGTTAAAAGTATAAGTAATGTTTAAAAGATTTATCGGATCAAATACATTGAGTTTAAACTCAATGAATTATGTAAGAAAAGGTTTCGAGGACGAAACCTCTCTAAGGGGGTAGACTTGTAACACCCCGAAAACGAGTTTGGTAATCAAACTCCGTTAATACTAAAAGACGGGTAAAGTACCGTTAGTAGTAAAAATAACCCGGTAAATATTTGGATTTAAATAAGAAATCCTAATATTAAATACAAGCGAATCAAAGTTTTAAGGAATTGTTTTTAAAAGAGCCCGAGTTAACGGGACTTAAAATAAAACGGGTTATAACTCCTGGGACCCACCAAGTAACTAGGAATATTAACCTAGTTAGTTAGTGTCTTGACATAATAGAACACATATGGTTAAAATACCCTTTAAATAACTTGGTAAAGTATAGGGACCAAAGGTGACAAACTTGAAACAAGTTTGTATTAAATAAAAGATTCAACACCAAAACACACACTCTAAGTGTGTGTTCTGGTCGAAAATTGCAGAGGAGCCAGGGAACTCCATTCTCAAACCCTAACTAGCAAAAATCAAGCAATTGAGAAGCCAAATCGACTCCAAATCGAAATCTAACTTTAGGTTAGTGATCACCTCAGTGAAAGGATCACAAGGTATGTCAAATTTCATCTCCTAGTTACATCTCGAAATTTTGATGAACATATGAAATCGAAAATTTGGCTTGCATGAATGTTGTTTGGATGAAATTAGAATAAAATAGTGTCTAGGAATAAACCCTAGCCATTAGATTATTGAAATTATGCTCAATACTTGAGAATTCCATAATCACCATTGAAGGTGTTAAGTGGGTGATGTAGAAGTATGAAAACACTAGGATTATGATAGTTGTACTAATGTAATTTGAACTCTATAAAGCAATTTCAGGTTTGTTGATGTTAAAATTGATGTGAAATTGCCAAATTGATGTTAACCATGGTAAAGATAACTAGTTATGAACTAGTTAGTAAATATGTAAAATTATGCACACTAGGTGTTTGTTAAAATGCCTAAATGAAAACTAAAGTGTTGAAATTGTAAATGAAATTCGTGATAGCCAAACTCGATTTATCCCGTATGATATGGGGTAATATGAATTCTAATCATGATGTTGATTTAATTCAAATGGTATTTGTCATATGGATAAGGGTAGTTAACTTTTAGAAAGTTAAACTAACCAATGATGAAGTCGAATGGTAGATTCGATATAAAATTTGTAAGACGGAATAGTCGTAGCTAATAATGACTAAACTAACCGTCTTACGGATTATGATGATAGTTTGACTCAGGACAAGCTAGATGGAGGCTTGGGAGGAAGCGGGTCAAACGAAACAAGAAAGAAGAAAAGGCGTAACTTGGATACAAGGTAAGTTAAACTTACACCCCCTTTTTAATTACTATAAACTTACTAGCGAAAATTGATCGTGAATAATGTCAAGTAATTGAAATACGATGATCCGGCATGATACAATGCAAGTCGGAATGAATAAACAGGTAGGAAATCATGAATTATGGTAAAAGGGGTAAAAAGGTAAATTAGTCATGTAATGACGAACAAATAAAAATGGTTTTGAGTAAAACAAGTTTAAGGAAAAACCGGGATAGGTTTAAAGAGATGAAATGGTAACTAAATACCATCTCATACGGATAAATGGTCAATTAGGCTAAATGGGTCAAATGGTGTTGTTAACACCATTTGACAATTGCTTGTGGAGTGTTGTAATCACAGGAAACAACATAAACGTGCATTGCTTTAACTAGAAAGATTTAGAACAAAAAGTTATGTAAATGGGTCAATACCTTGACCCGAGCCAGGTACGCATAAATAAGCTTTTAGTTAAACATATAATGTATGGTCAAATATTTAACGAAATTCCTTCGTCGTAAAGTGAGGGACTAAAGTGGACCAAAACACCCTTGAAGGGTATATTGGGTAAACGACCCATAGGGGTTGTTTAGGAACGTTCATCAAGAATATGGAATCATTAGATATGAATAAAAGTTACAGGAATACACATTCATGGGTCAAATGCATAAAAATGGTCATTTACGTGAAATGACCAACCGATGGGTAAATTTTGGGATAATAGGTTAGTTATGCTAAATCCACCATAAAAATAGTTGTGGTGGAAGATGATTTGACAAATATTGCGAAAATAAGATGCTAGAAATAAACGAGTATGAATTATGTGGAAAAGTGCTTAAATACCCTTAACGGGTCAAAATAAGCATTTAAGTACAAACGGGTTTAAGAATATACATAAACTCGTGAATTGAACCTAATATGATAGACAACATTGAAATTATAAGATTCATGGGAAATTGGGATCAAACAAACACGTTTGTTTGATAAACGCATGAACGAGTCAAAACTTTGTAAAAAGGTATTAAGTCGAAGACTTAAAGGTCTGAAATTTTTTTATGGCGGATGTTGGATTTCAACTTCATAAGATGGAGAATTAAATTACGGATGCTTAGGAAAAAGAATCGGGTAAATCGGATTAAAAACGAGAGAGTTATGCTCGTTTCCGTGAAATCGGGTTATGCTGGGAATATGCAGCAACATAATAAGAACTTGCTGTCAAAAAGGGGGCTAGGTGGGGCGTCTAGCCCCCCCTGAATCCGAAAATTGATAAATTTTGTTTGTTTGACCCATGTAACTTGTTTAAACATATTATTTAACTATCAAAACTAACTTTTAAGTTGCTTTTGATCATAGGTGAATGTCAAGAGTGCCCGGATGAAGATCAAGTGGCGAGCAAGAACCGAACACACGTTAAATGAAGCTTCCGCGTCAAATCTTGAGTTGTTTGCTAAAAGTGAGTTATGTAGACATTTATAAACATGTTTTATTTTGAATGTTGTAAACTAAGGGAATGTTTGTATGACTTTTTTTTTGTAAAGTCACATTTTAGCATATAAAATGTGTATCTTATTAATAAAATCTTGATAAATAAGACGGGCGTTACAAGTTGGTAATCAGAGCTCATGGTTAAAGAGTAAAGTGTGTTCGATTCGAGGCTTGATCGCAAATCCGGTAAGTTATATGTATATAAATGGTTAACATTTTTAATGTGTTTTAAATAACACATAGAGTTATCGTTTAATACATGTTACCTTAATTAAATGATAAAAATAGTTGACGAGATTACGCGCATTGACGTGTATAGTAGAAAAGCCTTGTATTATAATACGGGCGATTACTGAGGTCGATATTACTAACCCTTGTAAATGTTTTAGTTGAAGGAAACTCGCATCTGAAGATAGCGGGAGTGTAACAAATCTCGGATATGACTGGAGGAACGGTCCGAAGTATGACAAGTAGAGCGTACTCGCCAAGGACCTAAATCGCGTAACAGTCGCGAGTAAGGTGAATAGCAAGGAAAGCCGTTAGGGCAAGCATTACAGGTGCACGTTTTAAATTTATTGCACGAATAGTAATATGCAACAGATACGTAGAGACTGACCGTTGCATATGTAGATTAAAAAACTTGGAAAAACCTGAATGGAATACCTATCAAGGATATTATTTCCAAGAAAAATAAGTAGAGGTATTACTTACATGGGGTGTAATGTGAAAATTATAAAAAGGTCATGTATGCCAGGTGTTGATCGCTTACTCTGGCCAAACATATTATTTAACTATCAAAACTAACTTTTAAGTTGGTTTTGATCATAGGTGAATGTCAAGAGTGCCCAGATGAAGATCAAGTGGCGAGCAAGAACCGAACACACGTTAAATGAAGCTTCCGCGTCAAATCTTGAGTTGTTTGCTAAAAGTGAATTATGTAGACATTTATAAACATGTTTTATTTTGAATGTTGTAAACTATGGGAATGTTTGTATGACTTTTTTTTTGTAAAGTCACATTTTAGCATATAAAATGTGTATCTTATTAATAAAATCTTGATAAATAAGATGGGCGTTACACTTAGCTTTCCTTTCTTACCGAATCGAACTACCCCTTTCCATGGAGATACTTTCAAAAGTACTTTGTCTCCAACTTGAAACTCGAGTGGCTTACGTCGATTATCAGCATAGCTTTTCTGGCGATCTCAAGCCGTCTTCAATCTTTCTTTGATTTGGGTAATCTTGTTGGTAGTTTCTTGCACAATCGCTGGTCCTGATAATTGACTTTCTCCTATTTCTGCCCAACAAACTGGAGTTCTGCACTTTCGTCCATACAGTGCTTCGAACGGGGCAGCTTCAATACTTGAATGATAACTATTGTTATAGGAGAAATCAATTAAAGGTAGGTGGTCATCCCAGTTTCCACCAAAATCTATCACACATGCTCGGAGCATGTCTTCCAGTGTTTGTATCGTCCTTTCACATTGCCCGTCTGTTTGTGGATGATATGCCGTACTTAAATTTAGTCGGGTTCCCATTGCTTCTTGGAAACTTTTCCAGAAGTGAGAAGTGAAACGACTATCTCTATCCGATACAATGGAGAGTGGAACTCCATGTAAGGATACTACTTCGTCTACATACAACTTTGCTAACCTTTCCATGCTAAAGGTTTCTTTTATAGGTAGAAAGTGAGCTAATTTGGTTAATCGATCCACAATTACCCAAATCGCATCATTACCTTTTCTGGTTTTGGGCAACTTAGTAACAAAGTCCATTGTTATGAGTTCCCATTTCCATACAGGCATTTCTAATTGTTGAAGTAGACCTGAGGGTTTCTGGTGTTCTGCCTTAACTTGTGAACAAGTAAGACACGTAGAAACATATCTAGCTATGTCCTTTTTCATACCAATCCACCAGAAGTTATTTCTTAAATCTTGGTACATCTTGTTGTTACCAGGATGCATGGTATACCTAGATTTATGGGCTTCCTCTAAGATTTTATTTCTTAATTCTCCCTGCTTAGGTACCCAAATCCGTTTCTTATGGAATCTCCAAATTCCATCACTTCCTTGCTTTAATTCTTTTATTCTTCCTTTCATTCCTTCAGCATCATCCTTGATTGCTGTCTCTTGAACGCTTTTCAATTGATTCATTAAGTTTAAGTGTAAACTTAATCTAAGAGCAAGAACTCGTCGTTGTTTCTCCTGATACTTACGACTTAAAGCATCAGCTACTACGTTTGCTTTTCCTTCGTGATATTGTATATCACAGTCGTAATCACTTAGGATTTCCATCCATCTCCTTTGCCTCGTGTTTAATTCTTTTTGCCTAAATATATATCTTAAGCTTTTATGATCTGTATAGACAGTAAACTTACTTCCGTACAGATAATGTCTCCTAATCTTAAGGGCAAAAATTATGGCTCCTAACTCTAAATCATGAGTCGTATAATTTTCCTCGTGCTTTGTCAATTGCCTTGATGCATATGCAATTACCTTCTTACATTGCATTAACACACATCCTAATCCTAGCTTTGAAGCATCACAATATACTTCAAAATCTTCTGTTCCTTTTGGTAAGGCTAGAATTGGAGCATTTGTTAATTTCTGCTTTAAAATCTTAAAGGCTTCTTCTTGTTTAGGTCCCGACTCAAATTTTGTGGCTTTACAAGTTAGCTTAGTTAATGGTACAACTATCTTGGAAAAATCCTTAATAAACCGTCTATAATATCCGGCTAAACCTATAAAACTTCTAATTTCCATTGCTGATTGTGGAACCTTCCATTTAGTGATTGCTTCTATCTTAGCAGGATCTACGTGAATGCCTTCGTGATTTACCATATGTCCTAAAAATTGGACTTCTTGTAGCCAAAATTCACACTTCGAGAATTTGGCGTAAAGCTTCTCCTTTCTTAACAAAGTTAAGAGTACATGCAGGTGCTCACAATGTTCCTCCTGACTTTTGGAATAAATTAGTATATCGTCGATGAAGACAATTACAAATTTATCCAAATACGGTTTACAGATTCTATTCATCATGTCCATAAATGCTGCAGGTGCATTTGTTAACCCAAAGGGCATGACTGTAAACTCGTAGTGACCATACCTAGTTCTGAAAGCTGTTTTAGGTTTGTCTTCTTCCTGTACCTTTAACTAATGATATCCGGAGCGCAAGTCGATCTTAGAAAAGTATCTAGCTCCTTGAAGTTGATCAAAAAGATCATCAATTCTAGGTAATGGGTATCGATTCTTAATTGTAACCTTATTCAATTCCCTATAATCGATACACATTCGCATAGAACCATCCTTCTTCTTCACAAACAACACTGGGTCTCCCCAAGGGGATGACCTAGGTTGTATGAATCCTTTGCTTAGTAATTCATCTAACTGCTTTTTCAATTCTAACATTTCGGTGGGTGCTAACCAATAAGGTGCTTTAGCTATCGGTGTAGTTCCAGGAATTAGATGAATTCTAAATTCTACCTCCCTATCTGGTGGTAATCCAGGTAGTTCTTCTAGGAATACTTCCGAGTATTCTGATACTACTGGAATGTCCTTAAGTTCCTTTCCCTTAGTGTTAATGATTACTGAAATCATATATACTATTCCTTGTTTTCGTACATAACTAGCAACTTTCATTACTGAAATGAACTTCATTGGTTTCCGTGGCTTATTTCCTGTAATCACCACTAATTCCCAAGTGGGTGTATAAATTTCTATGGAATTCTTATCACAAAGAATTCGAGCATGGTTAGCTACTAACCAATCCATTCCTAATACCACATCGAATTCAGCTAACTTCATAGGTAACAGGTTTGCAGAAAAATTATGTCCTAAGAGTTCTATCTTTCCTTCTTGCAAAACCTTATCTATATTAACAGAATTTCCGTCTGCCGTTTCGACTGCCTAAGTTGGGTTAAGGGTAACTTAAGTGCTTGGCAGAATGAAGTATTTATAAAACTTTAGTTTGCAGAAACGTACCAGCTATCACATCAGGAATCAGTTCAGCTTCCTGAGTCATCAGTTGAAAGGCTCTTACGTTCTTCTTGTTAGTTCCTTCTGCGGGTTTGGCTTTGTTATCAGCTGGTTTGATCAATTTCGGACAGTCTGGCCTAATATGCCCATTTTCTCCACAGTTATAACAAACTGTGAAATTCTTCTTCCTGCAATCTTCCTCCTGATGCCCTGGAATTTTGCAAAAATTGCAATATCCCTTGCATCTTCCAAAATGCTTTCTTTTGCAATTATTGCAAAATGGAACAGTGGAAGATTGCCCAGTTCCTCTTCTCTTGAAATTGTTACGATTACCCATACAAAATCCCTGGGTAATCTTTTAGGCCACTTCCATCTTTCTATTTTCTTCTCGCGTCCGTACCAGTTCGTCAGTCAGAGTATTGGCTAAATCCACAGCATCATCAATTGTGCGGGGTTTAGCAGCTTTGACGATATTACGGATTTCGCCAATCAATCCCCAAGTATAGCGGGAAATAAGTACTGGTTCTGGCGAAGCCAGAGTTGGTACTACTCTTGCATACTCGAAGAATGTCGAAGTATATCCCCGACAATCTACACCAATCATTCGATGATTTAGGAACTTATTTGTCAGTTGTTCCTTTTCATACTCGGGACATAATTTTCTTTCTACGAGATTTTTAACCTCTTCCCATTTCATAGCATACGCCACAGTACTTCCTTTAGCTTGTAGAACTGTATTCCACCATTCTAAAGCCCCTTCTTTAAAAAGATTTGACGCATACATGACCTGGTCTTCTTCAGCACATTTACTTATGGTAATTACTGCCTCGGTTTTCTCTAACCAACGCAGTGCTGCAGTTGCCCCTTCGTTACCTGCAAACTCAGCTGTTTTACAGGCAAGAAATTCTTTGTAAGTGCAACCAGGCATTGCAGCTTTCATTTTCTTGAGAATCGGGACTTGCAGAATATTATCGTTATTGTTATTGTTGTTGTTGCCGCCTCCGTTTACACTATTACTGAAGTTGTCCTCATGAGTACGTTTGCTAGGAATAATTTGAGGTTCAACAAATTTCTGGGCAGCAGCAAGGATTGCTGGAATAGCATTGGCTATTTCTTGAGCAACAATATTTTCTATATCTTGCTTAGTCATAAATTGATCCTTCTGGTGTTGCTCAGATTGGTTAACCTCATTAACTGGTTCATTGTTAGCGTTTTCCATCTGATAATTAATATATATAATTTATTAGTATAGAATAAATATACACAAAACAATCATACAAATTTCATAACACACATATATATATATCCAAAATTAACGATTTCTCGATTTCCCTTTTTATATATCATATTATGCATCCGTACACACTGTTATGTTACACAGTTTTATTTTTATTTTACAGGGTTATATTGTTATTACTATTATTATTATTATTATACAATCATAGTTACGTTCTCACACTATCTCTTCTACTGATATTTCAGAAACGACGCTCCCTCTCGTCGTACTTCCAGGAAATTTGCTCTCCTACCTCCCGAATCCTATTCCCTGCACCTATCAGCTCCTCGCCAAAATGGCAGAGTTCAGCTAAATTTTCATTGCTCATTGGTGGGTTTGGTATAGGTTCTGGGTCGAACTGAGGGAAAAAGGTATAAGGATTATTAAGGAGGTTTTAAAACTGCCAGTCGTTGGTCCACCACTCGTCCATTTCTCCTAAAGGTTGGGTATGGATTAAAGGTTCTAGGATGGCTGGTTCCAAATTTATTGGAATTTGAGTTTCAGCAGGATAAGGGTAAATGTTTGTTTTGATAGGGCTAATGATATCACAGCCTGCCAATATACCATTCAATTCTTCCTGTAAAGGCAACTCCTCGACTTGCTTATAACTTTCCCCAATTTCCATTTCTGCTTGCCTAGAATCTTCCTCGATTACAATTCCTTTTCCTTTATCTATGGGATTCTCTATTTAGGGAATTCTCCTAGTTGTTGGTTTCCTTCTTCGTACACGCCTCCATCCTACAAATCTTCTCCTTTTCTTAGGTTTTGGTTTCTCCGGAGTTGAAGCGTTGAATTCTATAGGTTCTTCTATATCAGGTATATAACCAGTAAAGTCTTTGGAAACTTCTATTTTCACCAGATAGAGATTGAGATTCTGAAGGGCTTCAGATAACTCATTCATGCTGTTTAGCATATATGCAAAAATACTAAGTTAAAATTTTATAAAAAAATTTCACACATAACCTTCAAGTATTATTGCATACCGTTTTGACTAATTTAATACAAAGGATAATAGAAAAATAAAACATACTAGGGTTTATTGACAACTTATTTATTTACTGGGTAAAGTTTCGGGTTTGTAGGTGATAAGGGTGCTAATACTAGGTCAAAGTATTTAAAAATTTGCATTCACTGCTACAGTGGCTAACATATAGAGATTTGCCCATTTCTCATCTAACTGATCTTCCCATGGTGGGTTACTTTCTAGTTCCTGACTTTCCTGATTAATTCTCCTTTCTTTTTGTTGTGATTTCTTTATTTTCTCTTGACTTTTCCTAATAATCAAACTTCTTTTATTAGGAGAAAGTGGTTCCTCATATTGTGCCTTTCGAACAAATATTCCTTCCTTAGTATCTACTGAGTATCTTGAGGAATTTGATTGGGATGTACTTCCCTTATCCTTCGAGGAATTATCTAATTTATGATAGATATCCGAAATTCTTTGCTTACCCATTCTGTAAATTAACAGATAATCAAAATCTAATCACATAATCACAGAATGGCAATTAGAAAAATTAAGTATTTTGAAATACTTAATAGGCTTTGAATCAGTGGCTCGATCAGTAGCTCTGATACCACCATTTCCTGTCACGGCCCCAGCCCCGGTTTGACCCGGTCGAGAGCCGCGGGACAGGAACCCGTGGTATCCGTGATGCGACAACGGAAGATTTTTAACAGGATCTTTTAAAAACTCAAAATGCCCAATTATTTTATTCCATAATTTGGGATAAAACCCCGTAAATTACAATAGAGGAATTTAACTAGGAAATTCCCTGATTTATTAAAACATGTTTATTCATTTTTAACTGAGCAACCTCTTCAAGCTTGTTAGTGCTCCGTAGCACGTTTCCTTGATTTATAGCAGGTCGCCTGAAACATGTTTTAAAAATATTTTATCAGCGGGGAAATGCTGGCGAGTCACTCAAATTTGATAAAACGACACATAGTTATCAATTACAGCATAAGAACGATTACAATGGTTTCTATCTTATTTTTATCTGGCGCCGTGTCACACTGTGTGACGATGGTCATACCACTATTGGGTCATGTCACCCAAGTAGTGATGATTATCCATGTTAGGTTAATGAACCTAACCGAGAGAGCAATTAGTAATGTGCACAATACCCCACTAGCCAGTGATTCAAGATATCCACGACTTACTCCCTGTAATTATAACTTTTGAAAATAATTTGAGGTATTGTAAAACAGTTGATAAAAAGAGAATGACTCACATTGCAGATTTATACGGGCAGAGTTTAGCCTACTGATTATCCTTTTAACCTAAATTTAAACAACATGCACACGAACTAGGTCAGTAACTAATACAGCATTTATGATAACTCACGAGATTAAACCCTCACAACGAATGACAAAGTGCGATACTTAAACATCCATCGAATTCACGATGAATGACAAAGCATAACCCTAATGTGGGCAGCACTTAAACATCCATTGGATAGTTTCAATCGATCGGACATTGAATCGTAGCAGCGATCGAGTTAATACCCTGTATCGTAGCATCACCCCACTAATTTGAGATTGTAATTTCAACTTCAGAGCAGTAATATTTCGTTTTTGAAAGTTTTCGTCGACACAGAATGAAAGCCCCTGAGCTAGGCTATTTATAGGTGAAATTTAGGGATCACGCGGCCCGCGTGAACCTTCGGCCATACCTTACGCGGCCCGCGTAACCACCTAGTCTAGGCGTAGGTTTGATTGGCTGCGAGTAGGTATGCCAGCTGGTCAACACGTGGATCCGGAACACTTATCCGGTCAACCCAATATTGACGCGGCCCGCGTAAGGCTAAGCTAACGCTTACGCGACCCGCCTGAAACACACTAATTCTGATTTCTTAGTTTTTCATGTACAGTGGTGTTTTAGGGGTCCGGGTTTTCCCTTATGGGTTATTTTGGGACAAATTTTGAGAGTCCTTACAGAAATGTGTCGGTGACCCTTAATGGCCTCACATGACTCAGCTAATTCCCCATTAGCGAACTTGATATAGTAATGTGTGTTTAACATGACTCTAATTCTAGTATATGCTTAACATCTAAAGACACTAGCTAAGCTCGGTGTTGGTATTAAAAGAATTGATATATGATAATAGTAGAGTGTACGTACTCATGACATCATTGGGATTTTGTGGAGTATTCATAGTTCTAACCACACACACACTTATTCATTAGTTTGATCCATTCTTAAGTATTATCGTCTTACTAGCCTTTGTTTTGCGCCCGGTCTCAGCACACTACTACTCTTGGCGCTTTTACAATTGCCCTCATGATGAACGTTTCACTTGTCGCATTTAGAATTTCGGCAAGTTACCAGCATACCTATTGGTTGTAACATCTGTGCTTGTAATCACTGTGAACAGTTCTATTATCAATAAAACAATGTTATTTGATCCCAATGTTTGTTTGGTTGTGTTTTACATTTTTCATGTTTTGACTTTTATTCAATTTCAAACTCTATATCACTTTCTGGAGAGTTATACGCAAACTGGTGCGTAAACGTAATCAGTATAATGCGACAAATACTCCGGAACATCAACATATACTTAACATACCTTAAATAACCTTTACATAACTTAGAAATAAGTTTTGAAGGCTTTGGTATGTCAAAAACAAGTTAATTCGCTTACAGGGACTAAACTTGACAAACTGCAAAAGTATGCCAATTTGAACTGTAACGAACATTCCGGAACAGGACCATAAGTTAAACATACCATAAATATCCTTTACATAGCTTAGAAATAGGCTTTGAGGGGTTCCGTGTGCTAAAATAAACTTTTGGGTCATTCAGGGACTAAAAGCGTCAAAAAGTGCACAAGTTTGCACTTTTGCGCATAACTCCCGTTCTGAATACGTCCGGACATCCAAAAATTTATGTAATCACTAAAATATTTTAGTTTAGTGTTTGGGATAAGAAAAATCCATTCGTCGCACAATTTAGATCGTTTTTCGCGCTTATGCGCATTCCGTCGTAATTAAGCGAACATCGCGATCGTACGGCCAAACGAACCGACATCTGAGATATTTTTGAGCATGTTTCATGTCCACAATGTTTAGGCATCATTTTAGGGCCTTAAAGTTGGCTTTACGGGCCTTATAAGTGTCGGAAATGGCCTTAAACAAGTGCAGGGACCAAAACTGTCATTTCTGAAAGTTAGTTCTGATCAGACATGGCCATGCGGCCCGCGTCATACTGGTGTGCATCTTCACGCGGCCCATGTCAGGCTCCCATAACAGATAAGACTGATTAGTCAGCTGATTAAACCTCATCCACACACTCACACTTGCCCCTTCAGCTCATTAGGGGTCATTTTTAGTTACCACAACTTTCCAACAAGTGTACGCACGAGATTCGATCACGTTATTCAAGAAACGATCTTAACGGTTCAGGAAAAACTATAAATACCCCACCCCCATTTGCTTCAAACTCACTAGAATCTGATCTAATGTGCTCTAAGTTGAAACCTTTGTTTCATACTGAGCTATTTTGATCTAGATTAGCATTCGGGGACCCTTCGTAAGTGTTCCTTCGTTCTTTTATTGCTTTTCGAGTCCGAAAGTCAAACTTTGTTTGACTTTCTGCATTGACCAGTTTATGGTCAATGCGAAGTTCGTTTGAACTTCGCAACGTGATTGTAATCACGATGGTTATAGTCCCTTGTGACTATGCCTACTGATTACCACGTTGTCTAGGGTCGTAAGGGTAAGCGATCTAATAAAACTCTTATACCTTCGAACCCGACCCATTTGGTCAATCATTAGGATCCGACCAAACACATTAGGTGACCATAGTATATAGGGAATAACCCTCCGAGGGTATACCTTATGGTCGCTTCGTTTAAGTAGTTGTATGATAGGTAGTTTATATGCCTTAGGTAAATTACCAAAATACCCCTTTGATGCCAAAATTCATTTTAAACATATGTAAGATAACTGTTGACATCTAAACTGATTTGACAACCATATTAGACATGTTAAGGCATATTTTACTTATCATAGGACTAGTTAGGCGTTCCGAACGCGTTTTACGCGAACGACGCGTTAAAATAGCATAAGCTACCTAAACGGGTCGTAATGGGTCACAAACACTTAGGTTAAGTTTCGTTTTAGTATGTGGGCTTTGTTAAACCATATTACACGAGTCTCCATACTCGTTTGGTTTATGAAACCTCATTCTATCCGATCCTCCAATATTAGGTCCGGTTTATTAACATAGTTACCTATATTAGGTGCCGTTTGATTCCGTGATCTCTAGCATTGCTTGGTGGTTATCTTAGGACTTCTGAGCAATCTCAAGTGAGTACATAGACCCCTCTTTTACTGTTTTCAAACTGTTTTGGGGTGAAACACATGTGCCTACTTTCATGCTTTCCATGTTTTCACATTATATACTTGCTATGTTCATTAGTACATTTATAGTACATGATTTCATTGTGTTCATGCTATGTATGTCCATTGTGTGCATACTTAGTACATTGTTTTACATTATATTTCTTGCTATGTATGTCCATTGTGTGCATACTTAGTACATTGTTTCACATTACATTTCATGCTATGTATTCCCATTGTGTGCATATTTAGTACATTGTTTTACAATACATTTCACGCTATGTATGTTCATTTGATTACATACTTAGTGCATTGTTTTCACATGCTTACATTTTGGTATGACATTTGGGTTGTTTACAATGGAACAATACATTCATTAACATTAGCTACGCCGTTCGTTAGTAGGTAGTGGTACCATAGGAATTGACAACTCCAGTTCCTGAAATCCTGGGTTTGTTTGGATTGGAAGGAATGACCGAATTCAATGTACATAACTTAGATAAACCTTTAATTTGTTTAAGGGTTTATCGCCACAGTCTCAAGGCTTGGATGTATGCATTTTCACAATACCGCATAAATGTTTGTATCAGTAAAGCATGCATTTGTTACACAAAACATAACTTTGATTTAAACCATGTTTTACCTCAATACCTTGGTTTTGTGCATTTTACATATGGTTTAGTTGTTATATTTCACTTACCATACATGATATTTTTGGGTAAACATTACATGATCTACATTAACATAAACATTTTGACATTGATATACACATTTAGTGGTTTACATTGGACATAGACATTTCAATATGGTTTACACATTAACACATGACAATTCATTTATTCATGAACAATTTACATTGATGGTTGGTTTGGGTAAATGATTCGAGTAACGAGGCGTGTGTAATATAATACAAGCATGGTGGATACGCCGCTGGTACTTCCTATAAATAAGTGTTTGTATGATATTTCATGTCGTAGCGTTACTTAAATCATTTCAATATTTGACATATTTCATTTTACATAAACAACTTATTTTCACAAGACATTGATTTACAAAACAACTTATCTTATACAAACTCATTTTTACTTGGTTATTCATTTAACCTTACATTATTCTCTTATTTATACACATCATTGCTTTTTAATGATTTACAAAACAAAACAACTTACAAGGTTCATGACTGACAGTTATTAAACAATTTTTCCTAAACTTATAAGTCATGAATCCTATTTTCACAAAACCTATGTATCTCACATGCATTTTTATGCTGACGTACCTATTTTCACATGTGTTTTCAGGAGCTTTTCCGTAGGATGATGATCGTGACACTAGGGCGGACCTGTGCCTTAGAGACATAAAATGAAGATAGACTTAGTTTAATTATGTTCTGAACTCTTTATTTCCTGTTTAAGACAATGTAATTCTTATGTTTATAAATAAAATACAACTTTGAATGCCATGGTTATGAAACAATTAATTATGTTACAACACTCCCTGACGTTTCCGCCGCGGTTGCATGTTATACGCGGTCGGGGTGTGACATTGGTGCCAAAATCGTTTATGGCAGCAATTGCCCTCGTTTCTCTCATGGCGAGAGTTATTGTTTGAGTGATCGAGGTAGGGTGGGATGATGCGGTCAGGTTTTGGATTTCAGGGCTAAACTTAAATTATAACGCTCAATGCGTTTGAATATGGGTGTTACCATATATGGAACAACCTTCGAGAAACCGTGAAAGCATCGAATGTAACCAAAAACGTAGGCTCTAGTCGTGATCGAGTTCTAGAATAAAATCATAGGAAAATTGATATGCAAATCAGATATATAAAAAAATGATGTATGGTTAAATAAATAACCAATTGAAATGTAGTGTATGGAATATATCATGTCTTGAAATAGAATAACATGTCTTGTGTAGAAAATGTCGTGTCTTGTGCAAAAATGTCATGTCTTGTCTTTGTCGAAAAGATTTGGATAACACTACGATATGCAATATAATATAAGCACTTATATATAGGAAGTACCAGCGGTGTATTCACCATGCTTTTATCATATTACACACGTCTCATCATTTACAAATAATCACCAATAATGTCTTGTGTATACCAACGTCAAATGCCATGTATAACAATGTCTTGTGTAACAGCAATGGTTTTCAACACATAACTTTTGACCTAAACATTTGTTTCTTTTGGCGTCGAGATCTTTTGAATACACAGTATTAAAAGAATCTAGACATATATTTGGATAAATATAGTCTATCATGCGCCCAAGAAGGAAGAATGCAATCAATCGGTCATGGAAACCTCAAGACCGCATTGTTCATACATGTTTAAATAAATGATAATGTGGATAACCAAAACCAAAAGGCGTAATGCCTCTTGCGTATATTGGTCATATGTCTAAATGGAAAAAGAAAAATAATTTGTTGAGGAGGAGAAACCAACCAGTGGTCTTCGTTCATATAATATGTATTCCACACACCATGGACCTCGGTCGTCCTAAGTAGAGAAAATCCTTTGTCTTACTTGTCCATGTGACAAATATGGTAATAGTGCTTGAGTTTCACGAGCTCTAGCAAGATCATTAGAATCTCCAAAGATGTCGAATAGAAAGCAATAAGGGAATTGCAGTATGGGTCATGCCATACCATTCCTTGGGACAAGACAAATGTCAAGCGACGGAATTTATTGTATCCATTTCCAATAAATAAGATAAGGTAAAATATGATAAGGTAGGGTAAGGTAAGGTGTCATAGGCACCATGGAACCAACCCATGTGCCAGAATTTTGAGAATGTTGAGGAAAATCCTCCATGAGTGGCTAACAAGTTTTGTTTGTTTAAATGACTAGTCTCAACTGAATCGTGATATAGATAGAATGTTAGGTGCGAACAAATACGTGTCGTCTTCATGTATTGTATTGTATTGTATTGTATTGTATTGTATTGTATTGTATTGTATTGTATTGTATTGTATTGTATTGTATTGTATTGTATTGTATTGTATTGTATTGTATTGTATTGTATTGTATTGTATTGTATTGTATTGTATTGTATTGTATTGTATTGTATTGTATTGTATTGTATTGTATTGTATTGTATTGTATTGTATTGTATTGTATTGTATTGTATTGTATTGTATTGTATTGTATTGTATTGTATTGTATTGTATTGTATTGTATTGTATTGTAGGGTGTTATACTAACAACCCCAGTTCGTGTTCTACTAGATAAGAAGAATTGAATCTCAAGTAATAACTTAAGAATTTTGAACGAATAGTGATCATTAGCTTGGCCCGCAGAGTCCACCAGAATTCCCAGGCACTACAAGTTGTTATTATGTTGGCCATCATAATAATAAATTGCCTTGCATAGTCACCCTAGCGTTCTCTCGTACAAAGCAGCCGTTCAGTAAGAGAGGAAACACTATTGTTAATATACCTTCAACATAGGAGGGACCTTCGTGATAGTTCACGTGTCAACGTCCGTTGTCATTACTCGCAGAATGGCACGGCGTTAGATGGAATAGAAATAGAGAGAATTTGTAACAATAACAACTGAAGGGGTACCTTCAAGATGAGTACTTCATTTTCCATGTCTGGGCAGGAGTGTCATCAATCTTAATTAGTATGAGTCACAGGGACCTCGTCTCACTAATGGAGTTGTTGTCCAAGGTTACCACCTCCGTCTCGTCGTCACTACCATGGTCAGGCATCTCAGCATTCGCGGGAAAGCAACTATGTTGTACAGAATCAAGTTTAAGATTTCACTTAGGAATCATGTCCGCCATAGGCTCCGTAGTAGGCACGAGGTCGATATTCTCATTGTATGAGCAAATAATAATAATAGAGTTTGAAGTCAAAGGTATTTTGTTCTTGGCAAATTATCTTGTACAACACATATATAAATAAATCATATATATATATATAGTCACATGAAATCCTATCTAACAAGGATTTTTATCTTGTATAAGTTGAATTTGTATATGCTGAACTTGTAAACTGTTTATGATGTGTAAACTGATAATGTAATGTGTTGTAGGTACATAGTCTGTTAATGTAATGTGTCTATCTCTCATAGACTTCACCTATGGAAATGTCCTTGCTTGGTTTTTATGAAATGAATTTTTGTTTGTAGTGGCCCTTGAAAAACCTTTATGCAATGAAAACTTCTCGTTCTTGTATAAATTGTTTTCGTGAGAGGTTCCTAGTGATTGTAGACTAGACTCAAGAAAGAATCCTGGTTCACTACAATCGAAGCTCTGATACCAAACTGTCACACCCGCTCGTAGCGAAAGCGCGAGGTGTGATCTGTTCAGTTCTCATTGCATAACGATATAAGTAAACATACTAAATGAATAAAACATGCTCCAATGCCAGTGTCATAATTGTTCAAAAGATCACAACATAAGTTAAGAACATTGTTTACAAACATCAAATGAAAAATAAGTTGTCATTGTTTCATACATCAAAATGTAGGTCTTAAAATGTTAAGGCTTTGACCACTATATCACCACAAAGAGGCGGTATATAACAGGAAAACCCTTCAATAGTTGGCATGGAGTCTTGATACTTGTTTTCCTAGAACTGGAATCTTTGAATTGGTCCACTAATTCCCTGAAATTGTCACACCCCGACCACGTAGAACATACAAAACGTGGCGGAAACATCGGGGAGTGTTGTAACAGAATTAATGTTTCACAACCATGGAAATTAAAGTTCGTTTTATTAATCAACCATCCAAGTTTACATTGTTTTAAGCAAGAAACCAAGAGTACATAACATAAATTAACTAGTTCTTGTCTCGTTTTAAGTCACTAAGGCACAGGTCCGCCTAAGTATGTCTTGATAAGTCCTATGCATCATCTCCTGAAAACACATGTGAAAATAGGTACGTCAGCATAAAAATGCCTGTGAGATACATAGGTTTTGTGAAAATAAGATTCATGACTTATGTTTGAGAAAATGTTTAGTCATGAACCTTGTAATTTGCTTTGTCTTGTAAATCATTTGAAAAACGATAAGATCAGATGATATGTATAAATAAACGTCAGGTTAAATGAATAACCATGTAAAATGTGTTTGTGTAAAATAAGTTGTTTGTAAATCAATGTCTTGTAAAAAGTATGTTACTTGTATAAAATGTTCTATGTCTCAAACTGAAATGATTCAAATAACGGTACCATATGTAATACCATACAAGCACTTATATATAGGAAGTACCAGCGGCGTATCCACCATGCTTGTATCATATTACACACGCATCGTTACTTAATCACTTAATCAACCCAAACCACCAAAGTAATGTTTAACAATTGTAGAAATGTTTATGTAATGTCAATTGTCTATTGTCAAATGTAAAACATGTCAACAGATACAAATGGTTCACAGATACAAACGGTTCACAGATACACACGGTTCACAGATACAAACGGTTCACATAGTCAAATGATTTCAACGGTTCAAAATGTAGTATAATGTGTTCATATGCTGGATGAGCATATGCAACAGAAATGCAATGTAAAACAATGTACTAAGTATGTGCACAGTGGACATACATAGCATGAAATGTAATGTAAAACGATGTACTAAGTACGCACACAATGGGCATACATAGCATGAAATGTAATGTAAAACAATGTACTAAGTAATGCACACAATGGGCACACCTAGCATGAAATGTAATGTAAAACAATGTACTAAGTAATGCACACAATGGGCACACCTAGCATAAGATGCAATGAAATCATGTACTATAATGTACTAACGAACATAGCATGTATATGATGTGAAAACAGGAAAGCATGAAAGTAACAAGTAGGCACCTGTGTTCCACCCCAAAATAGTTTGGAAAACAGTAAAAGAGGGGTCTATGTACTCACCCGAGATTGCTCAGATGTATAAAGATAATCACCAAGTAATGCTAGAGATCTCGGAATCAAACGGCACGAAGGGTCCCCGAATGCTAATCTAGATCAATATAGTTCAGGTATGAAACAAAGGTTTCAACTTAGAACACAATTAATCAGATTCTAGTGCTTTAAAACAATGAAAGGCATGGGGTATATATAGTTTTCGTTGAACCGTTAAGATCGTTTCATGGAAAACGTGCCTTAATCCCATCCGTACATTTGTTGCAAAGTTGTGGTGGTTAGAAATGATGTTTATCAGCTGAAAATGCAAGTTGCAAGCATGTGGTTGTGGTTTAATCAGCTGATAATCTGCTGACTATTTGTTATTATCTGTTCTGGCACAGGCTAGCGCACCGCTACGTTAAAAGTGTAGCGCACCGCTAGGCCATAGTTTGGCAGATTTACCATTTTAGTCCCTGCAGTGTAATCAGCCCATTTTCGACACGTTTAACGCCCGTTAACCCCATTTCAAAGCTCTAAAATGAAGTTAAAGTATAGGGAACTTAAAATGTGTTCAAAAATATCTCGGATGTCGGTTCGTTTGGCCGTACGGTCGCGATGTTCGCTTAATTACGACGGAATGCACATAAGCGCGAAAAACGATCCAAATGACGCGACGAATGGATTTTTCTTAAGGCGAACACTAAAATATAATATAGTCATGCTCACATAAATTTTTGGATGTCCGGATGTATTCAGAACGTAAGTTATGCGCGAAAATGCAAACTTGTGCACTTTTTGACACTTTTAGTCCCTGAATGACCCTAAAGTTTATTTTAGCACACCGAACCCCTCAAAGCCTATTTCTAAGCTATGTAAAGGATATTTAAGGTGTGTTTAACTTATGGTCATGTTCCGGAATGTTCGTTACAGTTCAAATTGACATACTTTCGCAGTTTGTCATATTTAGTCCCTGTAAGCGAATTAACTTGTTTTTGCTATACCAAAGCCTTCAAAACTTATTTCTAAGTTATGTAAAGGTTATTTAAGGTATGTTGAGTATATGTTGATGTTCCGGAGTATTTCTCGCATTAAACTGAGTACGTTTACGCACTAGTTTGCGTATAACTCTCCAGAAAGCGATAAAGAGTTTGAAATCGAACAAGAATTGATATGTGTAAACGATACACATATTTTTAACAAATCCCAAGTATGAAATACAATATTTCATTGGTTGGGCATTTGTTTGATGGTCTCAGTGACACGGGTGTCACAGAAATACATATAAGTTTGAAAACATCAACAAAAGTTGAGCGAGTTCATGCAGTTTAGCTGTATAAAATGTATCTGTATCAAAACAGTATGTAAGATGTATTTGTCTCAATTGTAATTGTATCCAAACTGGATATAAGATGTATCTGTAAAATGTGAGATGTATTTGTATCAAATGTAGTATGAAAAGTGTCAATGAAATCGTGATCATTAATGTTTTGCAAGGACATTAATATGTGTGACGAAATAGGAAGCAATCCAACCCTAGACGATTTTAATTGTATCGACACCTGTCGTGGGGACACAAACGCACTCCTAGGCAAATGAATGGCCATGAGTGGGGCTAGCCAAAACCCATTAGATCTAACCACTTGTACCTAGGTCCAAACTAGATTAATGGTGATTAGATGTATGACCCTAATCGCACATGATCTAAGGTGTTTCATTCCATGACTTAACATACAATTGAACATGTATTTTCCCCGATAGTTATAAAGTTGTAAAGCATTTAAAATGAATAGGGGACATGAACTCACAGAATTGCATCCGTAAACTGTATGTAATTGTAACCTCACTTGCATATGTCTTGAATTGTATCACGACCTACAAAGGTCCTAGATTTGTTAGACACTTCGGTCTTTGTATTGGCTCATGTACAAGTCTTCTATCTTGAATATGTATTAAGACTTGTTTGTATTTGTTATTCGTTGAACTGTGTATTAGATGTATGAATTGTTAAACTGTTATATATATATATTTATATATGTAATCTTGTATCTTATGAGTTGTATCATCTGATCTTGTCCTCTTGATTTTATGTCTTATATGAATAAATTGTATAATTGTATTTTCACCAATTACATGTCATTGGGCCGAGCCCATGTTTTCATGTTATTGGGCCGAGCCCATGTCTTAATGTTATTGGGCCTAGCCCATGAATTTATGTTATTGGGCCATAAAATTATTGGGCCTAAATAGTATTGGGCCTTAATAGTATTGGGCCTAAATAGTATTGGGCCTAAAAGTTATTGGGCTTAATGTTATTGGGCCTTAGCCTATATGTTTTGATATTGGGCTTAGCCCATGTATTCATGTTATTGGGCTTAGCCCAAGTATTTTGATAAGCCCATTATGAGGATAAGCCCATTTGAAAATGTGATCCCCTTTGCAAAGTTAAGCCCATTTGAAAATGTAAGCCCATTTGGAAAGAATATAAGCCCATTTTTATAAAAATCACTAAATATAGACTTTTTAGTAAACAAAAGACTTAGTGGTTTTTATTAATTCTAAAATGTCCGAATTTTTGTTAACGGTAGAATATTCATTTTCGCGTCGAAAGATCGTCTAAACGTCGTAGTAATTCATCGGAATGGCAATATGTTATCGATTCGTCCATCGTCCGATTTGACCATAATTTGTGTCCGATCATACAGATCGTCCGTAACTCGTTTTTAAGGCGTATTTCTATGTAGTCTTGTAAGACTTTGATTATAATGTATCTTGTGTTTATTTGTTATATTGAATTCAAGTTCCTAGTTTTGTTACATATAACTAATACACCAAGTATCATACAACAACCCTAAACCGACACCCTCATAATTTTTCCGACACCCTAAAAATATTTAAAATATCCCAATATGTCCCTAAAAAAACCCCATACGCAAAAACGGACCTCGAATACCCTAAATATTAATAAAAATAATCAAAAATCTGATTTTTGGGGTATAGGCGGGCCGCGTAAGCCACCCCTTAAGCCTACGCTGGCCGCGAGAGATGAAGAACGCGATAACACCCCAGTCCGCCACGTGGCACAACACATGTCGAGGCTAGTTGGTGACCCGGATCACCTACGTTGTTGACCGGCGTTGACGCGGGCCGCGTAAGCCTTTGCTTACATTTACGCGGGCCGCGAGAAAGTGCGAATCAGGCCCTATAAATAGCTTGCATCGGCCTTTAGTCGAGAATCGTTCAAAACTTTCTTTCTTACTTAAATTCTGAATAGTAGGCATAACACTCGGGTATTATACCCCCTAAATAGCGAAGTTCTGCTCCGTTGTAAGTATTATAACCCCTGGATACGTATTAGATACTCTGCCCGATTGATCTAGGGTTCCGTAACGACTGTCGTGGTTCTGCCCGACGTAGTCGTTGGAATGCCGTCTCGGGGAGGGTATTGCTAATGTTAAAATGGGTTATTATACTAACACGCGTGCATTTGTGTAATTTATAGATTATCACCAGGAAACCCTTACGGATAATCTAAGACAGCAATGTGAGTAATCTCCTTTTTGCAAATTGTTTTTACAAAACCTCATTTAATTAAATATATATTAAACAGTTATTGAGTATATGTAAGGATATAATTATCATGAGTATGTTGGGGTTTTGTATACAAAATTTGTTACCACCTGGTCAAGGAGTAACATTTCCACAAGTTGAGTATGACAGTATCATGGATGTTAATTGATATACCTTGGAAACAAATGTAATTGCGAGACCGCCCTCAATACTGTACAATGGTTTTTATTTAAACTTGATTGAACTGGGATTCACTCACCAGTATTTCCCAGTGACAAAATGTTTTTAAAAACGCGTTTCAGGTAACAAGATGTAAAAGCCAAATAGAAGCCAGCTGGATAGCACTAAAGGCTTGGAAAAGTGGCAATAAAGTTACCTAAAAGAAATAGATGTTTTTTTAAATAAAAATACTGAAAACTTGGGTTTTTACCCATGTGTTTAATGTTATGGAAATGTGGTAATTTACTCTGATAAAATATTTCCTAACTACGGTCCTGATGTAATTTCCGCTGCCAAATTAGACAATAACAGGATACCACCGAAACTGGCTCATGGCCCCCGCTCCCAGGATGGGATCAGGGGTTGTGACAAAGGTGGTATCAGAGCTAAGCCTCTGATTCAGCCACATAAGTGTTCTGCTGACACCAAAATTCAAAGTGTTAGGAAATAAATTACGGAACTACGTGCAGAATTGTATTTTCTTGTTATGTGTTATCTGACTATTTGTTAGTTTTCAGTATGGGCGACCAAGGACCATCTGACGTGTACCGTCAATTGTCTGGTTCGCCTAGAAGCGAAGGTGCCTCTTCTCAGCCTGCCCTCTCTGGGTACTCTGCTGATACAGAAGAAGGAATATTCGTATTTAAGGCTCAATCTGAAGAGCCATTTCCTCAGAAAAAGAGGGGATGGTTCAGTAGGGGAGCACATGAGCGTAGAAAGCGTATGAAAAAGTTACAAGACCAAAGAGCCCTAGCCGCAGCTAAAAGAGAAACCGATGCTTATGCCCATGATATGCTTAATAGGGGTATAGCCAATATCCATATTTTAGCAACCACTGCAGCTGACCCAAACCTAGAGCAAATGTTAGCACCCCAACCACAACCACCAATTCCTGACCAACCAATGGAGATAGAAAACCCTGAAAACCAAGTGGAAATGCATGATTTCAACCCGGAGGAAATCCCTACGGTACCCGCGCCAAATCCCTTAGACCCAAATTACGACCCATGGTGGGACGACAATAGGGACTATGTGCAACGCTACCCGATACATGAAGACATGCCCATGCCAAACCTAGGAGCCTACCCAGGGTTAGATCCTCTAGATCCCTATTTTGATAACGATGTGTAAATTAGGGAGATCTTAGAGAACCCTTACCCATTTCAGGCCCCTACACCTCCATTCCATGAACCCGCACCCCAGATTCCGAACCCAGTCCTAGAGCCTCCACCCCCAATGAGTGCAGACAACGTACAAGAACTTAGGACTTTTTGTGAGGAAATTTTAGAAAGTAGTGAAAGAATGAGACAGGTTGAAGAGCGTCTTGTATGGAAATACGACGAACGCAATATGGATTTTTGGATGAATCCATATCCTTGAAACGATGGTGGAGATGGTAGAAATAATATAATATAATATAATATAATATAATATAATATAATATAATATAATATAATATAATATAATATAATATAATATAATATAATATAATATAATATAATATAATATAATATAATATAATATAATATAATATAATATAATATAATATAATATAATATAATATAATATAATATAATATAATATGTGTGTATGTGTATGAAAAAAAACTACGGATGCCTATTATTAGTAGTGTAACTTTAAATTTCAGTTGGTATTGTAATTTTAAATTCAATACTGGTGTGTAATAGATGCATAGTATATGAATAGAGTAAAGTCGCAATGCTCGACGCTTTTGACCAAAAGTGTGTGTCATGTGATTGGCTATATTCAAATATTATAGATGATATTAATATGTGGTAAATGTTTAAAATTCAGATGGACAACGAAGTGAATCGGGAAAACCAGAATGATAATATCCAGAACGACAACAACCCGAATAACGATAATCTGAATACTGAAAATCCGAACAACAATAACAATGGAAACCACGTGGATAATAGTGCCATCCAACACATAGTGGCACAAGGAATCATAGATGCGATGCCATTTATTATCCAAACTGTTAAAGAAGCTGATAATTGTTGGTGCACTTGTGTCTGTACTTTGTCTGTATTTTGTCATGATACAAAACGATGTCTTGCGTTAGTCTGGTTTACGTCTTAGGTTTGTTAATATGTGTGTTCGATGTAAGTTTGACCAAGTCAACCATCCTCCTGGTTTGACTTGGCCAAACAGTTAGAGCATGGTTTGTAATATGTTGTGTCGAAGGATGAGTCATCGAAGGATTGTTTATATCCTTCGATGAGCTCGAAGGATAAACCTTCGATGGATATAGATGGACCTCGAAGGATATCATCCTTCGAGGTACATGTGGATCCTTCGATAGGTTTCAGATCGATAGATGATCCTTCGATCAGACTATCTGATCCTTCGACCAGACGACCTGGTTTGGGTATATATACCCATGTAATGTGTTCACTTCAGTAGGTAGGAAGTGAGAGTGAACTTAGTCTTGTAGAGAGCGTATTTTCAGTTTGGTCAAGGGCTGTAAACGTGTCCACTGAAATACAAGAGAAAACTTTGATATCTCGTGTGTCTACCTTTCTCTTTGTAGCTTGTGTTCTCATATAAACTACCGGTTTGCATTCTAGCTTGGATTCCGCACTTGCTAGTGTGTTAAACATAAAAAGGATAAGGTTTAACCTCAACCTCCGAGGGACCTACAAGTGGTATCAGAGCCGTGGCTCTTTTCCTTGTTAAAAACCGAGTTTATACAAGACTTTGGAGTGTTTGGACAAAAACTCACATGGTTTAGCACCCGTTTTTAGTGTTTTTCTCGCATTTCTAGACGTAAAAACGTGTTCTAAACTAACCGGGTGTGTTAAAGGACGGGTTGGGTAACTTAAAAACTTGTTTTTAAGAAGTTTGGTAATTTCCGGCCAAATTCCGGCTTACTCCGGTGACCGGTTTTCTGGATAAGAACCTTCTTTTTAGGTAATATTTTATTGGTCAAATCTGGTTTGGTAGAAAGTATGGTCTGAACATACCTTCTGCCGAAAGCTTTCTACCAACCAATCACCTTTTCACCAACCTGTCACTTTTGTCAACTATGTCAGTACAGATCGAAGGATATCCTTCGAAGTCGAAAGATCATCTTTCGATCAAAGGAGGTTCGATAGATAATCATCCTTCGAACATCCTTCGAAGTCTGTGACTTATCCTTCGATCCAAGGAATCTTTTCGAAGGATATATCTTTCGATCTACAGCTCTTATTCGAAAGATAAGGATCCTACGATTGGAGAGTCTTTCGAAATCATTGTTCGAAACTCAACAGTGATCTTTCGAACACTGTTGATCCTACGAACAAGTTCTGTTCCTTCGATCCTAGTCTGTTTAAGTTTAACAAGTTTGTGTTTTTCAGGTCTTTCGATCAAAGATCCTTCGGCTGGTTGTTATCATTCGAGATATTAACATAGTTTGTGAAAATTAAATTTTAAAAAAGGGAAAACTTGTTTTTCAAATTTCAAATCAATTTTCACTTAATATATTAATTTTTATAAAATGGGAACAAACGGTCAGTGGGATCCAACCGCGTGGACTCAAACAACTTTGACTCCACAATCATCAGCTACGCAATCATCAGCTACGCAATCTGCGTCAGATTTCAACAAAACTGCATGGATGCAGGCTATTGCCCCACCTCAAGCTGCAATGATAACTGCAAATCAATGGGCATTGGTCACAAATCAAAGCAGCAGCATTCAAGCTATGATGCAGAACGACAGTGAAACTGGTACAAGCACAAAACCGCCAAAGCTAAATCACATCAATGATTGGGGATGGTGGAAAGAAAGGCTGAGAACTTATGTTCAGGGGCAAGGTCAAGATCTATGGATGTGCTTCTTCACCGCATTTGACAATGATTTGGAAGTTGCAGGATCTAATCCACAAACTTACAGCACTATGTCTGAGGATGATAAGAAGAAATTTGAGTTAGAAAAGAAAGCATTCATGATTCTCACACAAGCTCTTCACAGAGACATTTACCACCAGTTTGTTTACTGCACGACTACTAAAAGCTTGTGGGATATGCTCACGTTACGATGTGAAGGAAATGCTCAATCTAGAAAGATCAAGCAAGAATTACTGAAGAAAGAGTTTGAAGGATTCACGTGTATGGAGAATGAGACCTTGGCAGAGTTATCTACAAGGTTCCATCACTTGTTGAGCGAGATGTTTGCTTTTAGAGTCACTGCCACTCCACAAGAAATGGTGAAGAGATTCGCTGATAGCTTACCAGCAAAGTGGAGCAGTTATCTTGAAATTCTCAAAGAAAATGGTGTTCTAGACACAATCACCGTTTATGAGTTAATTCAAAAATTGGAGAACAAGGATGTAGAAGAAAAGCTTAAGGCAAAAAGAACACTAACTCCTCAAAATCCAGAGATGTACTATGGGATTGCAGGAGGTATCAGTGGAGAAAAACCAGCCTCTCAACATGCGAAGCTTCAAACAGCCTTCATCTCAAACACCGGACCTTCCACAACAAATCAGTTTGATCCTTCAGCATACACGATGTATTCAAGACCAGATTCTTCTTCTCTACAACAGGATGTGCAACCGACAGCTCAGAAATTCACACCACCGCTTTTCTTAGACCCAAGCAGAGCTCAGCAGCAACAACCGCAACAGCAAGGGTTTTATGGAAGCTCTTCAAACTTTCAAGCCACTTCCAATCCGAACACAGTCAGATTAGACACTTCCAATTTTTCCAAAGTCAGTGTCGAAATAGCCAAGGAGCATATGGAGATGTTGAACACCTTGGTTAGTGCTTATTGTGGATTGGTCGCAGGTCAGATTGGGAATATCAATCTAACCAATGAAGATTATCAGCAAGTGGATAGAGAAGAGTTTGAAATGATGGATATCAAATGGGCTCTTGCTAGTGCAATTCGAAGAGCAAAGGAGTTTATGGAAAGGACGGGGAGAACCAACTTGAATAGCAACAACAACACCAAGTATGGTTTTGATAAGAATGCTGTCACTTGCTTCAATTGTGGTGAAAAGGGTCACTTCAAGCGGGAGTGTCAGAAGCCACCTAAGCAAGGAAATCAGAATCCCTTCAGGAATCAAGGACAGCCACAACAGCAACTGAACAACAATTCTGACAGATCAATAGTTCCCGTTGGAGGAAATGCATCTGGATCCACAAACACTAATCCCCACAGAGGATTGGTTGTTCAAGCTGATGAAATCTGCAATTGGAACCTTCAGCTTGGAGAAGGAGGAAATGGTGGAACAGCATGTTATGCTAAAGTGATTGAGAAGGTAGTAGAACCCGTGTCTGCTGGTGAATCTTCAGAAGATGAAGATAGTTCGGGTTATAGTGGGAGCATGGATGGGGAATCACTTGATGCTGGTGATTTATCAAGTGATGCTTTAGATTTGGAAGTTGATGAGCTTTTGGCTGAAGCTGAAGCATTATGCAAGAGGAGATCTATTCTTTGCCAGAAATCTGCTGGAACTTCCGAGAAGCTTGCTCAGTTCTTCTCTGAAGATGGATCTTTTTCTTTTCATACAGCCTTTATGGCTCACGTAGAAGGTCAGACTTCTCAGGTATGTGATACTAATTCTGACTCTATTTCTGTTCCTATTGAATGTGCAAAGTGTTTAAAATATGCTGAAAAGGAAAGTCAGTTTGAAATCACATACAAACACAATCAAGAATTGATTGTAGATCTTTCTAAAGCAACTGAAGCTAACTTGTTTTTAACCAGAAATGAAAAGGAATTTAAAGCAACAATTGCGTCATTAAGACATGATGTTTCAGAATTACAAAAGGCTGTTTTGCGAAAACAACATGCTAACAATAATCTTATTGACACAATTGAAAAGCAAATGGTAGAGTTGGCAACAGCTCGATGTGAATGTGAGACAATTAAGCAGAAACTGGAAAGTTATTCCAATTCCCGCTATGTATTGGATCACATCATTGACGTTCAAAAGAAAAAGGGGGATGCAAAATGTATTGGATTCAAATCATGTCCTCCCCCAATGAATCACAATTACTCCAAATTGCCTGATGACGAGGATATGCCCCGTTTTGAACCTACTGTGCCACTCGGTCTAGATGACTTTGCAGCAGGCCTCGGGTTCACAACTGGTACATCATCCTCGGGTCAATCAAAATCTGACAATGTGACAGATTCATCGTGTGTTAAGGAACAGAGTCCTCCCATTGTTGAGGATGCTGATTCTTCGGATGATGAATCTGAAGAAATTGTGAAACAACAGTCTAACTCGATTACAACAGATATTCCAATCGAGAATCACATCCTGTGTGATCCACCAGTGAAACCGAGTAAGACTGAAATGTCAAAAGCAATGGAGTCCCTTGTATCTAGCCGTGAAGGGAATAACTTGTTGTACACGCTCAAAGGAGATAGCAAAATCTACTCTAACAAAGATTTTCCAATTAAAAATGTAAATCAAGATTTAATTGAGCAAATTTTTGAAGGATGCACTGATAAGTTTTTGGGGAACAAAAGTGGCAAAGTTACCGTCACTCAATGTGATCCAATTCCGTGTGAACAAATTAGAAAACAATACGGAAACCAAAAACTACCAATTGAGCGAAAACAACAAGTCAACTCCGGAAAGGGTAAGGTACAGGGAAAGAAGGCTCAGAACAAGAATGTTCAAGCACCTAAAGTTCAGCAGCCTAAGACTGAACAACCAAAGGTTCAACAACCTAAAGTTGAACAGTCTAAGGCTACTCAACCTAAGGCTGCACAACCTAAAATTCAACAATTAAAGGTTGAGCAACTTAAGGTTCAACAACAAAAGGTGCAAAACAAAAGAGCTCCTGTTAAGAAACGAGAACCGAAAATGAACTTTGTTGGATCCACGGGTTCAGACAAACTTGAAACATTTCAGGATAAATCTAACGTTGATTTTGTTAAACAAGTTAGAATTTTAAAACGAAATGATAAGAATAACTACACCCAACACACCAACGGATGTGATTTAGGTCCAAGCACGTCTAGATCACAAAGTTCATTGTCTGGTTTTCCGTCTGGTCATCAACATGTTTCTCCGAAGTTTGTAGAGCGGAGAACATGTTTTGAATGTGGGACAGTTGGGCATATTGTAAGATATTGCCCACACGTGCAAAAGCTGAAGTCAAAAACGAGTGCTCCCCAAGAAATCGATTACCGAAAACGATCAGTTTCCCCGAAACAAGACCCACGTGTCTTGAAAGAAAGGGAAAAGAAGTTAAAGCAAAAGAATCAAAAGGTAATTGAAAAGGCCTTAAAATCAGAGGTCAAAGAAGAAAAACCTGTACAAGCAAAATCTGAAACTGTAAAACCAGTAAATGCTAAAACAATAAATTCAAATACTGGTAAAGGACAAACAGCTTGGAAGCAAAAGCAGGTAATTCAATCAGGGGGAGCACCACAGGTTCTTTTTCCTAATCATCAAGTGATTGAAATCACTTTCCTTGATGATCAAGGACGACCCAAGTCCACAAAGGCTTGGGTCCCCCTCTCAAACTGATAAGTTAATTGCATGTGCAGGCGGCTCCAGGAGGAACTATTAATAGTCATTGGATTGTTGATAGTGGGGCTTCCAGGCACATGACGGGCGACTATCGTCTTCTTTTCGATGTGCGAAGTATAAGAGGAGGATATGTTGCGTTTGCTGGAGACAAAGGAGGGTATATCACCGGCGAGGGAATGATCTCAAATGGAGTTGTGAGTTTCGACAAAATCAATTATGTGCAACAGTTGGATCACAATCTCCTGAGTGTTTCTCAGATCTGCGACAAGAAGTTCACCGTGCATTTTAATGATGCCGGTTGTTATGTGCTGAAGCCAGGATTCAAGATTCCCGAAGAATGGATTCTCTTATCAGCACCAAGAGTTAATGATTTGTATGTCCTCGATATGAGCCAAGCAATAACCAAGTCCAAACAAGTTACTTGCTTTATTTCAAAAGCCACTGAACAGGAGACGATCTCTTGGCACAGACGGATGGGTCATATTCACCTCAGAAAAATGAATCACCTTGTCAAAAACAATCTGGTGAGAGGTGTCAATGTGAAGAATTTTCAACTTCAAGATGTCTGTGTGCCGTGTCAGAAAGGGAAGCAGATCAAGAAATCACATCCATTGAAGAAGGTTAACACTGTAAACATGCCACTCGAACGTCTGCATATGGACCTTTTCGGCCCAGTCAAACACAAGAGTGTGCACGGGGAAGTTTTCTGCTTGGTAGTCACTGATGACTATTCAAGATTTTCATGGGTTGCTTTCATGGTCCACAAGAGCGAGACTCCAGAAATTCTAAAGAATTTGATCACCTTGTTGGAAAATCTTTATAATCTAAAGGTGAGGCGAATTCGAAGCGACAACGGAACCGAGTTCAAAAACAGGATTATGGATGAATTTTGCACTGCAAAAGGAATCCTTCATGAATACAGCTCTCGGTACACGCCACAACAAAACGGAGTCACTGAAAGAAAGAACAGAACCTTAATTGAGACTGCAAGAACCATGTTGGTTGAGTCTCAGCTTCCAGTTCGATTCTGGACTGAAGCTGTTGCCTCGGCTTGCTACACGTTAAACAGGGTTCTCACAGTGAAAAGACATGGCAAAACGTGCTTCGAACTCCTACACAAGAAGACTCCTGACTTGGAATATCTAGAACCTTTTGGTGCACCATGTACCATGATTGAGCCTGACGGGAAGTTTGGTGCCAAAGCTATCGAAGGTTACTTCCTTGGGTATGCTACTCCTAATCTGCGAGTATGGAACCTGACTACCAAGAAGATTGAAAAGTGGGGTGAAGTAAAAGTTCAATGATATTCTAATCCACCGAAGCCTTCTGGAGATCCATGGATGTTCGATTATGATGGTCTTTTCGACTCATTCAATCTGCCGACATTTGATGATGACAATGCAATTGCTCAAATGTTGTCTGAAAGCGAGAATGCGACTGGCTCTCAGTTAGTTCGCCCAATCATTGTTGACTCACAAGCATCTTCTTCTGTCAACAATCTCGTTTCAAATGAGGTGTTTAATGATGCTGTCGACTACAATTTCTCATCAGAAGATGAGGAGTATGTTGATGCAAATGATGGTGAAGCACGGGGTCCGGTTCAAGGTACTTCAGAAGCAACAGATCCAGTGTCTGCGCCAATTGTCCAAGAAGAAAATGCATCATCTTCTACAACTCAACAGCTTCAGAATGATATCGGGAATTTAAATATCAATAACTTAAGGACCAATGTTGACATTCCTCTAGTTCCTGAAACCCAAATTCATAACATTCATCTTCAGCAGAATATTATAGGAGATGTTCTCAGTGGTGTAAGGACAACGAATCAAATCAGAAATAACGAAAATGCTGGCTTGTATGCTGAGATACGAGAATCGGGACAACAAAATGATTGGTCTTTCGCCTGCTATGTTAGCCAAGAAGAGCCTAGATCTTGGAAGGAGGCATTGAAAGATGATTCCTGGGTGGAAGCCATGCAAGAAGAACTTCAGCAGGTCGAGAAGTTGGGCGTATGGAAATTGGTTGATAGGCCCGACCACTACAAGAAGATCGGAACTCGTTGGGTGTTTAAGTGCAAGAAGGACGACCGTGGGATTGTTGTCCGAAACAAAGCAAGGTTAGTTGTTCAAGGCTTCAGTCAGATAGAAGGTATTGACTACAATGAAGTGTATGCACCTGTTGCACGTCTGGAGGCTATTAGAATCTTTCTAGCCTACGCATCCTTCAAGAAATTCAAGGTGTACCAGATGGATGTTAAAAGTGCCTTTCTTCACGGAGTAGTCGAAGAGGAAGTATATGTCGAGCAACCATCGGGGTTTGAAGATCCATTACATCCTGACAGAGTTTTACTACTTAACAAAGCGTTATATGGTCTTCATCAAGCACCTCGAGCCTGGTATGAGACACTGTCTACCTACCTGCTGAACAACGGGTTTAGACGGGTTTTGATCGATTGTACCCTCTTCATCAAAGAAAAGGTGAAGATCTTCTGTTGGTACAGGTATACGTCGATGACATTATCTTTGGTTCTACCGATGATAAATTATGCAAGGAATTTGAGAAGGTGATGCAAGATCGATTCGAGATGAGTGCGATGGGTGAAATGACGTTCTTCTTGGGTTTGCAAGTTAATCAGTCCGAATCTGGAATTTTTATCCATCAAACCAAATACGTCGGAGACATCTTGAGCCGGTTCCAGATGTCCGATTCAAAGCCAATTTCTACTCCTCTTCCGCAGAATCACGGGATTACTCCGGATGAAAAAGGGGAAGCTGTGGACTCTTCACTTTATCGTGCTATGATTGGATCTTTAATGTATCTCACAGCATCAAGACCCGACATTATGTATCCAACGTGCCTTCTCGCCAGATACCAAGCGAATCCGAAGGTCTCTCACTATGCTGCTGTCAAAAGGATTTTTCGTTATCTGAAGGGTTGCCCTGACACCGGGTTATGGTACCCTAAGGATGATAACTTCGATCTCAAGGCTTACAGTGATTCTGATTTCAGCGGCTGCAAGAAAGATGGCAAATCAACTACAGCAGGATGTCAGTTCTTAGGCAATCGCCTAGTCACTTGGCAGTGCAAGAAGCAGACATGTGTGGCTACGTCTACATGTGAAGCGGAATACATTGCTGCGTCTAGTTGCTGCTCCCAGGTTCTATGGATCCAACAACAGATGCGGGACTACGGTTTTGAATTCCTAACTACTCCTATTTATGTTGATAATGAAGCTGCTTTACAGATCACTAGAAATCCTGTACAGCACTAAAAAACGAAGCACATCGATATTAAATATCACTTCATACGTGATTGCTTTGAAAAGAGACTTATCGATGTGGTTCACATTCATACCGATCACCAACGTGCCGACCTTTTTACCAAAGCATTTGATAAATCAAGATTCGATTATTTACTTTTGGTAAACGGCATAAAGGTGAAGCAAGAGTAACCGACATCGGGAAATCGTTTTTGTAAATATTTTTCTAAAAAAAAAATTCCAAAAATATGTTTTTACTTTATTTTATTTTTGAATTTTAGGGGGAGAAAGTTTCAAGGAAAACACAAAAACAATAGAAAAACAAAAATCAGTTTCTTGGTAATATAAGAGAAAATGATATTACATCAGAGGTCGGTCGAAACATGTTTCTAGAAATCAAAAGAAAAGAAAATGATAAGTAGCTCTACTAATGATGTACCGGTAGACTCACGATCATTTTAAAGTATGCAGGAGATATAAACATAACGAACTGAAAACCGCGTGGGAACCGCTCATTGGCATATGGTCTTGGTACCGAAATTTCGTTTGATAGATTGCCGAGGTTCTGAGATATTCGGGGTTTATGTTGTTTATCATCTGGGTATCATGGTTGTTTCTATAAAGGACGTAAGTCTAGATCTTCCATGATACTATACATACGTGTACATACTGCATTCGACCTCAATAAGTGATAAACAATCACATGTCCAAACAAATAAGTGATAAAATATCACATTTATCCGGGAGTCAAGTTCGTCTCTCTGCTGTACGGAAGTACTGACCTGTTCACGGACTTGCTCCTGTGCCCTCATGCATATGAAAATCAAGTTCCTCATCAATAAGTGATTTCATCACATAGGGCTTGGTTTTCAAACTCAAATAATTGACTTGTTCACATTTTATATACGTTAAAAACGGATGATAAATGGTATACTCGCCAGTAAGATGAACTCTCGTGCATACCTTGATACGGGAATGTGTCGTGAGTGGATGAACACCGGTCGGTAAGTATAAATCATACCTTAAATGTATCTCAATGTATTATGATTACACTTGATCGCTGAGTTTAAGTGGATAACAATATCGGTAATTGTGGTAGATTACTTATCCACTTCTGTAAAAGAATATTAAAAGGAAATGTGTTTTGACAAAAGACCGCAAACTGATATGATTCTCTTCGCCAGAAAACTCGCAAAAATATTGTTGTGTTTGTACATATTTATTTACTGTTTAACCTTTATTGTCTTATTTTAAACAGTTTTGTCGTTTGGTGCATATCAGCACGACATTAGCGGTGATGTCGTTTGATAACATTCAAAGGATATTAGAATTGTTGTCTTTTATTTTATCAAAATCCAAAAAGATTTTCAATTTAATATTTTTTTTTATTAACCGATGTTGGTACTCGATCAGATACCTGGCAAGCCGAGATACTTCATAAAACTGACCTTTGCAGAACTTCATAACGGGCAATTTTTCAAAACGGTCGTTTCTGAAAACTTTTAAGAATTTGAAGGGTTTGAATTGCAAATTCCCAAAATCCAAAGTGACTAAATCTTCATAAACGGTCAAAATTTGCAAGTTTTGGAAGTTAAAGAACCTAAAACTGAACAATTTGTTAAACTTTCAAACTGTCGGACGGTGATTGATTGAACAATGGTCACATGTGTGGACGGTGATTGATTGAACAATGGTCACATGTGTGTCGTTTGCTTATGATATTCCAGGCAGTTGTTCTCATTACGCGTTTAGATTTCTTGCATGTGCAGATTTTAAAGGCAAGGAGAACATGGTCGATGACAAGCTTCGGAATGAAGACACGACGTGAAGGCACTCAAGTGATGAAGATGATCGAGTTGCCGCTGACCATCATCAACACCACAAGGATCTCAATTCATAAAGAACAAGTATTTCACGAGCATAACTCAAGGGGGAGCTTATGTTAAGGGGGAGTTTGTCAACACACTTCCTACATGAAACGGGGAGTTTGTTGATACACTTTCTGCTTTCGAGACGTGAAGACTTTAAAGATCCTCCGACATTGAAGACTTGAAAGGACGTCAAAGACTTGAAGACACGAAGATCGAGACAAAGCTACAGCCAAGGGGGAGTTTGTTGGTGCACTTGTGTCTGTACTTTGTCTGTATTTTGTCATGATACAAAACGATGTCTTGCGTTTGTCTGGTTTACGTCTTAGGTTTGTTAATATGTGTGTTCGATGTAAGTTTGACCAAGTCAACCATCCTCCTGGTTTGACTTGGCCAAACAGTTAGAGCATGGTTTGTAATATGTTGTGTCGAAGGATGAGTCATCGAAGGATTGTTTATATCCTTCGATGAGCTCGAAGGATAAACCTTCGATGGATATAGATGGACCTCGAAGGATATCATCCTTCGAGGTACATGTGGATCCTTCGATTGGTTTCAGATCGATAGATGATCCTTCGATCAGACTATCTGATCCTTCGACCAGACGACCTGGTTTGGGTATATATACCCATGTAATGTGTTCACTTCAGTAGGTAGGAAGTGAGAGTGAACTTAGTCTTGTAGAGAGCGTATTTTCAGTTTGGTCAAGGGCTGTAACCGTGTCCACTGAAATACAAGAGAAAACCTTGATATCTCGTGTGTCTACCTTTCTCTTTGTAGCTTGTGTTCTCATATAAACTACCGGTTTGTATTCTAGCTTGGATTCCGCACTTGCCAGTGTGTTAAACATAACAAGGATAAGGTTTAACCTCAACCTCCGAGGGACCTACAATAATAAAAGTAAGCATAGCGGTAAGCGACCAACTGAACCAGAACACAGCATGAACAATGGACCCGTACTTCAGGTACCCATTCCCAAAAGAAGAAGAACCATGCCATATGGTTGTTCTTATAAAGAATTCTGGTCCTGTAAACCAATAGAATTCTCAGGTAATGAAGGACCCATTGCAGCTCTACGCTGGATAGAGAAGACTGAGGCTGTTCTGAAAATAAGCAAGTGTGCTAAAGAAGACAAGATAATGTTTTCTTCTAATCTGTTTAAGAATTCAGCCTTATAATGGTGGAACACTATCCTCCAGTCAAGAGGAAGTGATAGAGTTTACAACATGGAATGGGAGGAGTTTAAAAATATGGTAGAAAGGAAATTCTGCCCTCCCAATGAAAAGGAACATATAGCCAATAAGTTTCTGAACCTTAAAATGACCGGGGTAGATAGTAAGGGTTATACTACTACATTCTTTGAATATGCTAGAATAGTTCCAACCCTTGCATCACCTGAACCTGTATTAATCTCCCGGTACATCTGGGGATTAATTGGAGAGATTAGACATGTAGTCAAGGCAGCGAGACCTCAAACCATAGAAGAAGCTGTAGAACTAGCCAATACCTTGACAGATGAATTAATTCGTACTTGAGAAGAAGACTAGAGGAGAAACCTAACCTAAAGACTTACTCAAGAATTCCGTTTTGGGAATTCCAACCGTAGGAATGTAGGATCTACCTCTGCACCATACTGCAAGACCTGCAGAAAGAAGCATTCAGGAAAATGTTCCACTCACTGCAATTTCTGCAAGGCACCTGGACACAAAGAAGAAGATTGCAAGAGGAAATCTAGTAATGGACTATGCTTCAACTGTGGAGAAAAAGGTCACATCAGGACAAATTGTCCGAAATTGACTCCAGCTGCAAACAACAAGAACACTAAAAATGCTAGAGCATTTGTTCTAACTGCAGATGAAGCCAAAATGATTCCGGATGTCATAGCTGGTACGTTTTTAGTTAATGATATTTTTGCTAAAGTATTATTTGACTCTGGTGCAAACCAAAGTTTTATTAATACTTCGTTTTGCAAACTTCTAAATCCATCATTAACTAAACTACCACAAGAATGTCTCGTAGAGACAGCAAATGGAGAAACTGTTAGGATTTCTAAAATCTTGCAGGGAGCAAGAATAGAATTTTTTAATAAAAAATTTATTGCAAACATTTACCCAATGAATCTGGCAGGATTTGATGTTGTATTAGGAATGGATTGGTTAATAGCCAATAAAGCCAGTATTTTATGTGATCAAAAGTCAATTCAAGTAAATTCACCAAGAGGTGAAAAGATCACAATTAAAGGAGATAAGCCATTTAGATCCACGAAATTCATCTCTATGTTGAAAACTGCAAGTTGTATAAGAAAAGGATCTATAGTGTATTTGATTTCTATAATCACTAACACTAAAGAGAAAGAACTAAAAGACATTCCAGTAGTGTCTCAGTTTTCAGATGTATTTCCAGATTAATTGCCAGGGCTACCACCAGACAGAGAAGTTGAATTTAGAATCCACCTACTACCAGGAACGACACCGATTGCCAAAGCACCTTATCGTTTGGCACCCGCAGAAATGCAGGAACTGAAGAAACAATTAGACGAATTGTTGGAGAAAGGATTCATACAGCCAAGCTCATCGCCGTGGGGAGCACCGATCTTATTCGTAAAAAAGAAGGACAGATCAATGCGTATGTGCATTGACTACCGTGAATTGAACAAGGTCACGATTAAAAATCGGTACCCATTACCAAGAATAGATGATCTGTTCGATCAACTTCAGGGAGCTCGATTTTTCTCTAAAATCGATTTAAGATCAGGATATCATCAATTAAAGGTACAGGAAGAGGACATTCCTAAAACCGCGTTTAGAACAAGGTATGGCCATTATGAATTTACTGTCATGCCATTTGGTTTAACCAATGCCCCAGCCGCATTTATGGACATGATGAACCGAATATGTAAGCCATATTTGGATAAATTCATAATTGTTTTTATTGATGATATTCTCATTTACTCTAAGAGTAAAGAGGAACATGCAAAGCATTTGCATGCACTTTTAAGTTTATTAAGAAAGGAAAAGCTTTATGCTAAGTTTTCAAAGTGTGAGTTTTGGTTAGAGCAGGTACAGTTTCTTGGACACTTAGTCGATCATGAAGGAATTCATGTGGATCCAACGAAGATCGAGACGATTACCAAATGGAAAACCCCTGAATCACCAACCGAGGTTAGAAGTTTCTTAGGATTGGCCGGTTATTATAGAAGATTCATTCGAGATTTTTCTAGAATAGCCATTCCCTTAACCAAGTTAACCTGTAAATCCATTAAGTTTGAATGGGGACCAAGACAAGAAGAATCCTTTAGAACCCTTAAGCAAAGATTAACCCATGCACCCATATTAGCGTTACCAGAAGGAACTGAAGACTTTGTAGTCTATTGTGACGCTTCTAAGTTAGGTTATGGATGTGTATTGATGCAACGCCAAAAGGTTATAGCTTACGCATCCAGACAACTTAAGAATCATGAAGAGAATTATTCAACCCATGATTTGGAATTAGGAGCCATAATGTTTGCCCTTAAGATTTGGAGACATTACCTTTATGGTAGTAAGTTTACCATTTTCACAGATCATAAGAGTTTAAGGTATGTTTTCGGGCAAAAAGAGTTAACATGAGACAAAGACCCTGGATGGAGATTCTTAGTGATTATGATTGTAATATCCAGTATCATGCAGGAAAAGCCAATGTAGTGGCTGATGCTTTAAGCCGGAAGTATCATGAAAAGCCAAAAAGGGTACGTTCTCTTAAATTAAATCTACAAGTAGATTTAAATGATCAGATTAGAAAAAGCACAAGAATCAGTAATCAACGATGATACTAAAAAATTAAAAGGAATGATTAAGGAATTAGAACAAGGAACAAATGGAATTTGGAGATTTCATAAGAAGAGAATGTGGATACCTAAGTTAGGAAACCTGCGTCACCATATATTAGAAGAAGCCCATAAGTCTAAATATACGATGCATCCAGGAAGTGATAAGATGTACCAAGATTTAAGGAAAAATTTCTGGTGGATAGGAATGAAAAAGGACATAGCAGCCTATGTTTCTAAATGTTTAACATGTTCACAAGTTAAGGCTGAACAGTAGAAACCCTCAGGATTACTGCAACAGTTAGAAATGCCAGTCTGGAAATGGGAATTGATAACAATGGATTTTGTTACCAAATTACCCAAAACAAGAAAAAGTAATGATACAATCTGGGTGATTGTAGACAGGCTAACTAAATCAGCTCATTTCCTATCAATGAAAGAAACTTCCAGCATGGAACAATTAGCCAAATTATATGTAAATGAAATTGTTTCATTGCATGGAATACCTTTATTGATTGTTTCTGATAGGGATAGCCGTTTTACCTCTCATTTTTGGGCAAGTTTCCAAAAAGCAATGGGAACCAAGCTGAATCTAAGCACAGCCTATCATCCTCAAACGGACGGACAAAGCAAAAGGACAATTCAGACAATGGAGGACATGCTTAGAGCTTGTGTAATTGATTTCGGAGGTAATTGGGACGATCACTTACCTTTAATAGAATTTTCTTATAATAACAGTTATCACACAAGTATCAATGCTGCAGCATTCGAAGTACTTTATGGACGAAAGTGCCGAACCCCAGTCTGTTGGGCAGAAATTGGGGAAAAGCAACTATCTGGACCTGAGATAGTACAAGAAACAACCGACAAGATCATTCAAGTCAAGGAACGACTAAAAGCAGCACGTGATCGACAGAAGAGCTACGCTGATAACAGACGTAAGCCGTTAGAATTTCAGGTAGGTGACAAGGTAATATTAAAAGTCTCTCCTTGGAAAGGAGTGGTAATATTCATCAAACGAGGGAAGCTAAATCCCAGGTATGTTGGACCTTTTGAGATTATTAAAAGAATAGGACCTGTAGCTTATCAGCTACAACTGCCAGAGGAAATGGCAGGAATACTTGATGTATTCCATGCATCTAATCTCAAGAAATGCTTAGCTGATGAATCACTTGTAGTACCTCTAAAGGATATAGAGGTAAATGAGCAACTAAAATTTGTAGAAAGGCCTCTACAGATTGAAGATAGGAAGGTTAAGAATCTCAAGCATAAGAGATTAGTTCTGGTCAAAGTGAAGTGGGACTCCAAAAGAGGACCTGAATATACATAGGAACTTGAATCAGAAATGCAAAGGAAATATCCACACCTATTCGAGTAGACCTCGAGGACGAGCTCTAAAACAAGGTGGGGAGGATATAACAACCCTAAACCGACACCCTAATAATTTTTCCGACACACTAAAAATATTTAAAATATCCCAATATGTCCCTAAAAACACCCCATACGCAAAAACGGATCTCAAATACCCTAAATATTAATAAAAATAATCAAAAATCTTATTTTTGGGGTTTAGGCGGGCCGCGTAAGCCACCCCTTAAGCCTACGCGGGCCGCGAGATATCAACAACCCGACAACACCCCAGGCCGCCACGTGGCCCAACACATGTCGAGGCTAGTTGGTGACCCGGATCACCTACGCTGTTGACCAGCGTTGATGCGGGCCGCGTAAGCCTTTGCTTACATTTACGCGGGCTGCGAGAAAGTGCATAATACTCGGGTATTATACCCCCTAAATAGCGAATTTCTGCTCTGTTGTAAGTATTATAACCCCTGGATACGTATTAGATACTCTGCCCGATTGATCTAGGGTTCCGTAACGGCTGTCGTGGTTCTGCCCGACGTAGTCGTTGGAATGCCGTCTCGGGGAGGGTATTGCTAATGTTAAAATGGGTTATTATACTAACACGCGTGCATTTGTGTAATTTATAGATTATCACCAGGAAACCCTTACGGATAATCTAAGACAGCAATGTGAGTAATCTCCTTTTTGCAAATTGTTTTTATAAAACCTCACTTAATTAAATATATATTAAACAGTTATTGAGTATTTGTAAGGATACAATTATCATGAGTATGTTGGGGTTTTGTATACAAAATTTGTTACCACCTGGTCAAGGAGTAACATTTCCACAAGTTGAGTATGACAGTACCATGGATGTTAATTGATATACCTTGGAAACAAATGTAATTGCGAGACCACCCTTAATACTGTACAATGGTTTTTATTTAAACTTGATTGAACTGGGATTCACTCACCAATATTTCCCACTGACAAAATGTTTTTAAAACGTGTTTCAGGTAACTAGATGTAAATGCCAAATAGAAGACAGCTGGACAGCACTGAAGGCTTGGAAAGTGGCAATAAAGTTACCTAAAAGAAATAGATGTTTTTTTAAATAAAAATAGGGTGTATCCATATGAAAATGTGTGTACTGAAAACTTGGGTTTTAACCCATGTGTTTAATGTTATGGAAATGTGGTAATTTACACTGATAAAATATTTCCTAACTACGGTCCTGATGTAATTTCCGCTGCCAAATTAGACAATAACAGGATACCACCGAAACTGGCTCACGGCCCCCGCTCCCAGGATGGGATCAGGGGTTGTGACATATCACATATTGCACATAAGTTGTTAAGTGACCAAATATATATTTTCTCAAATATATATATATATATATATATATATATTCATCTAACTCTGTTTTTATCAAAAACCATTCTTTAACAATCTTTTTTTTATCTTGTAAAGATTTAGCCAAAAATTATAGTTTTGTTAACATATGAATTTTAAGAAAATTTGGCCATATAACCTTTGTATTAAGCACTTAGCCATGTTTAGTAAACGTATCATTTTCTTTTCAAATTCAACATCAATTTACTCATAACATCTTTAACAAAAACATATGAGATTTTATATCAAAATCTTAACAAGATGAAATCAAAATCATGTAGGGTTTTGGGTATGATCATAACATATGTTAACTAGTTCAAATCCATGTTTACTTATAGTTTCATCCACCTTTACAAAAATCTCAACTTGTATGTTTCTTTTTATAATTTTGTAAAAGTATTGTTTTTAATGAAAAACACTAAATACTTTAACAACACCAAAGAATATGATCATCCATTTAACCTTTATGTTTAACAAAAACCCTTTTTAACATAAACATGTATACTTGTTAAATCATGTATTTAAACATCATCTAACAATTTATTCATATGCTAATCATCATGACAAGATCAAATATGCAAGTAATAAGTCTCAAATCACCACATAAACAAACATATATATCATGATTATTATTTTGCTTCTTTGTATTTTCATATTATTATGTATGATTATTTTGTTATAACATGTTATTTTAACAATCATAAACATAAATAAATATGAAACTAAGAGATTTAGAAGCTCACTTCTAGCACTTGTGGCTAGGGATGATTTATAGGATGATAAAGAACAAAGAAGATGATGATCTTGATGATTGAAAGTTCTTGAATGGATGAAAAAGCTTCCTTTAACTTGTAAGTGCTTTAGATCATCTTATGCTCCATTAAACTCCATGTTGATCATCAAAGAAATGATAAAATGAAATGGGTTTTTGGATGGTGTTCCTGGTGAAAAGATGAAGATTGAAAGAGTTTCTTATGTGTGTGTAAATAAGGTGTAAAGTGATGGAAAATGCTAGTAAACTTAATGTGATTAAGTATTATAATTCCACCAATTACATCCACTTGCAAAATGTGAAAATAACTAGATATTAATCAACTTGGTTAATCATGTGGGGCCCACCTTATTTACGAAAATTACATGGGGGGTCTCATGTTTGGCTTCTTGTTTTACTAATAAAAGTGTTAGGCCAATGATCTCTAGATTAAGTAGTGGAGAGCTTGCATTTCTCTTGAGAGATGCAGGTTCGACTCTCACTTGATGCAGGGTGAGGCACTGGTGGGTAATGATAGGAGACCCAGGGAAACCTGGGTTGGATCCTTGAGCCAAACGGGTTTTACCGATAATTTCACTGTCGTGCCTACGGGCGGGTGGGTTACTGGGTTTTCCCCGGAATTGGTGGTGGACTCGGGCTACTCTCGGAGTACTCCGTTTGTCCAGTGGGTGCCCCGAGAGTGCTCGGGATTAAGTTTGTTTGCCGTCCAAAAAAAAAACTAATAAAAGTGTTAGAATTTATTAGCAAAAGTTAGAAAGTTTAGATGTTTAGCGATTTCCAAATGTTTTGAAGATGTTAGGTGATCATTACTAGTTTAAAATGATCCAAATAATGTTAGATGGTTACTAAAAAAAGATCCGATATCGTTCGGATAATCGTTACGCTTTGTTTCCGTTTGTCGTTATTTTAACGCTAAGCTTGTGTAAATTGTGTGAATTGATGTGATTATGGTTCGGATGATACCCGAAGGTATCCTCATATGAATTCTATGTTAAACACTACTTTTTCATGTTGCAAAAATATTAAATTGTTGAATTCTGCAGAATTTCTGCGGAAAAGTGTTGAAATTGTCGTTTTTAGTGTTTTTTTTGGGCAGTTTTTAGTGTTATCGAACTTCGGAAAGGTTTTAAACGAAACCCTTGTATTCCTAGTTAGGGTTTAATGTATATTAGATGTTAGACTTTCATCTAAGTCCTAAAGATGTCATTTAGATGGTTTCTGCGGATCCTGCGTTTTCGTCAGAATACTAGTTCGCTAAGTGCTTTTCTAGTTGTTTTGATGCATTGTTTAAACTATTTCAAATGTAATCAATAAAAATGAATCATGTGTATCAAAAATAAGTATTCCATGAGTATTCTAAGTGTATGTCATGAAATATGCAGTTCGGAGGTTTAAAACGCATAATTGTATAGCTAAAAATGAGTACTTTAGGTGTAAGAAAGTTATCCGAAAATGGCAGTTGTCACATAGATCGAAGGGACTTCTTGGGCTAACTCAGAGCACATACATAGATCAAGTAACGAGACGCTTCAAGATGGAAAACTCCAAGAAGAAAGGTGTTCCATTGACTAAAGGAACCATCTTGGACAAATCACAAGCTCCCCCTGAGGACCGTGAGATAAAGCAAATGGAAGCAGTTCCATATGCTTCCGTGATTGGTTCTATCATGTATGCTATGGTATGTACTCGACCAGACGTCTCGTATGCTTTGAGAATGACTAGCCGTTACCAGCAGAGCCCTGGGATTGTGCACTGGACTGCAGTTAAGAACATCCTTAAGTAATTGAGAAGGACAAAAGATATGTTCTTAATATTTGGAGGAGTCAATGAGGAGGTCACTGTAAAATGTTACACTGATGCTAGTTTTCAAACTAATCGAGATACCTCTCGCTCACAAACGGGTTTCATGTTCACTCTTAACGGAGGATATGTCTCATGGAAAAGCTCCAAGCAGAGTGTTGTGGCTGATTCCACCACGAAATCTGAGTACATTGCCGCATCGGATGCCACAAAGGAAGTTTCTTGGATGAAGAAGTTCATAACCGATCTCGATGTGGTTCCAAGTATCATGAAACCCATCCAGATATTTTGTGATAACACAGGTGCTATTGCTCAAGCCAAGGAGCCTTGATCACATCACAAAGGCAAGCATATTTTGAGAAAGTTTCACTACATACGTGAGATTGTGGAACGTGGATACACCGTTATAAGCAAAATTGACACAGATCAAAACCTAGCTGACCCGTTTACTAAGCCAATGGCTCAAGAAAAACACGACCGTCACATGGACGCTATTGGGCTTAGATTAGCTAGTGATATATTTTGATTTAGTATTTGGATGTACGAACATCAAATAGTTGTACTCTTGCATTCATTTTGATTTACTAGTTACATGAAATTCTTGAATCCTACAACTGTGTTCGAATTTGATACGTTTAATCCATGAATCTTGTATTCTAAATTATCTATAGTCGGTTAGACTCGTGGGAACGACTCTGAATTAAGGAGTTCACTTCCAAATTCACAGGCCTCATTGTGAATAACGTTGGATGTAACTCGCATCAAATCATCTTCATGGATCTTAGTCATAAGATGTCTTGATTTAGGCATACTCATTTAGTGTGACACCCGTGTCACTGCGACCATCAAACAAATTCCAAACCAATGAAATTTTGTGTTTCATACTTAGGATTTGTAAAAATATGTGTATCATTTGCACATATCAAATTTTGTTCGATTTCAAGCTTTAAATCACTTTCTGGAAGGTTATACGCGATCTGATGCGAAAATATAACCAGTTTAATGCAACAAACACTCCGGAATAGTGAAATAGGCTTAACATACCTTAAATAACCTTTACATAACTTAGAAATAAGTTTCGAAGGCTTTGGTATGGCAAAATCAAGTTAAAATCGCTTACAGGGACTAAATATGACAAACTGCGAAAGTATGCCAATTTGAACTGTAATAGACATTCCGGAACATGACCATAAGTTAAACACACGTTAAATATCCTTTACATAGCTTATAAATAGGCTTTGAGGGGTTCGGTGTGCTAAAATATACTTTTGGGTCATTCAGGGACTAAAAGTGTCAAAAGGCGCACAAGTTTGCACTTTCGCGCATATCTTACATTCTGAATACATCCGGACATCAAAAAAATTTATGTAAGCACTAAAATATTTTATTTTAGTGTTTGGCATAAGAAAAATCCATTCGTCGCGTCATTTGGACCGTTTTTACGTTCGTTACGACTACCGTCGTAATTAACCGAACAACGCAACCGTACGGCCAAACGAACCGACATCCGAGATATTTTTGGGCACATATTAAGTTCCTTATACTTTAACTTCATTTTAGAGCTTTGAAATGGGGTTAACGGGCCTTAAACGTGTCGAAAATAGCTTAAACGGGCTGCAGGGACCAAAACTGTAATTCTGCCAAAATTGGTCCTTGCGCACCGCAACAAATATTTGTTACGGTGCGCAAGGGGTCTGCAGACCAGATGCAGTGTATTAAACAGCCTGTTTGCAGCTGTTATCCACTCCTTAATCCCTTGCCACATGTTGATCTCTTATGGTGAGTGGCCTTTTTGGGTACCATAAGGTTCCGACACATGTACGGATGAGATTAAGGCACGTATTTCGACAAACGATCCTAATGGTGGACCATTCACTATAAATACCCCTTGCCATCCAACCTCTAAACTCACTAGAATCTGATCTCAAATGCTCTAAGTTGAAACCTTTGTTTCATACCTGAGCTATTTTGATCTAGATTAGCATTCGGGGACCCTTCGTAAGTATTCTTTCGTTCTTTTATTACTTTTCGAGTCCGAAAGTCAAACTTTGTTTGACTTTCAGCGTTGACCAGTTATGGTCAATGCGAAGTTCGTTTGAACTTCGCAACGTGATTGTAATCACAATGGTTATAGTCCCTTGGGACTATGCCTACTGATTACCACGTTGTCTAGGGTCGTAAGGGTAAGCGATCAGATAAATCGCTTATACCTTCGAACCCGACCCATTTGGTCGATCATTAGGATTCGACCAAGCACATTAGGTGACCATAGTATATAGGGAATAACCTTCCGAGGTTATACCTTATGGTCACATCGTTTAAGTAGTTGTATGATAGGTAGTTTATGTGCCTTAGGTAAATTACCAAAATACCCTTTTCATGTATAATTGGTAATTAAGCTTATGTAACCTAAACTTTTGTACATAACTGATTATACAACATTATTAAACACGTTTAGGCATATAATACTTGTCATGGGACTAGTTAGACGTCCCGAACGCGCTTTGCGCGCAAGACGCGTTAAAGTAGCGTATGTTACCATAATGGGTCGCGATGGGTCGAAAGCACTTAGGTTAGTCTCAATGTAGTATGTAGGCCTTGTTAAACCATATCATATGAGTTCCAATACTCATTTGGTTTACCAAGCCTCATCCTATCCGATCTCCCGATTTAAGTCCGGTTTATTTATATAGTTTTAGATTGCCGACTGATTCCGTGCTCCCTCTAGCTTTGTTTGGGTGTTGTTCGAGACCTCTAAGCATTCTCAGGCGAGTACATTATTCCCCTCTTTTACTGTTTTCAACTGTTTTGGGGTGACTCATATGTGCTAAATGTCTTAACAATGATTTCAAAAACGATTACAATGGTTTCAAAAAAACAATTACAATGTGGTTTCAAGAACGATAACAATGGTTTCAAGAACGATAACAATGGTTTCAAGAACGATTACAATGGTTTCAAAAACAATTACAATGGTTTCAAGAACGATTTCAATAAAGTGAACAAACTTGTTGGTTGTAGTTACATAACCAATGACATTAATTAGCAATGATCAAGCCGACCAGTATTAGGTTATGGTACCATAGGATCTGACAAATCCCGTTATTCTCTATACCCATGGTTATGTGTGGGTATTTTGGGTAACGACTGAATCTGTAATTATTAATTTACCCTTTGGTAAGGGTTTGTTAAGAACGAGAACGAGTTGGAACGATGAACGAGTCAAGAAGGTTTGAATGTTATTAGAAAATCGACCATAAAGTTGTTTCACAATTAAAACAAGAACGATTTGAACGATTAAAACAACAAGAAAGATTTGAACGATTTCACAAAATGTTTTAACGATTGGGTAAACATTTGGACATGATTTACATTTGATTATGCATTTCCACGAAACATAGTATTGATTTAAACCAAGTTTTACTTCAATACTTTGTTTTGTGCGTTTCACCTATGGTTTAGTTGATGCATTTCACTAGCCATACATATCATTTTGGTTACACATTACATGGTTTACATTTGACACAAACACTTTTGACATTGGTTATACATAACATGATTTACATCTTGACATGAACATTTTGACATATTATTCCAATACATTTGGCAGTTGGTTTACACATAGACATCTTACATTGTTGGTTTGGTTTGAGTAAGTGATTTAAGTAACGAGGCGTGTGTAATATGATATAAGCATGGTGGATACGCCGCTGGTACTTCCTATATATAAGTGCTTATATGGTATTACATATCGTAGCATTGTTTAAATCATTTCAATTTAAACATATAACATTTTATACAAATAACATACTTTTCACAATACATTGTTGTACAAACAACTTAACTTATACAAACTCATTTTACATGGTTATTCATTTAATCATGCATTATTCTCTTATTTATACATATCATCTGAACTTATTATTTTTCAAATGATTTACAAAGACAAAGCAAATTACAAGGTTCATGACTAAACATTTTCTTAAACAGAAGTCATGAATCTTATTTTCACAAAACCTATGTACTCGCCAGCATTTCTTTGCTGACCTCGTTTTCACATGTGTTTCAGGTATTGTTGAAAGATATCAATTGATAGGATGCATGCTCACATAGGACTGGACAAGGCCTTAGTGACTCAATAACAATGATAGACTATGTTTAAATTGTGTATTTAGATTTCCAGACGATGTAATTATTCAATGTTTAATAAAACGAAACACTTTTTGGTATCCATGGTTATGAAACATTAATTCTGTTACAACATTCCCCGACGTTTCCGCCACGTTTTGTATGTTACACGTGGTCGGGGTGTGACAGAAAAGATGGTATCAGAGCCAATGGTTATAGGGAATTAGGTTATTAGTAATGCTTTGACCTAGTCTATAACCTTCTTAGGACCCTAACGCGAGTTTACTTGCGTTTAGTCATAAAACAATACCGTCACCTATCCTTGGGCGACGACCACAACAAGAACATAAAATTCAAAACCGCTTTGAAAACTAATCATCTGTTCTAGGATGATTGATTACTAGGTTTTGAACCCTCTATTGTAAGGTTTTGAACCCTCTGTTATATGGTTTTGAACCCCTTTGAGTTTTCAAAATCTCGTCAAGGTTTTGGGTTTTAAATAATGTGAACACGTGCAAACTGGAAGGGTGAATGCCTGTATTCTGGGTTTTCTGTCTAGGCAAGCATTTCATATATATCTCATCAGACGCGAGACCAGTTGTGCTTACCTGGGAATTCTTGGGATGAGTGTTCACTTATAGGCGAGCATGTCTTCGCGATACATTATTTTTGATCTATTTACTTTGGTTAGTCACTGTGTGTCGGTTGTTGCTTTGTAGTAACAAACAAATGACCACTATCCTTGCTTTCATCAGATTTGTTTCATCTCATTCTTTTCGTCTAATTCTCTCACTCGTTTCCTTTCATGCTTCCTCTTTTAGAATGCCTCCTCGACGCGAAAGCCAGATAGCGACTGCCGAATTGGCAGAAATCATTGCGCAGCAAATGGCTGCTCAATTCCCAAACCTCTTTGCTCAATGGAACCAAGCCAACAAGAACAACAATGTTACATGCAAATACAAGGATTTTAACCAGGCTAAACCACTCAAGTTTAGTGGTTCTGAAGGAGCGACTGGGCTTCTTCAATGGTTCGAGAGCATTGAGAATACTTTCCGCCACGTGCAGTGTCCTGACAATCGCAAGGTCGAGTTTTCTTTTAGTGTGTTTCAGAAGAGGGCTCTCACATGGTGGAACGGGGTTATGAGGGATCGTGGTGCAGAAGTTACTCTAGCACAGACATGGGCTGAACTTAGGGCCCTTATGATGAGGGAATTATGTCCTCGTCATGAGCAGCGAGCTTTGGAGAAGGAATTTGATGAGTTAAAGCAAGATAGTGGTGAGCACAGGGCGTATACTGATAGGTTTGAGGAGTTGAGTCTGCTTTGCCCGACAATGGTTACCCCACTCGACAAGGCTATCGAAAGGTACATCGACGGCCTACCTGACTCGGTACAAGACATCCTTACTGGTAGTAGCCCTACCACACTCCGTCAGGCGATCGAGTTAGCTGCGACATTGACTGAGTCGCAGATTCGGAAGAATAAGTTACACAGAAAGGGTGACAAGGGTAAGAAGCAGGGGTCTGACAAGGAGGATAGCAAGAAAGGTCAAAACAAGAAGGGTAAGGAAGGTGAGACGTCAAAGAAATCAAGAAAGCGAAAGGGTGTTCAGAACTTTGCTGTTACAGCACAGACTGCTTAGAACCCGCGGAACCAACCAGCTCAGCCACCTGCAAAGAAAGCATATACCGGTACCGCACCTCATTGTGCACGCTGCAACGGTCATCACGCGGTACAACAAGCTTGCTGGCAATGCACGACGTGTGGTAAACTTGGGCATTTGGCCAATGTTTGTCGTTTGGGACAAAATCAGGCTGCTCAGGTTCAAGCTCCGGTTCAAGGGAATGCTGCGAGATTCCCACTGGGGTCATGTTTCAACTGCGGAGAGATTGGTCACTTCCGCCATAACTGTCCGAGACTGGTGAATGCAAATGCTAACGCAAACCCAAATGCGAACGTCAACATCAATGTGAATCCAACACGTGGTCGAGTGTTTAACATCAATGAGGCACTCAATGATGAAGGAGTGAACAATTAGCATTTTGTATTTCCTCTGGTTGTTATCTTGTAACATTTAAAGACAATGCGGTTGTTATATAAATAAAAATTTGTGGTTTTATTTTTTAACTAATGCAATTGTATGAATGTTTGATCCAACCTTATGATGTCAACACAAAGACAAAACTACTCGCGTGGTTCTGTCATTTTTATGATCACTTGTGATCTCCCTAAGAACCTCAAACACTTGTTTCTTTTAAATCTAAAGTATCTTATCGTCTTGCACCGTTCGAGATGCAAGAATTATCAAAACAGCTTCAAAAGTTGTCTGATAAAGGATTCATCCGTCCGAACTTTTCACCTTGGAGAAACTCCTGTCCTCTTTGTGAAAAGAAAAATGGATCTTTTCGAATGTATATCGATTAACGTAAGCCTAGTAAGCTTACCATCAAGAATCGATATCCCCTACCTTAAAACAACGATTTCTCCAATCAACTGCATAGCGTTTCATGCTTTTCCAAGATCGATTTGCGTTTTGGGTATCATCAACTTTGTATTCTCGAAGAAGATATTCCCAAAACGGCTTTCTGCACGAAGTATGGCCATTACGAGTTTACAGTCATGCCTTTTGGATTGACAAATGCTCCAGCCATCTACATGGACTTAATAAATAGAGTCTGCAAGTCTTTTTTTGGATCAGTTCGTCATTGTTGTTATTGATGACATCTTGATCTATTCATGTCCCGAGCCGATAACGATCAACACCTTCATTGACACTGGAACCCTTAAAGAAGGAACAAACTTTTCGCTAAATCCTCCAAGAGGAAATTTTGGCTTAAAGAAGTTCAGTTTTTGGGTCATGTAGTCAACAAGCAGGGTATTCATATGGATCCATCCAAATTGCTGCAATTAAGGATTTGATTCCTTGTATGCTTTAAATACCCGTGTCCAAAGATAACAAATTTAAAGGTCAATTTAAACAATAAAGCGAGTGTGCGATTATGCGATTATGTGATATGTGTTTATGTGTCCTCCTCTATGTTTTTGTGTGATCCGATTTTCAAATCCTCATAGAATCTTTCATATCTTCATATGAGGGATTCATAGTAGGATATTTAAAAGGTACTACCTTAATCCTTATGGGCTTCTACGTGGTAGTTAAGACCCTTGGGTTATATAGTACCATTCCATGATTTGATGAGAGACCCTTGAGTGGTCTAGTTAAAGATTGATTCAAGATCTGGTTAAGAAGGGCATGTGATGATACAGCTGAAAGGACCCTATGGTGGTCCAGTCACACTCATCACAGGATTGTTCATTTGGTTTTACCCTACACGTTATAAAATAGACTGTGTAAACTGTGCAAGGAATTGTCTAATTATGGACGCGTACACAATTATGAAATTTAGTGCACAGAAACCCAGTAAGATTTATTATGTGTAAGAACCGATAGCGACAACAATAACAAAATGAGAACGATGTAATGAAGGTATGGTGGACGCACCAATGGCGCTTCATATACTTGTATATAAGTGTCCCTCTTACATTGCAAGCATAATGTTATTAAGGTTACTAGAAGTTCAGAACCCTAACCAATGTTGTTCGATCTTTTCAACTTCATGCTTTCAAGCTCTCACAGGTTTCCTCTAATTAAATTTCGGGACGAAATTTCCTAAAGTATGGGAGACTGTGACACCTGTGTCACTGCGACCATCAAACAAATGCCAAACCAATGAAATTTTGTGTTTCATACTTGGGATTTGTAAAAATATGTGTATCATTTGCACATATCAAATTTTGTTCGATTTCAAGCTTTAAATCACTTTCTGGAAGGTTATACGCGATCCGATGCGAAAATATAACCAGTTTAATGCAACGAACACTCCGTAATAGTGAAATAGGCTTAACATACCTTAAATAACCTTTACATAACTTAGAAATAAGTTTCGAAGGCTTTGGTATGGCAAAATCAAGTTAAAATCGCTTACAGGGACTAAATATGACAAACTGCGAAAGTATGCCAATTTGAACTGTAATAGACATTCCGGAACATGACCATAAGTTAAACACACCTTAAATATCCTTTACATAGCTTATAAATAAGCTTTGAGGGGTTCGGTGTGCTAAAATATACTTTTGGGTCATTCAGGGACTAAAAGTGTCAAAAAGCGCACAAGTTTGCACTTTCGCGCATATCTTACGTTCTGAATACATCCGGACATCAAAAAAATTTATGTAAGCACTAAAATATTTTATTTTAGTGTTTGGCATTAGAAAAATCCATTCATCGCGTCATTTGGACCGTTTTTACGTTCGTTACAACTTCCGTCGTAATTAACCGAACAACGCAACCGTACGGCCAAACGAACCGACATCCGAGATATTTTTGGGCACATATTAAGTTCCCTATACTTTAACTTCATTTTAGAGCTTTGAAATGGGGTTAACGGGCCTTAAACGTGTCGAAAATAGCTTAAACTGGCTGCAGGGACCAAAACTGTAATTCTGCCAAAATTGGTCCTTGCGCACCGCAACAAATATTTGTTACGGTGCGCAAGGGGTCTGCAGACCAGATGCAGTGTATTAAACAGCCTGTTTGCAGCTGTTATCCACTCCTTAATCCCTTGCCACATGTTGATCTCTTATGGTGAGTGGCCTTTTTGGGTACCATAAGGTTCCGACGCATGTACGGATGAGATTAAGGCACGTATTTCGACAAACGATCCTAATGGTGGACCATTCACTATAAATACCCCTTGCCATCCAACCTCTAAACTCACTAGAATCTGATCTCAAATGCTCTAAGTTGAAACCTTTGTTTCATACCTAAGCTATTTTGATCTAGATTAGCATTCGGGGACCCTTCGTAAGTATTCTTTCGTTCTTTTATTGCTTTTCGAGTCCGAAAGTCAAACTTTGTTTGACTTTCAGCGTTGACCAGTTATGGTCAATGCGAAGTTCGTTTGAACTTCGCAACGTGATTGTAATCACGATGGTTATAGTCCCTTGGGACTATGCCTACTGATTACCACGTTGTCTAGGGTCGTAAGGGTAAGCGATCTGATAAATCGCTTATACCTTCGAATCCGACCCATTTGGTCGATCATTAGGATTCGACCAAGCACATTAGGTGACCATAGTATATAGGGAATAACCTTCCGAGGTTATACCTTATGGTCACATCGTTTAAGTAGTTGTATGATAGGTAGTTTATGTGCCTTAGGTAAATTACCAAAATACCCTTTTCATGTATAATTGGTAATTAAGCTTATGTAACCTAAACTTTTGTACATAACTGATTATACAACATGATTAAACACGTTTAGGCATATAATACTTGTCATAGGACTAGTTAGACGTCTCGAACGCGCTTTGCGCGCACGACGCGTTAAAGTAGCGTATGTTACCTTAATGGGTCGCGATGGGTCGAAAGCACTTAGGTTAGTCTCAATGTAGTATGTAGGCCTTGTTAAACCATATCATATGAGTTACAATACTCATTTGGTTTACCAAGCCTCATCCTATCCGATCTCCCGATTTAAGTCCGGTTTATTTATATAGTTTTAGATTGCCGACTGATTCCGTGCTCCCTCTAGCTTTGTTTGGTTGTTGTTCAAGACCTCTAAGCATTCTCAGGCGAGTACATTATTCCCCTCTTTTACTGTTTTCAACTGTTTTGGGGTGACTCATATGTGCTAAATGTCTTAACAATGATTTCAAAAACGATTACAATGGTTTCAAAAAAGCAATTACAATGTGGTTTCAAGAACAATAACAACGGTTTCAAGAACGATAACAATGGTTTCAAGAACGATTACAATGGTTTCAAAAACAATTACATTGGTTTCAAGAACGATTTCAATAAAGTGAACAAACTTGTTGGTTGTAGTTACATAACCAATGACATTCATTAGCAATGATCAAGCCGACCAGTATTAGGTTATGGTACCATAGGATCTGACAAATCCCGTTATTCTCTATACCCATGGTTATGTGTGGGTATTTTGGGTAACGACTGAATCTGTAATTATTAATTTACCCTTTGGTAAGGGTTTGTTAAGAACGAGAACGAGTTGGAACGATGAACGAGTCAAGAAGGTTTGAATGTTATTAGAAAATCAACCATAAAGTAGTTTCACAATTAAAACAAGAACGATTTGAACGATTAAAACAACAAGAACGATTTGAACGATTTCACAAAATGTTTTAACGATTGGGTAAACATTTGGACATGATTTACATTTGATTATGCATTTCCACGAAACATAGTATTGATTTAAACCAAGTTTTACTTCAATACTTTGTTTTGTGCGTTTCACCTATGGTTTAGTTGATGCATTTCACTAGCCATACATATCATTTTGGTTACACATTACATGGTTTAAATTTGACACCAACACTTTTGACATTGGTTATACATAACATGATTTACATCTTGACATGAACATTTTGACATATTATTCCAATACATTTGGCAGTTGGTTTACACATAGACATCTTACATTGTTGGTTTGGTTTGAGTAAGTGATTTAAGTAACGAGGCGTGTGTAATATGATATAAGCATGGTGGATACGCCGCTGGTACTTCCTATATATAAGTGCTTATATGGTATTACATATCGTAGCATTGTTTAAATCATTTCAATTTAAACATATAACATTTTATACAAATAACATACTTTTCACAATACATTGTTGTACAAACAACTTAACTTATACAAACTCATTTTACATGGTTATTCATTTAATCATGCATTATTCTCTTATTTATACATATCATCTGAACTTATTATTTTTCAAATGATTTACAAAGACAAAGCAAATTACAAGGTTCATGACTAAACATTTTCTTAAACAGAAGTCATGAATCTTATTTTCACAAAACCTATGTACTCGCCAGCATTTCTTTGCTGACCTCGTTTTCACATGTGTTTCAGGTATTGTTGAAAGATATCGATTGATAGGATGCATGCTCACATAGGACTGGACAAGGCCTTAGTGACTCAATAACAATGATAGACTATGTTTAAATTGTGTATTTAGATTTCCAGACGATGTAATTATTCAATGTTTAATAAAACGAAACACTTTTTGGTATCCATGGTTATGAAACATTAATTCTATTACAACACTCCCCGACGTTTCCGCCACGTTTTGTATGTTACACGTGGTCGGGGTGTGACATTTAGTATCCTCTGACCTGAGATACATACTAGAACTTTTGTTTACTAAAGACTATTCTTTGATCAGTGTCAACCGCTGTTGTGTAACTGCCAGTCATAAAGGCATTGGTTGGGAGTAGCTCTGAAGTTCAGTGGGAGTTGTATGTAGTCAAGATGGGATTCTGTACTCTTACATTATATTTAACAATTAGACATCGGGGCGCCCTCGTTGATTCAAACTAGTGAAGTGTAAGGCCTTACCCAAACTTACTGTGTGTTTGATTGGACCACTTTGATTCTTGAATCTGATTCATGTCTCATTGTTCAATTGATGTCTTTTACAGAAAGCGTAGATGACAACGATTGCCATAAGTATATTGTCTTCAAGTAGCAAGTAGTTGCTGAGGGGAAGATACCTTGGTTAGTGACTTTAAAGTGTCATGACTTGTTGGGGGCAGCTATGTGTAGCTAGAGCACCGCTGGCTGTCTGCATTGAGATCTTATCAGAGACCGTCCAAGTGGGAGTTGTTGGATATTTATGTCCGGTTCGATAAGTCAACACTACTGACCGGGTCTTGACCCGTAAGAGTTACACTGTGGGCAACGAACTAAAATCCACTTAACTGGTTTAACTAGTAATTACGAACGATATACATGTATTAACTGAGAGACGGGTACATGGATCGGGTGAGACAAGAATACTTCTCTCGCCACTTGTCATGCATGCATCCGTGCTACGCAACTTCTCGCGCATGCACTCTTGCATCGCCACTTATCGCGCATGCAAGAACCTTGGCCAATTGTAATACATGCGTTATGCATGTCCGCCTGGCAAACATACATGAGCCTCCATCTACTATTTAAATGGGTTTTTTTGGGTCTTGCATATTGTTGTTGCAAAAACTAAAAAAAAAACCACTCTCAAAGGAACACCCATAACCAGCCGCCACGCCGTCGCTCGCCGCCGGTCCCGCCGCTAGCCTCCGGCTGCCGCCGCTCACCGCCGGCCACCACCGCCGCTACACGTGTTCATACTCGCGCGTCTCGTTAGTTAGTATCACTAGCACTTATTCGTTGAATCTCGGTGTCTCAACTGGTTATTTACTAACCGAAGGTATATCTAAACCCCCTATAGTTGGTGTTTTATTTCGTGTTTGCATGTTGGTGATCTTGTTCCATTGCGGATATTCCTTGGTATAAAAGTGTTCATATTTTTATATATCGTTACTTATGCTTCCGTTGCCTAAAAATGTACATATATATTTTTAATAGCTAACTTTTATTTAACTAACATATATGTATGTATACATTTTTTGTCAAAAGTGTTTTGACTAATCTTTGTAGTAAATAAATATGAACGGGGTTTAAAAAAAAATATTATACCTCGGATACCCTTCATAATTACATGTGTTTTTAATCCCTAGTAAATAAATATGTACATATATATGAACCGTGGCAAGGCTTTTAATCCCACATAATAACGTGTGTTTTTCGAGCCCATAAAACAACCCCAGTAAAACGATTAAGCTATAAAATTCCCAAAACGCCCCAATTACCATCAAAATAACAAAGGTGATGAATTCTATAAACACACTATACATTAGGAACCTTGGAAAACGTAACTTGTATATTTCCTAAGGGTGATACTATTTCCACCCCCCCTAATTCCTGATTACACCCCCCCCCCCCCTACAAAAACATCACATCCATCAATCCATCAATCAATCATTTGCTTTTTGTTGTCCTTTTAGTATATTTTAGTGTTTTTTTGTTATTATTATTTTAGTTTTTTTTGTCATTTTGTTGTCTTTTTAGTATATTTAAACGGCGCGCCCGAGGGGGCGCCGTTTGAATTTTTTTTTTACGAATGTTGTTAAAATATACGGATCTAGTTGTAAAAAAAAATCGTGGTCAACGCCCCTCCGTGGCACGTGGTTCCCGAGGGGGTAGTTTTTTACACCCAAAGTTTGTAAAAAAAAAGAAAAAACAAAATTATAATAAAAACACCAAACTTTGGGTGTAAAAAACTACCCCCTCGGGCGCGCCGTTTGAATTTTTTTTTTTTACGAATGTTGTTAAAATATACGGATCTAGTTGTAAAAACATTAACCAATCCAAGTATACCTTTTGTTGAAGAACCTGATGTTAAAAAAATACTCGTGGACGACCAACTACAAAATCCAAACAACAAACAATACCGAACCCTGCAATTGCTAAACCGCCCCCTCAACGAAGCTACTCTCAGAAGCCTCCAAGGCACAGTCCGTTTACGAACTATCTAGAGACTGCTGATTATGTTGGTTACATTAGTCCAGACGTGAACTATCAAGTGCCTGGTGAAACAAGTTCGTTCATAAATCAAGATATTTACGGAAAAAAACCATTCAAGGACGATCCTGGTGAACCAAGTCCGTTCATGACACAAGATACAGACGGACAAGGTTTTTTTACCAACCTTTTAAACACACCGGGATATGATTTCATGGGGTTGAACCAAGATATTGTCGGACAAAGTTCTTTCGCCAACTCTACAAGTGCGCCAGGCTATGACTTCATGGGGTTTGAACCAAGAACTGTTGGAAGAGCTACTCGAGTTTAGAAATAAGTACACTAAGGCTTTCTTAGGCTCATTCAAAGATGTGTTCACGTCCTTGGCTTGGTCAGGATCGGGGTTTGCACCTGAAAAACACTGGATGATTATGGCAGAGGCAGGATTCTTGATTGCGAACAAGTTTAATGTGATCGTTCATTTTTTATCTCAAGAAAAAAGAAACAGTTCTACTTGTTTTTCGCTTTGGAGAGGCCCTCACGAGTTCCCAGAAAAAAAATAATTACAATTGCACACGTGAATGGTAACCATTTTATAATGGTAGAATTGCAAGGAAAGTATCCAATTGCCAGCACAAACAACCTATGGAAATTAATGAGAGAAAATGATGCAGCTGGCTGGGAGAATATATTTGAATCACGTCAAAATATGTATAAGTCTTGGATAGCACAACCTGCTACATTTGGGGGGTGTATCGATTAAACCTCTGTATGTAAATTATTAAATGATAATAATTTTGTAAAAAAGTACTTATTTTTATATAGCTTTTGTTACAGCTATAAATATAATTTGATAAATTATAACAATAAAAACTAATAATAAATACTATATCATTACTACTACTAATAATAATAAATATAATAATAATACTAACTAATTAAATAATAAACAAATACTAATTAATAATAATAATAATACTAACTAATTAAATAAATGAATAAAAAAGACAACAAAAAGACAAAACAGGCTAGAAACAAAAACCAAGTGATTGATGGATGTGATGTTTTTAATAGGGGGTGTAATTAGTAATTAGGGGGGGTGGAAATAGAATGACCCATTTCGTAATCGTCACCCATACAAATAAAAAACAAACGATTCAGGAACTAAACTCTAAATACATGAGCTCTCGATAAAAGCTCTATTTACTATTAACTCAAGAACATATATGAATAAAAAAAACCCAAAACCATGTGCGAATAATTATAGACGATAACATCTTACAATGTTACCAAATATACAATCCTAGAGTAATGTTTTAAGACCATTTTATTATAGCGACGACATATTGTCGCTATAGCTAAAAAGGTAATTTCAAAAATATTTTTATTTAGTAAATCTTAAAACAAAAAATCAATTTTTATATTTATTTGTAATTATTTTTTTTATCATAAACTTGCTAATAAGTTTGAAAGCCAACAAGCCTTTCAATGTAAAAAGATCCATGTTTAGTATCATTTTTATGCAAATCTTAATGGAATTGGTTAATGTTTGCTATTTTGGTAATTTGCAAGCTAAACACTAGAAAAAAGTGATTCCAAGTGAAATCTGAAGATTGGGTTGAAAAAAAAGGAAAGAAATTAATTTCAATTGGTACTAGTTTCCTAATATGGATCGTACCGCTAGCCAAAAAAACAAAAGTCAGAAAGCCTGATGGCGGCCCATTATTTTTTGGGTACGATCCATACTCACTAAAGGGGTATGGTTCGTACTGTAGTCGCAAACACCGTATAATTGAGTATAAATAGAACGTGACAGCTACTAGTTAGAAAATAGAGGCATTAAAGACGACTAAGAACTCTATTGGAGGCTGTTCCAAGCCATTCTAACCTCATATAAGGCTAAAACGCAAGGAGAACGGAGATCGAACGTGTGTGTTGCTACAGAATCATTGTAAATTAGTGTAATTGTTCTTTTAACTTCTAGGCTTGAACCTTTAATCATGTTTTCAATGTGTTTTGTGATGTTGAAGTTTTACATGCTTGGCTAACCGCTTTATGGTTAGGTATGATGAATATTAGCAGATTGGTTTGTTTTGAATGAGAAAACTTATGTTTGTGTGATTTTTTATTGTTGATTATCATGAACTTATGATTTATATGGTCGTATGTTAGAAATTATTCTGGTAATTGGTTTTTGTGGGTTAAGCCGATCTTTTCAACGAGGTATGTTAGTTAGATCTGGTTTAGTCTATCTTTAGGTTATATATCAATCATGATTCTACGACTTGAAACCGTACCTGGTAAAGAGTAAACATATTTATAGGTTGGTTAAATTTGTGAACTAGCTATAGAAAGGGTCTCAATAAAAGGATCTGGAAACTAGTTGGCATTTTTTTTTATCTGGGCTTGTTTGAATTGTGAAGCGTAATGTTGTTAACTTGGAACTTGAATTGGATTGCCAGTTAAGATGTCCTAAAGCATCAGGCATTGTTAATCTACCTTGCTACTTGAATTGGATTGCCTACGTATGTCTATAACATAGTATTATGAGTTATCATGATTATTCAAATTTTGGCTTTAATCAAGTTACCACTTCGCAGACTGTTTTGATAATATAAATGTGGAACAATTTGTATAAGTATCTCACTCGAACTTTCCATGAAACTTTGAGAATTCATCGCCTAACTGGTTATTTTTCAACTACTGATTTCTAACATTTTCTACATCTAAGTTCTATTTAAAAAAAAAAATTATTCAAAATCAATGAATTCGTCGATTGGGTATTAATAGAGTGTCTTGCTATCACGAGCCACTGTGTATATGAATTGATAGTTGGTGTCTTACCACTCCTATACTATATATAATGATAGGTACACTTGCTTGTTACATATGTGTAGTTTGTTTTGTTCTGTGACTTACTATAAAACTAGTCTATGCATTTCCTGTTATATTTGTGTTACTATATGCACAAGTCACTTGCAACGACGACATGTCATCAATACTAGGTAATCTATTGTGACAACCCTTATAGCGAAGATTTGGGGAACAAATACCCACAAACCATCTATGGGCACAAACCTTGCAGCATGAACATGCTGTTAGGACAGTTTAAAATGACTTATAGTTACATGTTGTCGATTTAGCCCTTAGGGATTTTGTCGCTATAGGTTATAATCTCGAAATGACTTACAATGCTTCTTTTAACGTTTGTCTAACCAGTGGTCTATTTTTATGTGGTGATGTTAAATGCACACATTAACTAAAGGGTGAATATTTCTGTAAAACTTCAAAACAAGTCACTACTTTACTGTCAAAACATTAAAATTTGAAGGAGGTAGATTTAATCCTACGTAAACAAGAGTGGTTATTCCTCTTTGTTCGTTTACAACCTTATTTTACATAACTCGTGAACTTGCATCAGCTAAATTTTATTCGATGAATTAGTGTGATCATTATTCCATGTACAAAAAACGATTTTCAACATATGTAAGCTTTTGTACGTAATCTTCCCAATCTATACGTATTAGAAAATAGTATGAAATATAAATAAAAGAGTAAAATGCACGGATAGTCCCTGTGGTTTTGTAAAGTTTCAGCTATAGTCCCCAGATTTTAGAAATTACACTCATAGTCCCTGTGGTTTGACAGTTTGTTACGCTGATAGTCCCTGGAGTGGATGTGGGTTAGTTTTCTCAGTTAAGTCCATGTGAAATTACAAAATTACCCTTGCTTTTATTATATTCATCAACATCATCATCATTCAACAGACTCTTTCTACTCTCTCTCTCTCTCACTAAAAACCACCACCACCGTCACCTCCCCTGCCGCCTTCACCACTCCCCACCACCGCCATCCCCTTCCACCACCACACCTCTGCCTCCTAAACCCATACCCGCCTCCACCATCAACCACCCATCCCCAAATCAACCAACACAGATCTGTTCCCAGTAATATTAATATAATTGAAGACAGCAACACATCAATTGAAGACAACTGTAACATCGGGTTAGATGACAACAAATCAACCACCCTCCACCGCCTCCTATATCCGGTTAGATGACAGCAACACATCAATTGAAGACAGCTGTAACATCGGTGGCGTTTTCTGGACGATCGTTATTCTATATGTCTTTATCTGCTTCATCAATGGAAACAGACGATGTTAATGATGCTGATATGTTCCGTGATCTTTTGATGGTATCTTTGACCAATGCATTGCTTGGGATGGATGCCAACGATCCACCCAAAACCCTAGCAACTATGCAACTAATTGCCTCCATATTTTCCAATGTAATCACATATATTAATTTAAGAGTAAATTTCAAAGTTCGTCCTTTATGTATGTCTAAAATATCAAAGTATGTCCTTTGTCTTTAATATCTTCAAGAAACATACTCGATGTTTGCAAAACCGATCAGGTTATGTCCTTTACCCTAAACCTAGTTTGTTTTCCCAGTTAAATCAGGTCATGTGAGAAGCACGTGAGGGTATATTGGTCATTTTACCCTAAATACTAAAAAAATTATAAAAACACAATATCTCTCCATCTATCCATCCAAACACATCACCTGCCTCTCTCTCTCTCTCTCTCTCTCAATAATTCCGGTGACCGGAATGAATTCCGGCGTACTGTAACGTTTGCAACACATCTCCAATGGCGGCAATGGCGGAAACACCTAAAACACTCAAACAAACCCCCAAAAAATCACTCAAATCGCCCCCAAAAACTCCGATTCCTCACACACCACAAACCCTAGCTTCACCTCGCCGCTCATTACGCTTCATTTCCTCACCAATTCAAACAAATCAAACAATTTCACCTGCAAACACTCCGAAAACCACAATCAGATCGAAAAACACGAAAACAAAGCCTTCGAAGAGTGTCGATTCACTCAAGGACGATAAAATCGATACACTCGACGCGTTCTCGCCAGTTTCGCCCGATCGAACCGAGCTGAAGAAGCGGAAGAGCAGATCTGAAAGTGTTAGTGCGAGAGTAAACCCTAGGGTTCATGAAGATGATGTGTATGTGAAGAAGAGAGAGGATGGTAGTTCAGATGAAGATGATGATCCTGACCGGAATTCATCTCCAACGCCTCCTCCTTCGACCTCCCGGACTCCCTCCACCACGCCGCAACCAGAATCCCCTAATTTTATACATTAACCCCTAATTTTCACCGCCAATTCCTCATATTCCGGCAAACAAACACCACCGACGGCTGGTTCTTCCTCAATCATCGTCAATTTCTCCCTCTAGAGATTCAATTTTATACATTAACCCCAAATCCCCTAATTTACAGGAGTGTATTTTTGGGTGAACGACAAAGGGTTGGGCGGTGGTGGGGTTGGGCAGCGGTGGTAGGCCGTCGTTGGTGGGGGTTGTGCAACGGAAGTGGAGGCGCGGTGGTGGATGTGTTGACAGTGGGGGGAGGTTTTGTAGCAGGAGTGGAGGTGCGGTGGTGGAGGTGTTGACGGTGGTGGAGGATTGGTGGTGATAATGGACGTACGGTGGTTGACGGTGGTGATAGTGGAGGTGCGGTGGTGATGATGGTTGCAGGTGGGGTGTGGTTGCAGGTGGTGATGGTCTGGGTGTCACACCCTGGCTTTGCGGAAGCGTGGTTAATTTTGGTGTGACTTCTTAATACCATAGCTTAATCATACCAAAGCTATATGAGTTAAAAACATGCAAGATCATCCATTAAGTTTTGAAAACCAAACACGATACCATTGTTTTAACCAACAACCATAACCTTGTCCAACAGACGTTACAACTTGAAACATAACATAAACATGGTTTAAGGACTGTGTCTTGTCCAGGAAATAGACACATCCCCTAAACCCCGGATGACCTTGGAAACTAGTGCAGCGGAAAACATGCCATACCGTGCCAGATCTCGTTAATTTCCTGAAATACATGTAAGTTGAAAAATCAACAATAATGTTGAGCGAGTTCATGTGCAAGTGAGTAAGTAAAACACTTGTAAGTATAAAAGTTTCCTGGTATGTAGCAGTGTAAGAGGACTTGTGATCACCAATGGTTTGCAAGGCCATTAGCATGTCGTGAAATGCAAGTAGGAAGATTCAAACCTAGCGTATTTGGCGTTGGGGCACCAAGTCACCACCTGGTCCATTATGCGGGCTCAGGGGTTGGGCTCGCTACACCCAGATAGATCTACCGCTTAAGTCCCTCGGTGTTCTAACTACCCATTCACATGATCTAAAACCTCCTTACGTTAATCATACCGTGTATAATAGTACTTGTAAACAAAGTAACATGTATTTCACCCCCGCAGTTAAGAAAACTGAAAACAGTTAGAGAAAAGGGGGACATGAACTCACAGTGAATGCGCGTCTCTACCAAGTGTCTCCAATACAGTAAGCTGTGCAACGACCTACAAGTGCTAATTCTATTAGACGGACGGCCGTGCCTTAGCTTTATAGTTTAAGTCTTTGGGAAATAGTTAGACAACTATTTCGTGTTTATGTTCCGTATACACTTGGTAGTTATGCTTCTTCCCAAGGATGGGGGATACAATACATGTGCGTAAGTTACGTTTTATCAATCTTGTGGTAATGTAATTACCGGTGTAACTCATATGTTTGTGGAAGCGTTCGTAAAGTTTTGGAATCGTTAACGCTTGTAAATATTATTTTCACTCTAAAATAATATTTATGTATTTCACAAAATAATCATAAACAGTGTTGTGACAAATATATTTATCACGTTAATCTTTGTGAAAACCCCACCTCCGAATATTTAGTAAAATATAGTGCCGGCGAAATTTATGTTTTGAAAATATGTCCAAAAATAGTTCTAACACTTGTTGTGTAAATAATTCTAAGTGTTAGGTTTTCGGAAAATTTCGCCAGAGTTTCCTCTGTAACTGGAGGCGGCCACGCTTCCAAGCGTATCATTTTCTTTTTGAAAACAACCCATGATTATCAACAATCAATCCTTACGTTTTAACACGCGAAACGCTACCCTTGTCGTTTCAGTTTCAATATGTGGAAACTGGACTGTTTTCGGACGACTAAATAAAATACTTAACCCTTTCCAAAAATTCCCAAATTTTTACGGGTCGTCCTAATCAACCCAAAAATGATTGTATAAAAATATCGGGGTCCAGTTTCTTATCAATAATTTATAGAAAATCGTTTACCGAACCGTGATCAGATTTGTCACATTCTGATCACAGTTTGTGGAAAAATTCGTCAAAAATTCCTCGTATGTCCGTTTATCGAAATTCCAGTTTGAGGGTCACAAATACATCCGTGACCATCTTAGATAAAAGTTTCAGGGGCTGGTTCGGTTCGGGTTTTAAGTTGTGATCGAAAACGCACAGCCCAATTTACTGCAGTAACAAACAGCCTTAGCTGCTGTCACGAAAACAGGTTTTTAAAATAGTAACCGACATCAGAAAAATACGATTCCAGCGCCATTTTCTTCGTTTTTCGAAATGACACGATTTAGGCTTTTGAAATTCCGTTTTTCGAGTTTTTAAAGTCCGTTTACAGCCTGATGAAGGCGGCTGAAACAGTGACTCAGCTTGCTGTTTTGCGGTTTAGATGTTATTAAATCGTGTTATAAGTGTCCGATTAGCGGGTTAAACAAGAAAACAACTTTTGTACACGTTAAAACACTTTTACCCGAGTAAAGCATTTTTACACAAGTTCATGTTTCGTGTGTGGTAGAGTTTCACCTTTTAACCCTTGTGTTAACTAAAAACGAGCTTATGTGAAGATACATGATCTTACAAAGTCGGGTTAAACGGTGATCCGAGCTACCACATCATAGATCGGGTCTCAAAAATAACAATTTTCAAGTCCTACAACTTTTACACAAGTTATATGCTATTAACCACCACTTTTATAGTTTTTACTAGACTTTTGATCATCATCTTTCATTTTAACGAGATTCAACCGACAATATTCCTTTTACCCACTTTAGATAAGTGTAAAAACAAGTTTTAAGTGGTATACCTCTAGCTCGGGGCTAGGGAAGAATCGTGATGAAAAACGCATGGATAAAAGCTAACGGAAGTGGTCCTTCGCGTTCCGAGTGCACCAAAGCTCCTAATATGCGACCTTTGACGTGTGTATGCTCTTGGAATGATGAAGACAAGAACCGAAAGTATGATGGTGGGTGAGGGGAGTTCGGCCGAGACTTAGAGAAGAGAGGGAGAGTGTTGTGGTCTTGAGTTGTGAGTGATGAAGATCATATGTGTTTAAGGTTTAACTTATAGACAATTTTGTGGTGATTAACCATTGGGTTTAATGTTGTTTAGATACTAGACAAAGGGGAATTAAATAATCAAATAGTACTAACCAGGTCCCCCCATAGTTAGGGACGGTTAGGATGGGGGGGGGGGGGTCTTAGTCCACTTCCAACTAGATAGTTAAGTGTTAGCTAGGTTAAGTTAAGTAATTAACTCGGTTACTAACGTGTAGTATGTTATAGCGGGTGTTAGGGTAATCAGGGACCCTAACTAGCTTAGAAAAAGATAGATAGTGAAAATAAAAATATTTTCATATTCCGGGTAAAGTCCGGTTGTTCGGTTGGATAATAATCCGTTAAAGTGTTACAAAGCTTTAAAGTGTCGTTATTGTACTTTTAGTGACACCATTTAATTTCCAACACTTTAGAAAGTGTCTAGTGTTATTTTCTCATATTTTGGCACTTTACTAGTCAGCTAGAAGCTGGTTTGTTTATTTAAGTGCTGTGTTTGGTACTTAAAGTACGTTTTAGGCACATCCGAATCAGTGTATCTTATTCCTAGAGACGAGGTACCACAACCCTTATATCCCTACACTCACTACCAGTGTAGCAAAAAAATATATGAGGCTCTTAACAGGCCTTAGAGGCAGTGTCTGCCTGATGCTGGTTATTTCAGCATGTTCACTGTGTATCCGTTTAGTGCTACTGTGCTTTTTGTGCATCATGTTTGTCACTAAGGTGCCGTATGTAAATAATGTAGTGACAGCATATAAAGTATGATGCAAGTAAGTGCATGTATCAGTATGCAGGTAGCAGTTTATCAGCTAGTTTCAAACAAGCACAGTAATTAAGCAGTAATTAATCATTAATTAAGTTGTACGGATACCTGGTTTAGTGCGGGTTGTCACATTCTCCCCCCGTTAAATAAATTTCGTCCCGAAATTTAAGTTCTGCTTGTAGATGCAGAGTTCTTAGGAAAATAAGTGGGGGTATTTCTCTTTCATCCGGTCCTCACGTTCCCATGTGAATTCAGGACCATGTCTGGCATTCCAACGAACTTTGACGAGTTTGACACTGCTCCGGCGGGTCTTGTTAACTTTCCAATCCGTGACCTCGACAGGTTCTTCAACGAAGTGGAGCGTGTCGTCAATATGAATCTCGTCGGTAGGAATGGCAACGTCAATTTGAGTTGGACTTTTCTTTAAATTGGATACATAAAATGTATCGTGAACACTATTTAGTTCAGCAGGTAGGTCCAACTTGTATGCTACAGTTCCAATTCTTTCCAGAATTTTGGAGAGACCAATGTAGCGCGGATTTAACTTTCCATGCTTCCCAAAGCGTGCCACCCCCTTCCAGGGTGGAACTTTCAATAACACCATTTCTCTGACTTGGAAGTCCACATGCTTCCGGTTTGGATCCGCGTAGGCCTTTTGTCTGTGGCGAGCGGCTTCGATGCGTTTAAGTATTTGCGCGATCTTGTCTGTCGTCTCTTGGACGATCTCGGGACCAGCAAGCTGCCTATCACTTGCGCCAGACCAACATAGGGGTGATCGGCACTTGCGTCCGTATAGGGCCTCAAATGGCGCGACACCAATACTGGTGTGGTAGCTGTTGTTGTACGAAAATTCGACCAAAGGTAAGTGTTTATCCCAGCTACCTCCTAAACCCATAACACATGCCCTCAGCATGTCTTCCAAAGTTTGTATCGTTCGCTCGCTCTGGCCATCAGTTTGCGGATGGAACGCAGTGCTCAGATTTAATTGTGAGCCAAAAGATTCTTGGAAGGATTGCCATATTCTTGACACAAACCTTCCATCTCTATCAGAGATGATTGAGAGAGGTACTCCATGGCGTGCGACAATCTCTCTTAGGTATATTTCCGCAAGTTTACTAGTACTGTCTTTCTCCTTAATTGGCAGAAAGTGTGCGGACCTTGTTAGGTGGTCAACAATCACCCAAATCATATCATGGCCTCTTGCCGTTCTTGGCATTTTGTAATAAAATCCATGGAGATTTGTTCCCATTTCCACTTGGGAATCTCAGGTTGTTGCAGTAGCCCCGAAGGCTTCTGGTATTTCGTTTTAACCTTAGCGCATGTTAAACATTTGCTCACGTAGACAGCAACGTCGCCTTTCATCCTAGGCCACCAATAATAATCTTTGAGATCTTGGTACATCTTATCCGATCCAGGGTGGATAGAGTACCGTGACTTGTGCGCTTCGTCGAAAATAACTTCCCTTAATCCACCAAACAGAGGAACCCAAATCCTTTTCTCAAAACATAACGTCCCTTCCTCGTTTGGTACCAAAAGCTTCTCCATTCCACGGAGATATTCTTCCTCAAGGTTTCCCTCCTTGAGAGCTTCCTTTTGTGCAGCACGAATGCGCGAGGAAAGATCGGTTCGTATAATCATTTCCAAAGCTCTAACCCTTATGGGCTTGATTCTTTCCTTACGACTTAGGGCATCGGCGACTACATTCGCCTTCCCTGGGTGATATTTTATCTCGCAGTCGTAATCGTTCAGCAACTCAACCCATCGTCTTTGCCTCATATTCAACTCCTTCTGGTTGAATATATGCTGTAGGCTTTTGTGATCTGTGAAGATTGTGCACTTCGTACCATACAGGTAGTGTCTCCAGATCTTTAGTGCAAAACCACTGCGCCAAGCTCCAAATCGTGGGTGGTATAGTTCTTTTCGTGTACCTTTAGTTGGCGCGATGCGTAAGCAATAACCTTTTGGCGTTGCATCAACACGCAACCCAATCCTTGACGCGATGCGTCGCAGTATACCACAAAATCGTCAGTACCTTCTGGTAGAGCTAAGATTGGCGCGTTACAAAGCTTATCCTTCAGTATCTGAAATGCTTCATCCTGTTTGATTCCCCAATCAAACGTCTTGTCCTTCTTCGTGAGGAGCGTTAAAGGTTGAGCGATTTTCGAGAAATCCTCGATGAACCTTCGGTAGTAGCCAGCCAAACCCAAGAATTGTCGAATCTCGGTTGGCGTTGTAGGCGTTTCCCAATTCTTGATTGCCTCGATCTTTGTGGGATCAACATGAATTCCATTTCCATTAACCACATGTCCAAGAAACTGGACTTCGCGTAGCCAAAACTCGCACTCAGAGAACTTGGCATACAACTGTTCCTTCTTTAGCAGCTCCAGAATGGCTCTAAGATGTTGTTCGTGTTCAGCCTTCTTCTTTGAGTAAATCAGGATGTCGTCGATGAATACAATCACGAACTGGTCTAAGTATGGCTTGCAAACTCTATTCATTAGATCCATAAAAACTGCAGGTGCGTTTGTCAAACCAAATGGCATAACGAGGAACTCGTAGTGTCCATAACGAGTTCGGAAGGCTGTTTTCGGGATACTCTCCTCTTGTATCCTTAACTGATGGTATCCAGATCGTAAGTCGATCTTTGAATAAAAGCTTGAGCCTTGCAGTTGATCAAACCGATCATTGATTCTTGGCAGAGGGTATCTATTCTTAATCGTCAGCTTGTTCAATTCTCTGTAGTTGATGTTTATTTGAAAATCATCATCCTTCCTTTTGACGAGTAGAAATGGGGTTACCCCAAAAGGAAATTTTGGTCTGTTATCTTCCTTCTCTAACCATTGCCAACACTTCTCTGTCAATCCTTGCATCTTCGAAAATGTAAGTTGCTATGATGCATCGACTACGGGTGCCGTGCCCGGAATTAAATCGACGCGGGATTCGACTAATCGTGAGGAGATGATTTCGGCAAGTCTTCGGGGAAGACTTCAGGGTATTCTCCAATCACAAGGATATCTTCGAGTTTTGGTTCTTCGACTTCCTTTTCCATAACATGAGCCAAGAATGTAACACATCCTTTGTGCGAGAATTTTTGGGTTTTCTTAGTCTGATAATCCGTAGGAGCGTATCCTGCTCCATGAGTCACGATCATTTCTTCGTTCGTTGTCGGGGCGCGGATGACAATCTCTGCATGGTTGTTCGTCAACCAGTCCATCACGTCGAAGCTTCCAAACTCAACTGGCAATAGATCTAGCGTAAACTTACGCTCTCCGGGTTCTATCGTGCGGATTCCAGTTACTGCGTTGGCTTCCACTAGCTTCCCCTAAACCGGTTCTAATGGGTACTGGAATAACTACTCACTCACTACGTAAACCAATTATGTCCTTGAATACTAGGATTGTGAATCGTAAAATTTGCAACAGTAGTTGGCAATACAGACGCATAATATTGAGTACTGTGGGACGTACCGCTATCCATGTTTGGATCTCTGGCGTGCCTCCCTAGCTCCGATGGGGAGCTTTCATCCTTGCGCCTGATTGCTTTTCGGGCAATATCTTCTGAAATGCTTTTTGCTCCCACAGTTTAAACATCCTCGAGCACGCTTCTGTTTATCACTCATTCTGCCTTGACAATTATCATTGTCGTTGTCCCCTTCGTGATTCTCACTACCGTCTTGGCCCCCATTACTAAGTTCAGTATTTTGCCAACAAGTTTCCTTGACATGTCCCACCTTGCCACAGTTACCACAATTTCCATATTTGCATCGCCCGATATGATAACGTAAACAATTGTCGCACTTAGGTAGGATACCCTTGTAATCTTTTCCCTTTTTGGTCTTCTTCTTGTTACTTACCCGAGTAACCATCTTGAAATTTGCAAGCTTCCTCTTGTTATCCCCAGATGCCTTTATAGCAGTCTCCTTTTTCTCCTCCGCAGGGGAAAATTTTCCTTGTCTAACTGCTTCTTCCGTGAGTGCTATGCTTATGTTGATAGCCTCGGTGATCGTTGAGGGTTTTGATGCTGTTACCAGGCTTAGAATCTGAGGTGCCAATCCCCTTATGAACTGTTCAATTCTTTTAAACTCTGGTGTCCCCAGGAGTATGGCAACTTGTGATAATTCGTTAAATCTCTGCACATACTCTGCTATTTTTGGTCCTTTCATTTTCAAGTTCCACAGTTCTGTTTCCAATTTCTGGACTTCTGCCCTCGAGCAATATCTTTCACGCATCAGATTTTTCAGTTCGTCCCATGTCATAGCATATGCAGCGGTCTCGCCCGTCGTCCGAATTTGATGGTTCCACCATGACAGAGCCTCATCCACCAATAGTCCAGTTATATACTTGACTTGATGTTCGTGGTCACATTTGCTCAATCGTAAAACAGAATCTGTCTTTTCAACCCAGCGTACGAAGGCTAAGGCACCCCCGGTGCCGTCGAACTCTCGAGGTTTGTGGTCTAAGAACTGCTTGTAGGTGCAGCCGTTGGGTGGGTTATTTCCTGAGGTACCTCCGTTGCGCTCGGAGTGATGGGCCTCATATTGTGCGATGACTGCAGTAATGATTCCCTGAAGTTCCACCTCGTTGGTGGGTATGCGTACACCCCGTTTTGGAGGCATTTCCTAAAAGATGTTTCATGTAGGTTAGGTCATCGCAACCAAAATGCACGTATGCATTAACAATATCAACACATAACATCTCATGCTATCAATAATTCATCCACATAACACCTCATGTTATAAATAAATTAGCCTCTGCAATGGTCGAGGCTTCGAGGTAGTAACCATACCCCTGATCTGGGGTGCAAGTGTCCAAGTGAATCGTTCAATCCTTTTGAACTCCGGTTTGACTAAGTAGGGGACGACCCTAGACAAGTCGTGAGATTGCTGGATGTATTCCGGAATCTCTGGTCCGTCCATTTTCAATTCCGGAACTCTACCTCAAGCTTCTGAATTCCAGTCTTAAAGCAACCTTTCTTCTCAATCGTTCCCTTGAGCTCGTCCCAGCTCAGTGCATAAGTAGCATCTTGTACCAGGGATCTAATCCTGGAGGTTCCATTAAGAGAGTGTGCCATCTAGAAATATCCCTGAGATGTAGGTAACACTCTGTTGGGGCGAACAGTTACTTATTCTTAGAATGGAGTCGGTCTTTTCGGACCAACGAACAAATGCAACGGTGCCTCCTGCTCCATCAAAGTCCAAAGGCTTGCAGTTCAGGAACTGTTTATAGGTGCAGCCAGTTGGAGGGTTATTTCCAGTAATACCATCGTTGTGCTTAGAGCGGAGGGCTTCAGGTCGTGCATTTGCCTGTGAGATGCGTTCTTGCAGCTCGGCTTCTGTTCTTGACAACGTACTGGTGTTCGTGTCACGTCCGGGTGACATTCTGTCTTGTCGGAATAATGCGGGCTAGACAACGTGTCAATTGTCTTATGAGATACATAGCACCATAAGCCATCATGAAATCGCCCAATTTTACACGTAAATATACTCACTGTATGAGTGGGGAAGTAAATTCCCGAGCCTTCACATAGGCTGGCCAATTTGGCTTGTTGCTTGTAATAGAATGAACTCGAGGCTACATCGCCTTGGTCATTCGTGTTTAGGTTATTTCCTGCTGCATGGGTTATCATTAGCTCGACCCGCAGAGTCCACCAGGATTCCTGTGCACTACAAGTCGTTATTACGTGGGCCCCCGTAATAATAAATTGTCTTGCACAGTTACCCCAAATTTTCTCTCGTCCACGCAGATGATCAATCAAGGAGCAACAGCAGGTGCATCGGCATGAACAGGGTCATGCTCCAATGCGGGGTCAGGAGCAACGCCTGGCTCAGGGGCCACGGCTAGCTCCGAATCAAAAACTCTATCTCAAAGTCAGCTGGATCAACAAACACAGGGGTCGACAGGGGTTACAGGATCCCCCAAGGGCTGGTCTAAGTGCATGAACTCAATGTCATGGTCTGGATCAACACCAGGCGGAAAAACAGAATCGTCCTCGTTATCGCGATCAAACTCAAATCTGCGTGCGGGATCCGGTGCAGCTGGTGATGCCATATCAGGGTCGGCGTCGTGTAAGTAGTGCAGCATTCCCTGTATGTGCGAAGATGCGGATGTCAGAAACTCAAATGAGTCTGGGATAGGGAAATGAGTTTTCCCCTACAGGAGTGTCCTCATGCAGTAGTCTAATGCCAGCAGCAATAGGGCCTTGCCCTCAAGTGGGTCCTCCTCTTAATAGTTCGACATCGTCTTCAGAGACAACGTCGGGGGCATATCAACAACGAGATAAGCGGCAAGGGGCACAGGAGCAGGGATCACTGCCAGTGGCAAATTCCCAACAAGATGGCCATCAGTAGGCTCTGCTACGACTTCAGGCAGTGCACAAAGGGCTGAAAGTCGTCATTGTCTGTGCCGGTAGTATCAGAAATGTACACCTCGTGCCTCGTTGAACTATGTCGTCTGATACTATGGTCATGGGGTTTGCAGTGCCCATCTTTCTAGTACTTGATGAAAGCATAACGTTTGTAACACAAACACATATACGTATAATAATCAATCATATAATCAGTTAATCACATAAGTCACCAAGTAAGGTATCACATACTTCTCCTAGTCTTACTAGCCAATTTCATCCAGTCTACAAGACTGCTCTGTCCTTCACTTAAACCAAACCTCGATCCTCCAGATCGATCCTATAACAAACCAACGTGCTCAACTACCTTGATCATCTCGATCCTCCAGATCGATCCTCAGCCCTCCAAGCTGAGCCTATAATTAGTAAAATGTGCTCAACATTTGTTTGTAAAAAGTTGTGGATCTGGACTTAAGTGGTATGCAGAAAAATGTTTTCGTGAGAGCCCTAGTGATCATAGTCTAGACTCGAGAAAGAATCCTAGTTCGCTATGATCAGGGCTCTGATACCAAGCTGTCACACCCTGGCTTTGCGGAAGCGTGGTTAATTTTGGTGTGACTTCTTAATACCATAGCTTAATCATACCAAAGCTATATGAGTTAAAAACATGCAAGATCATCCATTAAGTTTTGAAAACCAAACACGATACCATTGTTTTAACCAACAACCATAACCTTGTCCAACAGACGTTACAACTTGAAACATAACATAAACATGGTTTAAGGACTGTGTCTTGTCCAGGAAATAGACACATCCCCTAAACCCCGGATGACCTTGGAAACTAGTGCAGCGGAAAACATGCCATACCGTGCCAGATCTCGTTAATTTCCTGAAATACATGTAAGTTGAAAAATCAACAATAATGTTGAGCGAGTTCATGTGCAAGTGAGTAAGTAAAACACTTGTAAGTATAAAAGTTTCCTGGTATGTAGCAGTGTAAGAGGACTTGTGATCACCAATGGTTTGCAAGGCCATTAGCATGTCGTGAAATGCAAGTAGGAAGATTCAAACCTAGCGTATTTGGCGTTGGGGCACCAAGTCACCACCTGGTCCATTATGCGGGCTCAGGGGTTGGGCTCGCTACACCCAGATAGATCTACCGCTTAAGTCCCTCGGTGTTCTAACTACCCATTCACATGATCTAAAACCTCCTTACGTTAATCATACCGTGTATAATAGTACTTGTAAACAAAGTAACATGTATTTCACCCCCGCAGTTAAGAAAACTGAAAACAGTTAGAGAAAAGGGGGACATGAACTCACAGTGAATGCGCGTCTCTACCAAGTGTCTCCAATACAGTAAGCTGTGCAACGACCTACAAGTGCTAATTCTATTAGACGGACGGCCGTGCCTTAGCTTTATAGTTTAAGTCTTTGGGAAATAGTTAGACAACTATTTCGTGTTTATGTTCCGTATACACTTGGTAGTTATGCTTCTTCCCAAGGATGGGGGATACAATACATGTGCGTAAGTTACGTTTTATCAATCTTGTGGTAATGTAATTACCGGTGTAACTCATATGTTTGTGGAAGCGTTCGTAAAGTTTTGGAATCGTTAACGCTTGTAAATATTATTTTCACTCTAAAATAATATTTATGTATTTCACAAAATAATCATAAACAGTGTTGTGACAAATATATTTATCACGTTAATCTTTGTGAAAACCCCACCTCCGAATATTTAGTAAAATATAGTGCCGGCGAAATTTATGTTTTGAAAATATGTCCAAAAATAGTTCTAACACTTGTTGTGTAAATAATTCTAAGTGTTAGGTTTTCGGAAAATTTCGCCAGAGTTTCCTCTGTAACTGGAGGCGGCCACGCTTCCAAGCGTATCATTTTCTTTTTGAAAACAACCCATGATTATCAACAATCAATCCTTACGTTTTAACACGCGAAACGCTACCCTTGTCGTTTCAGTTTCAATATGTGGAAACTGGACTGTTTTCGGACGACTAAATAAAATACTTAACCCTTTCCAAAAATTCCCAAATTTTTACGGGTCGTCCTAATCAACCCAAAAATGATTGTATAAAAATATCGGGGTCCAGTTTCTTATCAATAATTTATAGAAAATCGTTTACCGAACCGTGATCAGATTTGTCACATTCTGATCACAGTTTGTGGAAAAATTCGTCAAAAATTCCTCGTATGTCCGTTTATCGAAATTCCAGTTTGAGGGTCACAAATACATCCGTGACCATCTTAGATAAAAGTTTCAGGGGCTGGTTCGGTTCGGGTTTTAAGTTGTGATCGAAAACGCACAGCCCAATTTACTGCAGTAACAAACAGCCTTAGCTGCTGTCACGAAAACAGGTTTTTAAAATAGTAACCGACATCAGAAAAATACGATTCCAGCGCCATTTTCTTCGTTTTTCGAAATGACACGATTTAGGCTTTTGAAATTCCGTTTTTCGAGTTTTTAAAGTCCGTTTACAGCCTGATGAAGGCGGCTGAAACAGTGACTCAGCTTGCTGTTTTGCGGTTTAGATGTTATTAAATCGTGTTATAAGTGTCCGATTAGCGGGTTAAACAAGAAAACAACTTTTGTACACGTTAAAACACTTTTACCCGAGTAAATCATTTTTACACAAGTTCATGTTTCGTGTGTGGTAGAGTTTCACCTTTTAACCCTTGTGTTAACTAAAAACGAGCTTATATGAAGATACATGATCTTACAAAGTCGGGTTAAACGGTGATCCGAGCTACCACATCATAGATCGGGTCTCAAAAATAACAATTTTCAAGTCCTACAACTTTTACACAAGTTATATGCTATTAACCACCACTTTTATAGTTTTTACTAGACTTTTGATCATCATCTTTCATTTTAACGAGATTCAACCGACAATATTCCTTTTACCCACTTTAGATAAGTGTAAAAACAAGTTTTAAGTGGTATACCTCTAGCTCGGGGCTAGGGAAGAATCGTGATGAAAAACGCGTGGATAAAAGCTAACGGAAGTGGTCCTTCGCGTTCCGAGTGCACCAAAGCTCCTAATATGCGACCTTTGACGTGTGTATGCTCTTGGAATGATGAAGACAAGAACCGAAAGTATGATGGTGGGTGAGGGGAGTTCGGCCGAGACTTAGAGAAGAGAGGGAGAGTGTTGTGGTCTTGAGTTGTGAGTGATGAAGATCATATGTGTTTAAGGTTTAACTTATAGACAATTTTGTGGTGATTAACCATTGGGTTTAATGTTGTTTAGATACTAGACAAAGGGGAATTAAATAATCAAATAGTACTAACCATGTCCCCCCATAGTTAGGGACGGTTAGGATGGGGGGGGGGGGGGGGTCTTAGTCCACTTCCAACTAGATAGTTAAGTGTTAGCTAGGTTAAGTTAAGTAATTAACTCGGTTACTAACGTGTAGTATGTTATAGCGGGTGTTAGGGTAATCAGGGACCCTAACTAGCTTAGAAAAAGATAGATAGTGAAAATAAAAATATTTTCATGTTCCGGGTAAAGTCCGGTTGTTCGGTTGGATAATAATCCGTTAAAGTGTTACAAAGCTTTAAAGTGTCGTTATTGTACTTTTAGTGACACCATTTAATTTCCAACACTTTAGAAAGTGTCTAGTGTTATTTTCTCATATTTTGGCACTTTACTAGTCAGCTAGAAGCTGGTTTGTTTATTTAAGTGCTGTGTTTGGTACTTAAAGTACGTTTTAGGCACATCCGAATCAGTGTATCTTATTCCTAGAGACGCGGTACCACAACCCTTATATCCCTACACTCACTACCAGTGTAGCAAAAAAATATATGAGGCTCTTAACAGGCCTTAGAGGCAGTGTCTGCCTGATGCTGGTTATTTCAGCATGTTCACTGTGTATCCGTTTAGTGCTACTGTGCTTTTTGTGCATCATGTTTGTCACTAAGGTGCCGTATGTAAATAATGTAGTGACAGCATATAAAGTATGATGCAAGTAAGTGCATGTATCAGTATGCAGGTAGCAGTTTATCAGCTAGTTTCAAACAAGCACAGTAATTAAGCAGTAATTAATCATTAATTAAGTTGTACGGATACCTGGTTTAGTGCGGGTTGTCACACTGGGGGTGATGGTGCAAGAAGTTACAGAGAGTTTAGAGGAGAGGGGAGGCTGTTTGTTTGATGTTGGGTTCATTTATTGAGTTTATGATTGTTTATTATAATATTTTGGATAAAATGACTAAAATACCCTTATGTAGGGTTGACTTAGTCAACTTTAACCATGAAAACTAATTGTGTTATGACTAAAGGACATAACCTGATTGGTTTTTCAAACATTAAGTATGTTTTCTGAGGATATTAAAGATAAAGAACATACTTTGATATTTTAAACATACATAAAGGACGAACTTTGAAATTTACTCTTAATTTAATATTAAAAACTCTGCCAATATTTTTAAAGACCAGATCTGTGTTGGTTGATTTGGGGATGGGTGGTTGATGGTGGTTGATTTGGGGATGGGTGGTTGATGGTGGAGGCGGGTATGGGTTTAGGAGGCGGAGGTGTGGTGGTGGAAGGGGATGGCGGTGGTGGGGAGTGGTGATGGCGGCAAGGGAGGTGACGGTGGTGGTGGTTTTTAGTGAGAGAGAGAGAGAGAGAGTAGAAAGACTATGTTGATGAATATAATAAAAGCAAGGGTAATTTTGTAATTTCACATGGACTTAACTGAGAAAACTAACCCACGTCCCCTCCAGGGACTATCAGCGTAACACACTGTCAAACCACAGGGACTATGAGTGTAATTTCCAAAATCTGGGGACTATAGATGAAACTTTGCAAAACCACAGGGACTATCCGTGCATTTTACTCTAAATAAAAAGTTGGCTATTGTTTCAAACTCAGCTACCAACTCATCACGGATTAGGATCAAATACAAAGGCTCCTAAAATAAGCCCACTACACAAAAAAAAAAAAAAAAAAAAAAAAAAAACCCTAAACACCCACCACCACCACCCAAAAACCTAAACCTCCCCCCCCCAACCATCACCCACAAAAAAAAAAAAAAAAAAATGTTGCCGGGAGGGGGGGGGGTTAGGTTTTTTGGTGAGTTATAGTTTTTTTTTTTTCTGCGCGGGGGTTGGGGGGGGGGGGTAGGTAGCTTTTAGGTTATTGGACACGTGTCACTCTATAAATCGTTATTACACTTCTAACAATTAAGAGTCTTTATAGAATAACTTAACACACCGATCACATGATCTATATATATACCACCCACATTTGTTCCCACTTCCGTGCTTAACATTAGTCCATTACCCCCTTTCGAAATGCCATCGTTCTTGACATTATTCCGTCTCCGGAGTAACTCTTCCGACAGTACCGAAGAGCTCATTGACGACGGTCCCATTTCGAACGCAACCGAGTGCTACGCCTGCACCCAAGTAGGCGTCCCCGCCTTCCACTCCTCAAGCTGTGATCGCGCTAATCAACCCGAATGGGAAGCCTCCGCAGGCTCTTCTCTCATCCCCATCCGTGACCGCCCCGGCTCCAAAACGGTATCCAACTCGTCATCCAACGACCGCCCGAAGTTTTCCTCGTCGGGGTTCCTTAACCGCATTTACGACCCTCGCAGCAAACAAGTCCAAAGATGGAACAAATTCTTCTTGTTCACCCGCGGAATGGCGTTGGTTGTCGACCCGCTTTTCGTCCACACGCTGTCAATCCGCAGTGGCAGCGCCCCGTGCCTTTACATGGACGGGTCGCTAGCCGCAGTGTTGGCTGTCCTCCGGACGTTGGTGGACGCCATTCATCTTGTTTACATGTTGGTGCAGTTCAGGATGGCTTATGTGTCACGGGAGTCACTTGTGGTTGGACGTGGGAAGCTTGTAAGGGACCCTTGGTCTATCGGTTTGCACTATGTCGGCTCACTCAAAGGGTTCTGGTTCGACGCCTTCGTCATACTTCCGGTCCCTCAGGTTATCAGTCTGAAATAGTTATTTCACATGCAAAAAAACTGTCCCGATGATACACATAAGATTTCCTATATTTTAGTTAATCATTTACGCAAAAGTTAAAAAATTTTCTCGTCCCAATAATAATAAAATTAATAGTATTTCTCCTGTCCCTCATGTTATTCCTCTGAACCACTTATTTTACATACAATCATTAACTCAACTCGATGATACACAACATATTTTCCATATTTTGGTTATACTCAGTTATGCAAAAATGAAAAATTTACACGTCCATAGTAATAGTAAGAATACCAAAACTATATACTCATTTATTTGAACAATAAAACCGAAAATTAGTTATTTTTATTTTTCCTAGACCATCATGTAGTGTTGTTTCATTCTAGTAGCTTAAATCAGTGAAAAATGTTTTTTTTTATTCTTTTCTTGATATGTATTTGATGATATTATATGTACTTTGTATGTTATAAAGTTTCAACTTTTTTTTTTAGATTTATATCATCTTAAACTTTATATATTTTTGATATTTCAAACATTTTCTTTTATGATGATATGCATATTATATATATATACAGGGCAATGATCCGTTAGAAACCACTCTTTATTACGAGAACCGTAAGAAGCAATATGAACATAACCAAAATTATTTAAATAAGTTTAAAAAACACACAAAAATTTCCTTTTTTTAATTTTTCGTTAAAATCGCAACTTTTTATTTTAATAAAATTCTATTTATTTATTTTTTAGCATTTAGTTGTAGGGTTTAACTTTAGGGTTTAGTTTTTAGCATTTAGTTGTAGGGTTTAACTTTAGGGTTTAGTTTTTAGCATTTAGCTTGGATGTGAGGGGAGGGGAGGGGGGTGGTTAGCTTTTTGGTGGGGTTTTGGTGAGGTATAGTTTTTTTTTTTTGTGGGGGTGGGGGTATATTATATATATACAGGGCAAGGATCCGTTAGAAACAATCCTTTATTGTGAGAACCGCAGGAAAAAATATGAACATAACCAAAACTACTGAAAAAAGTTTAAAAACCACACAAAAAATTTCCTTCTTTTAATTTTTCCTTAAAAATCGCAACTTTTTATGTTAATAAAATTTTATTTATTTTTAGCATTTATTGTGTGGGTTTAGTTTTTAACATTTAGCTTGGATGGGGTGGGTGAGAGTTTAGGTTTTTTTTTTTTTTTTTTTGGGGGGGGGGGGGGGGGGGGGGGGGAGGTGTTTAGGTTTTTTGGGGGGTTTTGATGAGGTATAATTGTTTTTTTTTTGGGTGGGGGTGGGTGGAGGTGTTTAGGATTTTGGGTTGTGGTGGGGTGGGGGTGAGTGTTTAGGTTTTTGGGTAGTGATGGAATGGATTAATTTTGTTGTATTCATATTGTTTTCTCGTAGTTATCGTAATAAGAATGGTTCACACATGAACCCTACTAAAGACATACTAATTATTGAAAGTTTAGTATTACATCTTTGAGTAAAATGCACGGATAGTCCCTGTGGTTTGGTGAAATTTCACCTTTAGTCCCCAAATTTTCAGAATTACACTCTTAGTCCCTGTGGTTTGACAAGTTGTTATTCGGATAGTCCCTAAACCGGACACAAACATGAACAAAGGTCGCGTTTGATTATTAAATAAACGAACACAAACAAGAAATTTCGTTCGTTTTGTTAAATAAACAAACATAAACAAAGGTCGCGTTCGTTTATTTATGTTCGTAAACGTTCGGTGACTTATTCATTTGTGTTCGATTGTTCATTGATGTTTTTAGTTTTTATATTTTACTTAAATACTTCAAAATCCCGAAAAATAAAATATTTAATAAGTGTCAGTGTATTATATATTTTGTTCATGAATGTTTGTTTGTGTTTGTTTATTTCCATTTGTGTTCATAAACATTAGTTTGTTCCCGTTTTTTGTTCATTAACATTCGTCGTTTTCTAAAATTAACAAAAAAAACACAAATGAACACGAATAAGTTTATTTTCTTAACAAACAATCACAAAAATAAAATCTCGTTCTTTAATTGTTTATGAACGGTTTGTGAACACATATATTTCTTAACAAACGAACATAAAAAGGGTCTTTTTCGTGTTCCTTCGGTTCGTTTGCAGCCCTAGGAACAATATTCACAAATTTAATCACAAATCTTTTCTAATCAATCCATTTATCCCATAAATTGATTACCACTCCTATATTTTCGTATCAATACTACATTAATTTGTATATATTTAACATAACAAAATTATATAATATAATACACGATTTTTGCTTTTATCATAATATAAAAAAATATAATAAATTAAGTTTAAATATTATATCATTGAAGAAAAACTTAAAAAATAAATGTTTAAACTGTTACCAAATTAAAATATATTACATAAATAAAATTGTTACAAAATTGCACAAAGGGAAATCTATTTCTCTATCACCTCATTATATTTTTATAACAAACCCCACAAGGGCTCATGATGTTTGTATCACGGAATATCGTTTAGAGCATTATAAATAACAAATTAAGCAAAATTTCTACCTTTTTTGCTATGGTTTTTCGAATATTAGTGAAAGATTTCAAAACGACTTTATGTTTTTGGTTAATTACTAAGGGAAGGGTGTGGTATAAAACCACTAGGTGCTTTATCACGCCACCTTAGTTCCACCTTATCGCCACATTACGTAGAGGGCTTTAAAGCCACTTCTTTTAACTTGCAGGGTGTGGTTTAAAGCTCCCCCTTTAATCTATAGCGCCCCCCTCTAACCAATCTCAGCCTTCATCCCCTCAATTCTGCTCGTTAACACAATGGCGAGGACATGATAGCGCCACAGGGACGCTATGGTGGCTGAGGTGGCGGGGTGGCGTTAACCCACACCCATCGGCCTAATCATTGTTAACTTAATGACAATCCTACACTGGTATTTGCTATATGCCACTTGGCCAAGAGCACTTATATCATGTATAAAAGTTTGGACCATTAAGAAATACAAATTCCTAACTCTGGCTTTATGCTTTAACCTTAGCATGTCATGTATAAAAGTTTGGAGCATTAAGAAATATAAATTCCGAACTCTGGCTTTATGCTTTAACCTTAGCATAAGAGTAACAAACCATAATCATACCCTCTTTTCAGGTTGTATTCTGGTTAATAGTGCCTAGATTAATACGAGAAGAGCGAGTCCAGGCAATAATGAGCATCCTCTTGGTCCTTTTCGCCTTCCAATTCATACCCAAAGTCTACCACTCAATGTCGCTAATTAGAAGAATGGCGAAAGTCACTGGTTACATCTTTGGCACTATTTCGTTGGGTTTCACCCTTAATATCATCGCCTACCTCATCGCTTCTCATGTAAGTATGGTCTTCTTCATGTTTGTCGCTATAAATATATGTTTATTTAAAATTTTACACTCATCATAATGCACTTATGTAATTTCGTTATACACCTTCCTTATCTCCCGTTATTTCCACTAGTTTTTAAATGTCTATGTGATTATCGAGATTCTTTACTTGAATTTGTAATCTATTTAACATGCAAGACATTTTCTTTGGTGATAAAAAGGTTAGTGACGGAGGATAATGATATCAAGTGATCGTGTATCATAATTCACCTGTGGTTCATGTACTCATATCACTCTGATAATCGTAAAGAGTGCTTGTTAATTTATGACAGGTTGTGGGTGGATGTTGGTATGCTTTGGCGATACAAAGGGTGGTTTTGTGCCTACGGAAACAATGCAATGAGAAAAACGCGTGTAATCTAGCTTTGTCGTGTGCCAATGATGTTTGCTACGAGTTTTTATCACACGAGGGAACATTTGGTGACCGTTGTGCTGGAAACTCAACCACTTATTTCGATAGAACGTTGTGTTTAGATATGGATGGTTCTTACAACTTTGGCATTTACAGAATGGCACTTCCTGTTGTTTCTAGCAACGCGCGAACCTTCAAGATTCTATACACCATTGCATGGGGTCTCTTTAGCCTTGGTACATTTGGAAACGATCTTGAGCCAACAACTAATTTGTTTGAAGTGATGTTTAGTATTTGTGTCGTGCTAAGCGGGTTGCTACTCTTCATTTTATTAATCGGTAATATTCAGGTAAATACACGTCTTGCTTTGATTGTTTTCGTGTGCAATATTTAGTTAGGACCAACAAAAATCTAGGATTATATTGTATTCAGACCAAACAATCTCGGTCAATTTTTACAAAGTTGGACCAACAAAATTGGATCAACAAAATTGGATATTGGTTCAGGTTCAGAGTTTAGTTTGGTCCGGACTAGAAACCGTCATGATAATATAGTAGGGATAATTATCATCTTTATTTTAAGATCAGCTGAAAGAGTATAAAACTTCCTTGATCTTCATTCATGATTTTACAATTGTATATATAGTGTACAGATGGGATCTCCTATCATAATGGAGATATACACATAACAAATATAAAGATTTGTTTGGTGAGATTTCCTAAATTACATAAATGTCTATTATTATGGCTATTATCAGCATCTATTTTGAGTTATCACTAGTTAGTGTGTTACATGTGTCATGCATGTTAGTGGGAGCATGCATAAGGCCACCTGGGCACTCCACAAGATAAGGCTTTGCGGCTTTGAACCCGGACTAGCACACCGTAGTCACCTCTGCGAGTTAGGCGTGCGGGTATGCGAACCCAGCACGGGTATGCGCTTGAGATTGATGATTTTGATGATGGTTGTTGACTTCCAACGATCATATAACCATTTACATTAAAAAATTGTTTTATTTATTTTTTAAACCATATAAATAATCCTCTCTTTCTCAAACCATTTCCACTCTAAACCATCTCATTTATTAAATTCTTACTCATTTTCATTCTCATCAATCTTTATTTCCTAGAGAAATAAAGACTTGGGTATTTACTTACTAACAAACGATTACGAAGACAATTTTTCAACCGATAGTAGCTTACTTTATTTCGTAGAGAAGCTTGAGGAACTCGAAGCGGAAGACATGACAACACATCGTTGACCATTCCAAAAAAATCCTGAAGCATGATCGCGTACAATGTAACAAAAATCTTATTAACGATTATTTACTGTTTTCGTATACCGAAACGATTATTCCTAAATATTGTTGGTGATATTGAAGCACAATATCCTTGATTTCAAGAGGGATATGATGGGCGGTAAAAAAAGAGTTTTACAACGATACAAAAGTTACATCAGCCATTAAACAACTCGCGACCGGTCATACGCCAGACGAGAACGACGAGTATTTACAAATGGCCCAAAGGACTTCGCGATAGTGCCTACAATTTTTTTGCGACGCTGTTAACCAATTGTACGGAAATGAGTACATGTGTAGGTCGACAAGCACTGACATAGCGAATTTATAGAAAAACCACGAGGAAAAACACCACATTTAAGGGATGCTAGGTTGCACTAATTGTACGCATCTTGTGTGGAGGATATGCCTCTCGGCGTTACGAGGCCAGTATATGAGAGGTGATCATGAATACCTAACTGTCAAGGTCGAAGCGGTCGCGTCACAAGATTTATGGTTTTGGCATGCGTAGTATGGACAACCCGATTCACTACACGAGTACACGACATCAACGTTCTCCAATAGTCTCCAATATACCTTGTTGAACAGAATAGAAACACACCTAAGTGTCCATTTCAAGTGAATGGACATACATACAAACGTGAATACTATTTAACCAATGAGATCTACCCTACTTGGTCAATGTTTGTAAAAACGTTTCCATATCCCGTCGATATGGAAAAAGGGGCATACTTAAGAGACCTACGCGTGCTATGACGGTGAACAAGATTATTAGCGAGACGTATACGTGCATGATACTTCACGAGTGGCATGCGTTTTCACCGGCCAGTCGACAACCCCGTTTTTGACAACACAATGCTTGCGGAATTAATGGATAGTGATACGCATTATTGACTTAGAAATGATCTTCTCGTCCATCTTGCAACTCAAGATCTACCTTACCTCAAGGAGGAAAACGATTAGTAGTATGAATTTTGTATTTTTTTCGGTTTTTTAATTACTTTGCTTTGAATTATCTTTTTTATTATTATTATTCAATGAAGTTTACTTTTTATCTAACATTTTACTATTTTTATATTAGAAAAAATAAAAAAAATTTATGGCATTGGTAGGCGCCGCCAGTACTTACTAGTTAATGGGTACTTTGCACTAAACTTGACGTGGCGGGTCATGGTTGGTCGGGCCTAGGGTACTTACCCTTGAGTGCCTCTTCCTTCTTGGTGGGTAGTTAGTAGTTGAATGTGGCATTTAGTAGTGTTCATAAAATGAAGTATATTTCCCTCCCTGACTTTCTTAATCATTTTCATTGCTACTTGTTTTAACGTAACAATTGGTATCAGAGTTTTACTTCCTTGGCTCTCCACCACTCATCATGGAACATAAATAAAGCGTTGGAGAAAGCTATGAAGAATTGCAAACAAATGAAGATAGCCTTATTAGGATTAGATATTAAGCTAGATATACATTAATAAGTATAATGTATTTATTTCTGTTAAGTTTTATTATTATTATCATTAGTGGCGGTTATATGTTTAACCGTCGTGTATATATGTATGAATGATTAACATATATTATTCACCAATTCGAAATATACGAACATCATTCTTTCATTCATTCGATAAACCCTAATCTACAATTATCAATCAATAAAGTGGTATCAGAGCCATAACGATCCACACTCGTAAACCTCTAAATCGCTGCAAACTCTTATCAATTTTCTTCAATATAAATGACAACAACAAACGGCGGAATTCAAACTCAGATCACAAAACTATTGGGAAAAAATTATTATCATTGGCACATACAAATGAAGGTTTTACTAGAATCGCAAGATCTATGGACCGGTGTAGAAGAAGGATACAATCAATTAGCGGCCGGGGCTTCGGAAAATGATCAGAACGCTCATAGAGAAAAAGTTAAGAAAGACAAGAAGGCTCTTCATGTTATATTTCAGGCAGTGAGAGAGACCGTATTAGAACGAATTGCAACAAGTAAAACATCAAAAGAAGCGTGGAATATTCTTCACAAGGCTTACAGGGGAGAACAAAGAGTCAAAACGGTAAAATTACAAACCCTAAGATGTGAGTTTGATTCATTACGAATGAAAGATAGTGAATCTATAGAGGAGTACATAAACAGAACTACGGTTATAGTGAATCAATTAAGATTAAACGAAGAAAACATTACGGAACAACGAATAGTCGAAAAGATTCTTCGTAGTTTAGCCAGAAAATATGAATCAGTTGTAGTAGCCATAGAAGAATCGAAAGATATGACAGCCATGTCAACCGAAAAATTACTAGGGATCTTGCAATCTCATGAACTTAGGCTGAAACAATATGATGAATCACCCGTAGAACAAGCATTTCAAATGCAAGGCTCAATTCAGAATCGATCAAGATTCTTCAGATCAGATTTTAATGGAAAAGGAAGAGGTAGGGGACGAGGAAGATTCAGCGGGCAAATCCGCTGTTATAATTGTCAAAAACTGGGTCACACGACACGTTTTTTTTTCCAAAAAGGTGAAGAGAATGATAAGAGCAACAATGCTCTGTTACATGAAGAAGAGTCGGAAGATGGGAATGATGAAACCCTATTTATGATATTTAATGTAGAAGAGATAACGAAAGAGGATTGCTGGTATTTAGACAGTGGATGTAGACATCATATGACCGGTAAGAAGAGCTTGTTCATTTCACTAAATGAATCGGAAAAGAAGGAAGTAAGAACTGGAGACGAAAAAGGCTCAGTGTATTAGGAAGTGGTGATGTAGCCATCAAAGTAAGAGGAATAGAGAAAAGGGTACCCAACGTTTTTTATGTTGAAAGTTTAAAACATAATTTATTAAGCGTGGGACAATTAGTGCAGAAGGGTTATGAGGTAAACTTCCATAACCATGAGTGTGTTATCAAGGATCCCACTGGAAAGCATATGGGTTCAGTTCGGATGACCGGAAATAAAATATTTCCACTAAACTTAAACTATGATGTTACCCCGAGAGTATGCAACATAATGACTCAAGATATCTCAGTCTTGTGGCATCGTCGATATGGCCACATAAATTTCGAGACACTACATAACATGGGAGTAAAGGAAGTGGTAAAGGGTTTACCCAAGACGGCTGCCAAACCATCACATAGCATATGTGAAGGTTGTTTGTTTGGAAAGCATGCTCGGAAAGCATTTCCTAAACAAGCGACATGGCATGCCACTAAACCTTTGCAATTAATACATTCCGACATATGTGGTCCGATGAGAACTGCATCTATAAGTGGATGTAAATACTTCATCACCTTTATAGATGATTTCTCAAGAAAGACTTGGGTGTATTTTTTGAAACTAAAATCCGATGCTTTAATAAAGTTCAAAACTTTCAAAAGATTGGTGGAGAATCAAGGGGATGCCAAGATAAAGACTATACGCACGGATAGGGGAGGAGAATATTGCGGACATGAGTTTCAAAATTTCCTCAAAGATAATGGCATACATCATCAACTTACTACTAGTTACACACCCCAGCAAAATGGAGTGGCAGAACGAAAAAATAGAACCCTTATGGAACTCAGCCGAAGCATGATGAAGATGAAAAGATTGTCACACATTTATTGGGCTGAAGCTGTATCATGTGCTACTTACCTCATCAATCGACCAACGACGAAAGGAGTGCAAGACATAACTCCTCAGGAAGCTTGGAGTGGAAGAAAACCAAATGTCTCTCATTTAAGAATTTTTGGAAGTGTAGCATATTCTCATGTTCCGAAACAACACCGAGGGAAGCTAGATGATAAAACGGAGAAGGTGATTATGATAGGCTACAGTGAAACAAGCAAGGCTTACAAGTTGTATGATCCAGTGAACAACAAAACTATTATTAGCCAAGATGTGATATTCGACGAAAATCAAGACTGGGAAGGATCTGATAAACAACAAAATGATGCAAGCATCCAACTAACCTTCCCGGACACTAGGATTACAGACGATGAAAAGGAAGCGGCAGTCCATGTTAATGAATCTGCTGCATAAAATAATAATCATGACAACAATGAAGACAATGACGATGAAATAGTTAGACAGAATCAGAACGATGAGGAAGCAGACTCGTCATCATCAACATCTTCGGAGAATGCAGAAATGAGAACCAAAAGTCTAGCCGATGTATATGCCAATTCAGAACCCCTCACACAAGAACAAGTAGAAGACTTATATGACAATCAGCAAGCAACCAAAGATGTAGCAAGTTTTGTATTATATGTTGATGCAGATCCAATCACGTACAGAGAGGCTAACAAGGAAATGAAGTGGAGAGAAGCGATGGATAGGGAAATGTAATCAATAAAGAAAAATGATACATGGGAATTAGTTGATCCTCCAAAAGATCAAAAACCCATTGGAGTTAAATGGATCTACAAAACCAAATACAATGAGCATGGGAATGTGATAAGTACAAGGCTAGATTAGTGGTTAAAGGCTACAATCAAAAGTACGGAGTGGACTACCAAGATGTTTTTGCTCCAGTCATACGTTTTGATACGGTGAGACTAATATTGGCATTGGTGGCTCGAAACAATTGGTATTTACACCAAATGGACGTTAAAACTGCATTCTTGAATGGAGATCTAAATGAACAAGTGTACATTGAGCAACCGGAAGGATACATCAAAATGGGAGAAGAACAGAAAGTATGTCATCTCAAGAAAGCTTTATACGGTCTTAAACAAGCCCCGAGGGCATGGTATAGCAAGATTGATAAATTCTTCAAATCAAACGGTTTCAAGAAATGTGTATATGAACATACACTATTCATTAAGAATACAACAACTTCTAAGATGGTAATCTGCTTGTATGTTGACGACCTTATAATAGCTAGTGATTCTCTACAAATGATAAATCAACTCAAAGATTCAATGAAGAAAGTGTTCGAAATAACTGATTTAGGAATTTTACATTACTTCTTGGGCATGGAAGTTAAATATAAGGAAGGAAATATTGCATTATCTCAGCAAAAATATGCAAAAGGTTTACTAAAGAAATTCAATATGGAAAGATGTAATACAATTTCTACTCCTATGGAATATGGTGAACGACTATCGAAAAATGGTCTTGAAGACGAGGTAAATGAAAACTTATATAGAAGTCTAGTAGGGTGCCTCATGTATTTAACAAATACTCGGCCGGATATAATGTTTGCGGTTAGCAAAATAAGTCGTTTCATGGAGAAACCAAAGAAAAGCCACTGGGAAGCAGGAAAACGAATCTTGAGATATATAAAAGGGACAATAAATCATGGAATCATATATTCAAAGGGAAGTTAATCGGGTTTAGCGACAGTGATTATGCTGGAAACGTAGATGACAGCAAAAGCACGTCTGGATACGTTTTTCACTTAGGATCGGGAGCAATAGCATGGCAATCCAAGAAATAAAAGGTTGTCGCATTATCTTCGACTGAAGCAGAATATATTGCATATCACTGCAGGATGTCAAGCACTATGGATGAAGGGGATCCTCAATGAACTCAAAATGAATATGGATTATCCACTGGTGATCTTCTGTGACAACAAATCCACCATTTGTTTGGCCAAAGACCCGGTTTATCACGGGAAAAGCAAGCATATTAGAGTGAAGTACCATTTCATACGTGATCTAGTCAAGGAAGACGAACTAGAAGTGAAGTTCTGCACCACTAAAGAGCAAGCCGCATATATACTCACAAAGGCACTGCAGCCTAAGGATTTTCTTCGTCTCAAAGAGCTCCTGCATATTACAGCTATCTAGCTTACGGGAGGGAATGTTAGGATTAGATATTAAGCTAGATATATATTAATAAGTATAATGTATTTATTTCTGTTAAGTTTTATTATTATTATCATTAGTGGCGGTTATATGTTTAACCATCGTGTATATATGTATGAATGATTAACAGATATTATTCACCAATTTGAAATATACGAACATCATTATTTCATTCATTCGATAAACCCTAATATGCAATTATCAATCAATAGGCCTAATAAGGACATCAGAAAACGAAGATGGACTAATAACGACATAAATAACAATTGGTATCTGAGATGTATCACCAGAACCTTAACTAGATTGATCAGAAGATGGACTAATAACGACATCAGAAAATGAAGGACTTAAATGAGAAGGACCGGGGTTATCTTCATCATCAGGTGAATCAACTAGATCTACATTGTATAGTTCTTTTGTGATTAATTTGCAATTGGAGGAAATAGAAATTATTGGAGACACCATCTGCATCGTAGAACTAATCTGGACCAGTTCCCATGTTGGTTTGATTCCCTTTTTGCTGGTCAACGTAATAAGATTCGATGATGATCGTGGTTCTTTTGTTATACACCCTGTAAGCCATTTGTGAAGCTAAATGGCCAACAAAGCAACGTTCATCACTAATAGCAGCTAATTTTATAAGAATATTAGTGGTGTTTAAAAGAGTGCAAAAACATCAAACAGGCTTGAAATAGTTGATGAACGATTTTCTTATGAAAATGAGCTCATAAGCAGTTTTCTTCTTATGTTTCACCATGAGTGCCCTGTTAACAACATAACAGGCTGTCAAGGGCGGACTTACCCCTAGCCCAAGGTGGACGGGCGCACCCCTGGGAAAAAAAAAATTAGTGCTATTTTCCGTCGAAAATCCCGTCCGCACCCCTTGGATTTTTTTGTCCGCGCCCCTTGATTTTTTTCATCCGCACCCCTTGGAATTTTTCGTCCACACACCTTAGGTAAAAAACGTTATCGATTTATATTTTAAATTTTTTAGTAAACTCTAATTAAAAAAAACTACCTAAATTATATAAACTTATACTACCCAACTTAACCCAAATACCCAATACCTTAACCCACTATTTCATTAAACATAATTAGCCCACTAATTACTAGCCCATTAACCAAACTCAACCTAAGTTCAAACTATAATAATTAAAATAAGCCCAATAGTCCTTTAGAATTCCTCCCGCGCTCCCTCTTTTGGGTCGTCTCCTGCCAACGATCATCGAACACAAGAGCAACCACAACAGCACGTCATCAGCAGCCGCAAACCACTGCCGTCCGACACCAAAGGGTAACAAAATTCTTAAATAGGTTTGAAATTTCATGTGTTTTGATGTTGTTTATGGTTGTTTAGTTGATTTTTAGGGTGATTATGTTGTTTAGATGATTTTTAGGGTGATTACACACGATTTCTAGGGTTGAAAATTAAAATCAAAACATTATGTTATGGAGCGATGAACTTATGGATCAATTTGTTTGTGATAGGAACCATGAGTAGGGACGTTATGGCGCAATTTCTTTTGTTTTACATGACCCGACCCGAACCGACCCGATACGAACCGATTTTTTTACTTATATACATAGTGGCCTAAAATTTTTAAAAATGTTCTGCACCCCCATGGAAAAATTCATAGGTCCGCCACTGCAGGCTGTATTGATTGCTTCATCCGATAAAATGATAGGAGGCTTTAAGTCAATCAACATGGTCGGTGTCGTTTCAATCAAAGTTTTGTTCTTTCTTTCTGCGGCCCCATTTTGCTACTGAGGAGTTGCTGCTGCACTTAATTGCCTTTGAATTCCTTTTTCTTCACAAAAAGAGTTGATGTCATCATTCTTGATCTCCGTACCATTATCACTACAAATGACGATCACCTTCTTCTTGAGAATATTTTCAATCTTCACTATAGAACCTTTGAGAAGATCAGCAGTTTCACTTTTGGCTTAGAGAAAACAAACAAACAAAACCTATAAAAACCATCTGTAATTACCAGACAAGATGAACTTTTAGCAATACTTTTAACATTTACAGGTCCAAACAAATCCATATACAACAACTGTAATGCAGTGTCAATTGAATTTTCAACCTTAGACTTGTGAGGGCTTTTACGCTGCTTTCCTTTGGCCCAGGCTATGCAATTTTCTAAAAAAATGAAATCTTTGTATGAAAAACCTCATACAAGATTCTTCCAAAGTACGCCTTTGAATCAAAAGTTTTAGAAATCAAACAAGTATGAGAGTTTGTTTTAAAAGACTCATCGAGTTCCAGAACATAGTTGTTGTTTTCCCTTGCAGCCTTCATTAAAATAAGCTCTTTTGGAATATCAAATTCTTGTCTAACAAACAGACATTTTGTTTCATTGAAGAGCACATTCATTCTTTTGTTAAGGACTTGTTACGCAAATAATAAATCGAAGCACAATTCAGGAACTAGGTTATCATCTTCAAGAGAAAATTCACCATGCATAACATTCCCTAAACTAGTCATCTTTCCACCTTTTTTTATTACCAACAAATCTAATGAAACCACCATTTAACTTTTTGAAATCAGACAACAGCTCCTTCAGCCCGATCATATGACGAGAGGATTCACTATCTACATACCACTGGTTGTAGATAGTCTTCTAGGATATACTCTGTCATTAAAGAAGGAAATCGATGAGAAATTGGCACCCACGTTGCTGTAAACTTGGGTCTATTAGGATTTTCAAATACATAAACATTTAAAGATATTTTACATTCTTTTCCAAAATTTTGAATTTATTTGAAAAATACATGGCCTCTCATGATTTTATGTATTGATAGTTTTATTTTATAGATGATGTGTGTATGGAGTTTGATCTTATTTATTTTGTAGTTCCTAATCACATGCCCTTTATCCCCACATTTAAAACAATAGATATGTCTTCTATGGTTAGTTATAAATGTTGAGGTTTGAGAAGTTGAAAATTGAGATTGCCGTCTTTGTCTTGTTGCCCAGAATCTTGTTGATGAACAATGAATATAACAATGAACGAATCAACATAAACTAACCTTTATTTCTGAAAGAATAAATGATTGTGAATCTGTACAAGTGAATTGTTTTTACAATAGAAATATCTAACCCTATTTATACTAATCGAAGAGGTGCGAATCCAATAGACGTGTCCCTTGACGAAGAGTCGTGTCCTTTGATCTTGTGGCTCTCAATCGATTTGAAAGGTTGTGTCCCTGTGTTGTTGTTTCCTGTCGTCGATCAGAGAAGGGGTGTGTCCCCTGGATGTGTCGATTCCAATATGTAGGTTACTAACTTTCGTTTTGTCGCATCTAGTCCCCGCACTTCTATCACTAATCTAATTCTAATAAAAACTATCTGTTAACTAATTACACAATGAACCCTAATACCTATAGGATGTGAAGGAGATTATGATTTCATTCACCCCCCTAATCTCGAACATCCTTAAGTTGCACCTTGATCTTTCTCCATGTCTTGCTTGCCATTATGTGCTTGTTGAAGTAGATCATTGCAGTCTTCTTTGATTGCCATTAGGAGAGTTGGTTCCTCGTCTTCCTGCACCAGATTTGATTCTTCTCATCTTTGATTTGATTCAGGACAATATGAGGCATAATGACCAAACTTTTGGCAATTATAGCATTTTATCTTGCCTAAATCCTTCCCAAACTTCTTTTGGTTGCTTTTATTCTTGTAAGCATCATGTGATGAATCTTCATCATCTTCTTCTTGTTTGAACTTTCCATCACGCCACTTGCCTTGTGATGAATTGAACCTTCCTTGTCCATTGTTCCCAAAACGCTTTCCACGACTATAGTTCTTGTCGCGTCGCGTATACATAAGTTTCTCTTGATTATATACCGGGTTTTCATCCACCACCGCGGTTCATTCTTCGTAGGCCTTCAATCTTCCAATTGTCTCGTCTAGCGTCGTTGTTTCTAAATCAGCGAATTGTTCAATGGTTGCAACAATTTGAACGAACCTTTTTGGTACATAACTCAGAAGTTTCCGTACTAAAGTTGGTTGATCAAAAGTTGATCCAATACCACTTGCCCTCGTGACAATACTATTTAGTCTTGCAATGAACGAATCGATAGTGTCTTCCTCCTTCATTTTTAACATCTCAAACTCTGTTTTGAGCGTTTGAAGATGTGCCTTCTGCACTCGATCTGTACCGACGTGCCTAGTCTTTAATGCATCCCAAATTTCTTTTGCACTCTTGCAACTTGCAACTTGTATTATCATATCTTCCGGTAGTGCTTGATATAAATAAGCGGTCGCCATCATATCCTTCTTTTCATCCACTTGCGTATTTTCTTTTGGTTGTATCATTTCCCATAATCCGTTTGCCCTCAAAATGGTTTTTATACGGATTGCCCAAACCGTATAGTTTGTAGACTTTAAGATAGGACACTGAAACTGGGAGAACGAACTACCATCTTTAATCACTACCGTGTTTGACGGAGAGGCTCCTCCTGAATCCGCCATAATTTCTTTTCCAACAATTTTCACTTTCTAAACTTTGTTTTTCTTCTAAAACCGAAGTCTATGATTCCAAAAAATTCACACTAACTTTCTAACGTGGAATCAAACCAATTTCTAAACCTTATATAAATTCCAGAAAAATAGAATGTAGAACCTGGAATTTGCGAACCGATCGACTTCTCTTATCGTGATTCTCCGCACGGTTTTCTGATTTTTCTTAACAACCCTCTTGGCTGCGTTTTTTTTTTCTTCCTGCTTGATTCGCGACTCTCTAAACACGAACCAAAAAATCAGCCCCAAACCCGCTTGATTTGCGACTAAACTTCTCAACCAAACACCCTCTTGATGCTTTGGTATCACAAAACTTCTCAGATTTTGTGTCTTTTGAAAATTTCAAACAACCCAAACTTCTCAGATTTGCGATTGCTTCTTCAAACCGGAATACAAACTTCTCAGATTTGCTTCGGTCTTCTTTAATTCGAACCGTAGCCTCTTTCCGTGATTTGAATTAACAAAACTCAGAATCCACACACCCTTAGTGATGATCGGATAAAAAAAATAGAACACCCTCCTGATGACCGATTAACGAACGAACAACAATCGTACCCGCTTGATGCGATTGATGTTAAAAACTTAACAAAGAACAACCCAATCAATGCCTCCTGCGTGATCAGAATTTTCATGGAATTCAACCACCCGCCTGATGATTATCTTCTCGAAACGAATTTGAGCCCTAGGCTCTGATACCACTGTTTCCCAGAATCTTGTTGATGAACAATGAATATAACAATGAATAAATCAACATAAACTAACCTTTATTTCTGAATGAATAAATGATTGTGAATCTGTACAAGTGAATTGTTTTTACAATAGAAATATCTAACCCTATTTATACTAATCGAAGAGGTGCGAATCCAATAGACGTGTCCCTTGACGAAGAGTCGTGTCCTTTGATCTTGTGGCTCTCAATCGATTTGAAAGGTTGCGTCCCTATGTTCTTGTTTCCTGTCGTCGATCAGAGAAGGGGTGTGTCCCCTGGATGTGTCGATTCCAACATGTAGGTTACTAACTTTCGTTTTGTCGCATCTAGTCCCCGCACTTCTATCACTAATCTAATTCTAATAAAAACTATCTATTAACAAATTACATAATGAACCCTAATACTTATTGGATGTGAAGGAGATTATGATTTCATGTCTGGCCTTTTGTATTGCTCGTTCTCTTATCTTGATTTCCTTCTCGATATTTGAATCTATTATGCTTTCGTCAATGTCTTCTTCAAATTCTTACATTGTTGAAATGCTTGAGTCATCTGAACTAGTTGAATCAGTGTATAAAGTACTTTCCTTTGATGAAGAGTAATCATAGTTGCTTTGATCTTGACCGCTTTTGAAATGCCTCACCTTGATCACTTTATTCTTCATTCCCTTCATGTTGAATTCTGGAATTTCTTCTTTCAGGTGTCTCGCTGTTAAACCTATCTTTATCTAATGAAGGTACAAATACAGGAGTACTAATAGACATTTCATTAAATAGGAAATTAAATTGTTCATTACAATTACAACTGGACTAAATAGCATTTGCCCTTTTAAGATTTTTACAATGAAGAACTGAAAAACTATGAGTAGCACCACCAAAACCTACACTACATGTTTCTTCAACCAACACATTATAATTCTCAATTCCTCTTCCAACCTCATTAACACCTAACCCGGCATTTTCTATATCAGAAGCATCAACTTTAAAAAGATCATTCAAAGGATGAGGTGTAGGAATAGGGTCATCGTTATTCATTAGAGGAAGGACAAACAAAACACGTTCAAAGCTGAGCTTATCTATAAATCAAATTCCGGATTTGATATAGCTCCGTCTTTGATCACTTTCAATATTATCGAAGACCTTTTTACTTACACTCCATTTATCAATAACGATCTAAAGTCTAGTTTTCTCATTTCTAGAATTAGTTAGATCTTTAATGAGAGCTTTTCTGGAATTAGTTAGTTTTACAGTGAGATCTTTAATGAGAGCATCTTTACCGAAGTCATTTCTTTTTAAAGCTTTAATTTCTATTAGATAATCACCAAGTTTCAATTTATAAGCGAGCTCCCTTCATTTCATCTCATCATTGATTCTTCAAGTAAATTCATTGGTTTTAGTTAGGAAAACGTGATAGTCATACATATATTTTACTTGTTTAACACATTCATTTGAGCAAGTTTGTCAATTACCTTCAACAATAGCCATCTCCTTAGCTTTGCACGTGCACTTGGGCTCTTGCTCGGCAGTGAGAGCCTTGTCACCTACCACATCATTCTTCTTTCTCTCTACCTTGGAGTCATTAATCACTTGTTTTAACACTTTGCTGCTTCCATTATTGATCTCACCGTCCTATTATTTTCCATCTAGCCAATCCTTCACCTGACCTAGCCTAACACCATCAGCGTTTTTGTGATCTTCTTCCTCTAGGGGTGTGATTTTTTTTCCATCGGTGCTTTACACTTTTGATCCTAGGCATCTTTGATTTCATTGGTACATTCAAACTCTTGGAAAACCAAAGCTTTTTCCCGTTTTCCTGATCAAAAACTTTAGTGTTTGGCTCTTCGGTGATAGCAATGATATGAGTAGGACGCACATTGTTGTTTATTGGCATAGGGTTTTCCTTCCTGAAGTGACTCAACTGCTTGCAATTACAGCATCTCAACTTAGACTTGTCAAACTCCATTGTCTTGGATGCAATCCTATTTCTACATGTCTTCTAAGTGAATCTACTTGCACGAACACTTAGCATGGCCATCCGCCAGTTGAGATCCATCTATTCTAAATCATCCAAATTACCATCTTTAAGATTTATAGCCAACAATGTTGATTATATCTTTAAACATGGGTTAAAAACATAGAACCCTAATCATGTTTATTCAATCATAATCTAAATATAGATACCAAGTTAGAGATACTTACTTGTAGGGATGATTATCTTTGAGGATAAAGATGAACCCATGATTCCCGTTATGGTACCTTGTGTTGATGGATCACACTAGAGAGAACTTTTGTATTGGTGTTCTACGAGAGTTTTTTTATCACCACTTATCATCAATATATAATGGATCAATGAATAATGGTCATGAATAGTGATCCGTTATAAAAACTCTATGTATTCTCTATTAATGGTACCTAAAGGGAAATCATAATTGCCCCTTGAACTAATCAATATTTACAATTACTACCATCAAGTAATTGTCGGGGACTAGTTATGTCATATTTGTAGTGTTACCAAATGATCCGTAAGGCCACATCAACGGGTTATTTCTAACATTCTCCCACTTGGCCGTGTGATCATTTGTAATAAGTATAAGTAAGTTTGGCCAAGTTAAAACATTAATCAATGTTTCAAATTGAAATTGCAACAGAAAAATACAGTCATTGAGTTATTGTCAACTCAAGACCCCCATTAATCATGTTACAACTCCAAATCAAAACATACGTAAATTTTAGACCAAAATGACTGAGGTAAGCCCTTTGAAATTAAATTATATAATTCTTGTCTATACGTCATCAGGTGCACATACGTATTTATAGACAAACAAATTGTGTAATTGAGGAAAAATAATAACTAATCATTCATATGTACGATATACTATTATGTAAGGCCTTTAGTAAAACCAGTCTTTATTATGAGCTCTTAAAAAGACTTTGGGTGTAGACCTTAGTTATCGGATCCGCAAGCATATCATGAAAGTAAATGTATTCGATACAAGTATTTAGGTTCCTCTTCTTGTTCATAAATGAACAATAATTTTGTATCGAAGTTCAATGCAGCACCTCTAGAACTGTTACTGTTCGAGGATATAAGGTAGCTGACTTTTCACAGTAAGTCTTCAATATAGTATTTATATGGAGTTAATAAGTTTATGAGTCCACTGATAAAATTTCAACAACATTTAGTGACAATTGCATTGTTAATTAACAACGTATTATGTCATTATAATTTAGGTTGTTGTTAACAGTTTCTCATGACTCCTCCGTGAGATAGATTTGTCCGCAGACATAAGGATTACCCCAAATTGACTTTTAATTTCTTTTGAACATCATAAAATCAAGGTAAGAATAATCAATCTCTTCTTATAGTCTTTCTCGTTTCTTAAAGATATTGTAAGATGCTTCACAATAATCTAGAGTGATCTAATGTTCATCAATGTGAGCAATATCTAAACGAGTATAGACTTGAACCTTCATAAGGCTTCTAATTAATGAAGCATAAGGAAGTAATCTCATTTATCATTTTATCCTCTTAATGAGAGCAATATTGTTTGTTACATATGTAAGGACCCACTTTAGAGTAAAGCTTATGGCACGAAACTAATGCCCCAATGGGTCTATCTCGGTATATTTTGATATCTCTCATGTAAGTGGTATTTCCGAGATTCATTATATCAAAATATGTGTGAGAAATTATTTTACTTATGTAACATATACTTATCAAAAGAGTGTCATCTATATAAGGATAAGTTTACATTAGTTGCTCCCACTCATCCTGAGGTTGGTACACATAAATCCACTTAATTCGTGATGAAAAGAATTGCATTAAGATTTCGACACATTTTGATGTTTGCTTCAACCCATATATGGATTTCACCGACTTAGAAACTAAGTGTTCTAGACCTTTCAGTTTAGAGCTTTCAGGTTGTTTTGAACATTTAAGTCTTTGTTTAGGGAAAGTTGTTTTAGTATCCATTTAATGTAGCCACAAAAGATTATAAGCTACTAGAACAAAAATGATCCTCAAAGAAACCTTTTGTAAGAAAGGTAAGATGATTCTTTGATAAATAATTCTCTTCTGAGCATAACCATTAACAATCAATCTTGCTTTTAGTGTCTTAACGTTTGCATTTGGATTTAAGTAATTCAACCAAATCCCAAACGTTATTTTGACACATAAAATCAAATTTGCTAATAACAATTTTTATTCCATTTAGAAAATTGATTGATGCTAATGGCTTAATTAGAAGAGGTTTGATCAGTAAACTTTCTAATATCCATTTCAACTTCAGTTAAGGAGGATACATAATCATCAAAGTTAAACCTAGATGACCTTCGTAGTTGATTATTGGGTTGTATTATGAGTTTCAGTTTTATGGATTAACTCTTGATTAAGTTGCTATCATTTTCAAGATTCTAAGTGTGAAAGAGTTGGTGGAGTATGGTGTACAAGAGGTGTAATCGGAGTAAAATTTAATAAGTCTCTTCCCCCCGCCTCTTGTACTTCTTGCAAGTCATGATAAGGACTTTTACTACTCCCACTAATTTTAGAAATCATTAAAAAATTTAGCATGCTTATGGTCAACATTAGAAGGCCAATAGATTCTAATAGAGAAACAAGTTAATAATGTAACTCATTGTAGTTTCTCTGTTTGAGGATTATAATTTTGGTAAGAAATCTGAGTGTGCCCACGTTTAAGCAACAATGAAACTTTTGTTAGACTAGCAGTAGATTCTTAAAGTGAAAAGTTGTGAAGAAGCAATGTCTTGTACAAGAGGTATAAACTGAGGTAACAACAAGTTTTCACTCCCCTACCTCTTGCAACTCTCGCAAGTTAAGATTAAGAAACTTAATGCTCCCACTAACCTTTTAGATCTCTAAGAATGCTACAAGATAAGTTTCAATGATTTACGTGCTGTGGGAACCTGTCATATATGTCAGACTTGATTTCCTTAATGTCCAGATGTTATAAAATTTTGAGGGACATATTTAGAAAGAATCATAGTATATATGAATTAATTTCTTTAATACCTTTATTCATACAAGTAAATATTATGATAAATGAATTATGTCTGAATATTCCATTTTCCGATAAGTTCCAATGAAATATAACTTCTAATGGAACTTAATTTATTCCCTTAGCCATTTAAATATTAAGGCTTATAACACATGCTCATAAGTCACTAAGAATGAGATTTGATAATATTTCATCCTTCATTAACCTAGTCATGATTTCTCATGAAATTTGGTCTTAATGGCTGGAATTTGTAAGTCTCATTTTTCTTTTGTTAAATTTTCATTTTCATGATAACAAAAGGTTGTGAAAAAGTGTAGCGTCATCTAGTTATATCTTATAAGGTTTCTATCCAGATTGAGATGACAAATAATATGAGAGTTTAAGGTAAGAGTGACTTTGTTTTAACCATGCAAACCTCACAACTGTCATAATGCAGCTTTTATTTTGATACTAAATTCTGAATAATCTACAGAATATATAAGGTATCATAAAGCCCAATTATAAAACAGTTTATTATGGTTCTTATACTCTTAACATAAAATTTTGTCACTAACTCTCATATTAATTATTTGTTGATTTCTGGTAAGGAAACACATAGAACTAGAGTCAACCAGTCATGTGTTGGTTAGAATATTACCATTAGCAGACTTAAATATCATAAATATCTTACTACTTATCTTAGCCAGCTGTTCCATTGAATTATGGATAGTCTTGATGCTTATGCGTAGTTTAATGGCATAAACCTGCTGTGAGACTTTCCTTTGAAGAAACTTATAGCTAGAAGTAGTAGTTGTACACTATCTCTGAATCTTAAAAGTTTCATCCTTTCAGGTTTAGTGGCGGTGAGATGAACAACATCTAATTTTCCAGTTTCATGCATTCCTTTTCATGTACATATGTTGCTAATCAACACACTCATTTTCCTTTGGTACTCTTGAGTGTTATAGTTGATTCTTAAGGAAACTTATGGTATTAGTGGAAAAGTTATATGTAATGCACCGGAAAAGTGTATTGATTTCCATGTGTAAACCTTTAAATTATGGGTCATGGTATTGTACATCATGATGTATTCACATATGCCACAAACTTTATAGTAAGAATCTAGAGTTATGCATGTGTCTTAAGAGTTATTTTGATTCTTCCAAAGAAAACAAATTAGTCTTAGGAAATTTAGAATTTAGAATAGCTCCCATGATAGCAATAATGAAATGAGTTCTTGATTATCATAAGAGATATAATGGTTGACTTATCCAACTAGTCATGCCCTAGTTTTCTTCTGTAGTACTTTTTATCAGAAAAGAGCAGTAGGATTATCATATCTTAAGAAATAATCAACAATCCAACAAGAGCAAATTTTGTAGAAACTCTTTAGTAAGCAAAATATTTTGGGTTTTGAAATTAGAGTGGATAAAACACATGAGATACAAACTTAAGAAGAAAATTGGAGTGATTTACATTATGGGGTAATCAAGTAAGGCAGACACAAATTATTATATTGAAGATATAGTCTACTATAACACCAAAATAACAGACTAATTTTAGGTTCTACCTGAATTTTGGCTTCGCTTTGGCTTTGACCAAAATTCAGACATTATGAACGTACATAAATAACATATTGTCTTGATGTTCTAAATAAATTTGGCTTTAACCAAAATTTATGCATTATGAACATACATAATAGACTGACTTATTGTTCTACATGAACTTTGGCTTCGCTTTGGCTTTGACCAAAATTCATGTATTATGAACATACGTAAATAAAAACTAACTTAATATTTTGCCTGAACTTTGGCTTCGCTTTGGCTTTGACCAAATTTGAAGCATAATGAACGATATATATAATAGACCGTCTTTAGTGTTCTACATGAACTCTGGCTTCGCTTTGGCTTTGACCAAAATTCATATATTATGAACACACATAAATATAGACGGTCTCAATGTTCTACATAAACTTTGGCTTCGCTTTGGCTTTGACCAAAATTCATGTATCATGATGAACGTACATAAATAATAAGGTAAAAGACATAAATATAACATAACACCTTTGGGCCAGAAATGAAATATTTATGTACATTATGCTAATAATTCACTATGTGTATTATCAAATAGTTAGTTGTTGGGTTTATTATCCAACAATACACATAATCACATAAAATGACATAAATTAAAGTTGAGCCATTCACAAGTTATTCATACGAAAACAATAAAATTAGTATGTAAAAGTTAAAATAAAAAATACTTAAAACCACACTTAGAAGTAAAATCACCTTTAAATTTAAGCTACGAATTAATTATGGAAAATGAGATTCACACTTGATAAAATAGCCAGAGATTTCGTATATTTAGGTGATTAAATAATTATTGATTATTTATTTATTTATAGTCAATCTTCATTACCATGTCTCGTTAATCTCAAACAACTATTTGAGAATAGACATATAGTTAGGATGAGGATAAACATAAAGAACATTTTAAGGTTTTCAAAAATATGGATATATCACACCGATTGTAGAAGAAACATTCATGGTACCAGCTAAAATTAACCAAACCATTTCAACATAATAATTAATTTATGATTTGGAATAAAAAGGGACTCTAAATCTTTATGACTTATGAATTCCCTTCTAATTAATTTTGAACCACAAACAATATTTCAGCAATTTCAAGATAGTAGCATAAAAATCTTGGATTTGATCAATATTAAAACTAAAATTTGATTCACAATTTTAACATAAAAGTAACATAAATACGATTGTATATATCCTCTGATTTTCTATATATTAGACATGAATGTTATGCAACTTTCATTAGTTAACTAATATACACTTTCTTGAAATCACAAATCAAATTTCATGATTAAATCGATATAATCAACACTACTCTGATACCACATGTTGATTATATCTTTAAACATGGGTTAAAAACATAGAACCCTAATCATGTTTATTCAATCATAATCTAAATATAGATACCAAGTTAGAGATACTTACTTGTAGGGATGATTATCTTTGAGGATAAAGATGAACCCATGATTCCCGTTATGGTACCTTGTGTTGATGGATCACACTAGAGAGAACTTTTGTATTGGTGTTCTACGAGAGTTTTTTTATCACCACTTATCATCAATATATAATGGATCAATGAATAATGGTCATGAATAGTGATCCGTTATAAAAACTCTATGTATTCTCTATTAATGGTACCTAAAGGGAAATCATAATTGCCCCTTGAACTAATCAATATTTACAATTACTACCATCAAGTAATTGTCGGGGACTAGTTATGTCATATTTGTAGTGTTACCAAATGATCCGTAAGGCCACATCAACGGGTTATTTCTAACAAATGCTTCATAGCCATGAACAAACATCCCAAATAAGGCGATTTGATCAGCATAGACTTCTTGAAGAGGATGCACAACTACACTTGAAGAACCTTGAACCACTTGATTGTTTTGAGGCTATGGAACATTGTCAGGAATGTTAATGGTCAAGAAACCCTTGGGCATAGTTCCCAAAAAGGCTTCATTAGGAGTTATAGAAGGACTTGGGTGAAGACGTGCTACAAAGGCTGCATTGATAAGAGTTTTAGCATAACTAATCTAATTCATTATTGCTTATCCATTTCAAAGGCCTTCAGGGTGTTGATAAGATCACTCATAGAAGACCTTGCAATCTTATACTCCTTTTTGGTAATCACGCATTGTAGACTCCATTCCAGAGGGAGAGAGTCTAGAAGTTTGTTAGTCTGATCAGGATAGGTTATATTGACACCAACATTCTTCAAACAACCGACAACCCTCACAAACCTATTGATGTGATTAATCAAGCATTCACCTTTGATGCTACCGAAAGTATCATACTCCTTTTGAATCAAATCTCTTATTTCCTCCATCAGTTCGTCATTTCCCTTAGAGTGTTCGCATAATACCATGCAGATTGCACCATATGCTTTCTTATCTCTTGCCAACAGGATTTCATCTTCATTGGAGTACATTGATGGGTTGGTATTAAACACTTGTTGTTTAGGTGATCCAGTCATGGGTTAGAGAGGTCCAATAATAATAGAGGTCAACAATGAGGCATTAGTGAAGTAGAAAAAGGCTCTCATTTTGCTTTTCCAGTTAACAAAATCATCACTGGATTTCAATTTCGGTAACCCAGATGGGGAAATAAGTTCGAGTTCTTTAGAGATTGTTCGATTAGGATCCATTTTCACAAAGTTAAGCCAAAAATAATAAGAGTGTTACCTGTTAAAGACGATTATTGCCGGGAAGAGAACACACAGACAACGTAACAACTAAAGATATTCTAATGGCATGCAAAACATTGCTTAGAATCTGAGTGTCGGCGGGACTGTCGCTAGCACAAGCCAGCGAAACCCCGAAAACAGTCAAGACCCACCCTAACGTAAGTTAACTAAGAGAGTGTCGCCAGGAATAGCAAGAGTGTTGTTAGATAACACAACTGCTGACATGGGAGTGTCACCATTACACACACAAAGATCTTAAAAACACACAGCTTGACACACACGATCTTTTTTAGAATTATACCAGTGTCGCCAAACAAGCTCTAAAAACCCCCTTTTTCTAAAACAATACAAAAATCACACAAATCAATCAACAAACACAATGAATTAACCAAATAAATCAATAAAGAGTTTGGAAAACATTTTTCTATCAGTTTTTCATCGAAAACACCAATTAATCCATTAAAAATATATTTGTATTTGAAAACTTTGTAAAAACTTTTCAAAAGGACCAGAAATTCAAACTATCGAGAGCATCATGGCTCTGATACCAAATTCTAGGTCCAAAACCAGGATCTTCAATGCAATTGACGTTCCTCAACAAGATTCGGATCCAAAACACCAATGAATTTGATGTTTGAACCCAAAAATGGCTAGAAAACTAAGAAACCGAAATAAGCACAATAAGAAAATGCGATGGACATCATAAGAAGCTTTGAATAGACCGGAAATGTTTACAATAAGTGTTAAGACTTTGCTAATTCTGCCAGGAAACACACATGCATCTTTAGAAAGATATATCGAAATGCCTAACCTCAAAATGGCAAAATGAGCAACTACATATAGGCAAGCCAACATGTCCTAACGACACTCCTCTGTCCCTGGCGTGGGCGCAAGCAACAGTGGTGCCGTCATCACAAGTGGTACCCTAGTGTTGGCAGGAGTATAACTAGTTTACATAACCTTAAGACAACCCAATAAATAGAGTTCCAAGCATCATCTCTTGGGATATGTCAGTATACAATAGTCTTTTAGGTTCCAACAGTTAGGAGTGCTAAGTAGGTAGAAAAAATAAGTGGGCAGATTCCATAAGAAGACGTCGTTTCTTTTAAGCAATACCATTCTGCTGAGGAGTGTTAGTATGTTATGCCTCGAGTATTGTATCATCTGACGCAAGTAAATAGATAAAAGCATTGGAGGTATATTCAGCCCCTTAGTCACACCGGAAGCACTTTATCACAGTCGAATGTAGTGTATTAACATAAGCTCTAAAGTCCGTGTAAAAAGGCAAAGAATTCACATTTATGCTTCATAAGATAGACCCACGTATAACAAATGTCATCATCTACAAAAGATATATGATAAATTGACTCACCCTTAGTAGAGACTTGTGACGTATCCCATTATAATCAGAAATGTCACAAGTGTTTGATGACCCAAAGCACATTTAGGAACCAAATATTGTAAACGCAATGCTAAAACATGGCCCAAACAAGAATGCTACCGATTAAAATTAGGAGGAATGAAAAGAAGTCAACACTAGAAGCAGCCATACCAATTTCTTTGAGACCATCCAAAACATAAAGTTCCCCTACCCTACGACTGGTCCTAATCACCCTCATAGAAAGTGAATCAAGTACATAACAAACATAATAAAAAAAAGAACACCCAATGATCAAATTGGTACAACTGGCTAACTGAAACAAGGTTTAAATCAAATTTGGAATATAACAGATATTAGAGAGAGAGAAATACGATGAGTAACAACAGATCCAACACCTTTTATTGGCAACGACGTAGTACAATCAGGCATAATAGACGCATATGGACCAGATGTCAAAGATACAAAAGATGACAAGTAGGGTGACATTCGGTGAGATGCACCAGAATCCTAAATCCAAATTGATAAAGGAATACTTGAGGTACTAGACAGAGACATGCTTGAATTTAGAAACAATCTAAACAAAAAACCTGAGGATCTGAAGCAGGCGTTGGTACAGGACCAAAAAGTGCACTATGATTTGAAAAGTTTTGTTGCGTTGCTTTTCCAGTTGCCTTGTTAAGAAACAATAGGCACCTAGATTTGCAGTGATTTTTTTGTTTGCAACATACAAATCAATGGAAAGAAAATTTAAAAACACGTGTAGACGAAGTAGAATCATCCATGCTGAAAATAACTGAAACCCAAACAGAACAGCGGTACAAATGAGAGCAACCAAAATGCGAAACTCAAATCAAACGAATCAAGTCGAACGAAGCCAAACTTTTCATCCAAACTAACTTTTAGCCACATAACAATTTTTCGTTACAAAGCAAACTTTTTGCCAAAACCCAAAATATTGCCAAAGTCAAACAATTCGCAAGAGCTAATAATTCGCAACAATCAACAATTCCCCAAAACCGAATAAATCAGAATAGATTTATGAGACCCCCGTAGTGGGGCGTTTTTTTTAAAACGCCCCGAACTAGCAAATCACAATAGTACACGACTTCCCATGAAAAGGACAACAACAAATACTAACTCAATAAATAGAAGTAGCAAATACGAACCAAACATAAATATCAATACAAACCAAAATTCGAAAAAATTTCAAACCCCAATTACGAAAATTAATTATTGAAAGGAAAACAGTTCTCACTTTTACGAACCTTATATCCATGAGACCCTTCTTTATATTTTTTTTTCTTACAATATTGCTTCAATAAATTAAGTGTTCACAAAAAAACAAGTGTGGCCGTCCATGTTTTAAAAGCATTTCGACATAAAAAGAACGCAATGTTATAGTATTTTCAAAGCTGAAACAACTTTTTAATAATAGAAACTCTGTACTTTGATTTTTATGCTATGATGTTGATTTCCCTTCCTAAATTCTTATTTCTTTTAATTGCTTTGTGTTGTAATAATAGAACCAGTTGGACACCGACACCCACCTCTTCCTAGAGGTACCAGGTTCGAGTCTTGGGAGGGACATATGTCGCCCAGGGTAAGAACTCGGCAAGGGGAATTCACCGCGGAGCTAGCTTGGTCGGGTAGCGGCTCCCGGAGAGGGATCACTCCGGCGGTTGGGAGGACCGTGCACCATCCCCCCCCCCCCCAACCGGAACCATTGTTTTAGTATTTTCAAAATTGAAACAACTTTATTTATATACATATTTTTAGGCTTAAAACAAACTAATATCATGAATCGGTTCATGATCCTCATTGAGACTCAAGGGATTCAGTTTTCTCCTTTTTGATTATGTTATTTTGAATTTGTGGTTTTGGTCTATATGATCCCATCCTGGTTCACATCTCTACTTTCGTTATTGTATAATGAAGGTGTTCTTTGAAGATGCTATGCAAGAAAAGAGCAAAATGGAACTAGAACGTCGCGATATGGAATGGTGGATGAGGAGAAGACAACTACCATCACATCTTAAACAAAGAGTTCGTCTTTATGAACGCCAAAATTGGGCATTGATGGGAGGTGAAGATGAGATGGAACTCATTAAAGACTTACCTGAAGGCCTTAGACGCGATATCAAGCGTTTTCTATGTCTTGAGCTCATACGCATGGTAAATGATGCACTTTCACCTATTTTTGATTCATTTACCTATGAACTAGTAAATTTGGATGGTGATTTGTATCTTTTTAGACAAATCACAAAGTATAGATAACAATTAAATGAATCAAATGTTTCAGCGGGTTGAAATTCATTCAAAGTTTATTGTGCATACGATAAATTGAACTATGCTTTACTTTTGCTGAATCAATGAAAAAAAATTCTACATACAAAGGAAAATGAATAAAAGCTTTTATCGTGTTCAAATTGTTTAATTTGGATAAGTTTGATGATTAAGATGTAGGAAATAATGTACGAAATTGGTCACATTTTTTTTAATAAAACTAATAAAAAATGAAAATACTCTCTTTAAACATTTGGGAAATTGTACCACATGAACCGTGTACAAATTCAAACGAAAATAAATATGAACTACAACATATTTAATAAAACAATCGATTCAAGCCAATATCTTCAAAAGATAAAGTCTTCAACTTGATCTTTAACCGTGTCTATTTGTATGGTTCGTTGTGTTTTAAGTCCGTTGTGTAGGATTCAAGGAGGTCTTGAACCACGTCTTCTTGTACAATAATTTCCTACAAAAAGAACAAACAAATGTTGACGATTATGGCTGAGGCACGTGTTCAACACGCTTCCCTTAAAACAGATTACGCGCCTCTACTAAAGACGACGCGTCTGTCTCCCAGTGTACAACAGCCGAAGCAGTCTGTATTGCCGGAAATAGGCACGCGCCCGAGGTTACACCGAATAGAATTATATTGTTTGAACTTGTAGAAAAATAATGATACGAAGGTGATGGAATCAAGTAGAGAAAACTCATCTCTCTATAATTCCTAACATATGGATGTTCTAGTCTTCACCACTTCTCCAAGAATTCTTCATACATATTACTTTTCTCTTGTAGTTTTCTCATCATTCCAATGAGTTACATAGCCTACCAATTTTTACAAGAGTTGTGGGTAGTGAAGAGTTTCTCTTAATTGGTGATTTTATTAGAGACATAAAACTCTAATAAAAGTTTCACTTAATTAGTGATTTAATTAGAGACATAAAACTCTAATAAAAGCTAATCAAGTGATATAAAACTCTACTCAAGAGTTTCACATATGGAGTTTAATTAGTAATTATAATTTCACTCAATTATAAATTAACTAAATATCTATTCACTAATTTTCCCAACATAAGATACTAGCATATTTTTCTGATTAATCATTTTTTCATATCAACAATTTATATAAAAAAAGTGAAAGAAAAAATATGTTTGTAAACCATGTTTACAAGAATTAAAGAAAAACGTGGTTGATTATTTCTTTCTTGCATATATAGTTTTTGTACAAAAACGTGGTTGATTATTTCTTTCTTGCACATAAAGTCTTCGTATAAATAACATGTGTATAAACAATAGTTTGATGTTAATGTTACTAATAGTTGTTATATGTTATTCAGGTACCGTTGTTCCACAATTTAGACGACTTAATACTCGACAACATATGTGACCGTGTTAAACCACTATTATTTATAAAAAATGAAAAGGTGACAAATTTTTGTTATCAATGGCTCGAATACCACACTGATCATGCTATATGTTTGTCATTTTTCAGCTGCCATCATGAACATTTTGTTAATTTGATTGTTTTTCAATGGTAGATCATACGCGAAGGCGATCTGGTTCAACAAATGGTGTTTATAGTTCAAGGACGCATTAAAACTAGCCAAAACTTAAGTAAGGGAGTTGTTGCAACAAGTACACTCGGTCCAGGAGGCTACATAGGTGATGAGCTTTTATCATGGTGCCTAAAGAGGCCATTTATAAACAGGGTTCCAATATGTTCTGCAACATTTACATGTATAGAGCCCACAGAGGCATTTGGGCTTGATGCTAATCATCTCCGTTATGTGACTGATCATTTTCGCTATAAATTTGTGGATGAGAGGTTGAAGCGAACTGTTAGATATTACTCAGCGAATTGGAGGACTTGGGCAGCAGTGAATATACAACTAGCTTGGAGACGGTACGTGGTGAGAATAAGGCGGGCGGTGAATCCTGTGACGGAGGAGGATGGTGGTAGTAACCGTATGCTTCGGCAGTATGCTACGATTTTCATGTCATTTAGACCCCATGATCATCTTGAGTAGAGTTGGTTTATTATTCTTTTAATATGTATCACCATGGATGGTTCTGCATTTTTATAAGGATTAATTTTATATAAACCCTTATAAACTTACATGTCTTATTCATGGGAGGTATGCGAGGAGGACCTCCGTACAAGGCCCACAATTTCAAGAGTCATGCGATTTAAAAAGATTCCGATACGTATATGTTTTTTTTTAATATTAAACACATACCACTTCCAATATAAACCCATTTACAAATCATTTTTTATGGTTTAGAACTTAGCCCACTTCGAATTAGGTTTATTGAGCCCAATACTAATTTTTTTTTAAATAATAACAAAACATAACAAAGGACACATTTTTTCAAATTTTATATAATAAACTTACAAATTTTATAATAAACTTACAAATTTTATAAGGATTAATTATATATATATATATATATATATATATATATATATATATATATATATATATATATAGGGGAAGTTTCAAATAAAAACCACTTTTATTGTGAACACTCGAAAACTAACTAAAAAAAACCTAAAAAACTCACGAAATTTTTTGTTTTACAATTTTTTTTATTAAAAAGCGCTATTTTTTATATATAAAATAACATTTTCAAAAAAAAAAATTGTAGTACACATGTGCATTACAATTTTTTTTTTTGAAATTTTTTTTATACATAAAAATTTGCGAAAATTGGTATGCAAAAAAAAATTGGTATGTTTTTTTGGCTTTTTTAATTAGTTTTCGAGTTTTCACAATAACTAGTGGTTTTCATTTGAACCTTCCCCTATATATATATATACTAGTCTAAGTTCCCGTGTGATACACGGGTGGCTAATAAGAAAAAGAACTACTTTAATATACAAATTCAAACTCATTAAAACAAAGTGATCATTATTTACTTTAAAAGGACTTAGTGCATTCAACTAATTATCTAATACTAACCGCATGAGCGCGACCGGTTCATGACTCGAGTAAACGGAGTTATATTGATGGATCAGCTTTATCAAACACAACATAATTTCATGCCCAAAACTGTATAGAATTACTACAAACACATATACACCAAATCACACATGTAAACAACTATACCATTGTTTTACGGTTTCAGGTCTGATTTTAGTTGATACACAACCCTTTGACCAATTTGGTTATTCTAGTCTCTCGCCAAATTCTCTGTCTCCAGCCAACTTCTCCGTCTCCTTCATCCCATCCTCCCTCCACCACCTCCGGCTGTTCCTTAAACAAAACACCTACAACGAAATAAAAGAATTGGAAAAGTGATTAAAAAAACATGGTTGATAGACTGCCAAACAAAACCGTAGGCCGCCACTCTGTTAACAAAAACCAAAAAAGAAAAACCCTAACTCTAAACACAAATCATATAATGAGGAACAAAACAATAGATTATGATACCGAAATTAAGGCATAGAAACCCGTCGCTAACCTGAACAAAGAAAACCGCAGAAGAAGTGCCCAAAACCATCGTAGGCGGCCATCAGAACACAAATAGACTACTAAATAAAATTAAGCGCCACATAAAACTAAACATCAAGATAAGTCACGCGTCACACACAAGAGGCACAATGGGGCTGGGTGTTTTCAGCGGTGAATGTAAGTATTGAAGACCGACACATGCCGGTCACAAGAACCCTAGAAACGCAAATTGTTGATAAGTCCTTTCAACATTTGTTATTATATCAAGCAAATTATTTTGATAAAAAGAATAGTTCAAGAGACAATCAAACAAACCTGAATGCAATTGACGATGGTAAAGCGGGTAGCTTGTTGTTCTTAGGTTTGAACACGATCTGAGAGGATATCTAAAAACCTTAGACGATTTGCCCCCTTTGCTTCTTAAAATAACAAAATTAGTAGGTTTTAAAACGGAATTGGGGTGTCGAGTGAAATAACAGGAGTTAAATTGATTACCGGAAGTAAAATGCTATTGTTTTACCCGAATCCATTTGAGCACAACCCATCAAATCTCGACCAACTAAAAAAATGGTTGAGTGTATAATCAAATCTGGTGTTTGGAATTGACATAAATCTATAAATAAAGTAAGAAACAATCCCTCGCCTCATCAAGAGCATGTAGAATAACTAAAATCTCTTATTTAATATAAAAACCATGAAAATCCATTACAATAAAATGGATGTAAGGTTAACTGGATGTAACAGGTTGTAACTAAAAGGCTAAGTACGAACCAAAAACAATTAAAACAAAGAAAAACCTAATTCCGGGTACTTACTCTTTGCCTCTTATTGACAGTTTCTGCTGCACGATCATGATGAAACAATGGTTGATGTCTGCCAAACAAAACCGTAGGCCTCCACTCTGTTAACAAAAAGCCAAAAGAGAACCCTAACTCTAAACACAAATCATATAATGAGGAACAAAACAATAGATTATGATACCGAAATGAAGGCATAGAAACCCGTCGCTAACCTGAACAAAGAAAACCACAGAAGAAGCGCCCAAAACCATCGTAGGCGGCCATCGGAACACAAATAGACTACCCAAGAAAAATAAGCGCCACATAAAACTAATCATCTAGATAAGTCACGCGTCACACACAAGAGGCACGATGGGGCTGGGTGTTTTCAGCGATGAATGTAAGTATTGAAGACCGACAGATGCCGGTCACGAGAAACCTAGAAACGCAAATTGTTGATAAGTCCTTTCAACATTTGTTATTATATAAAGCAAATTATTTTGATAAAAAGCATAGTTCAAGAGACAATCAAACAAACCTGAATGCAATTGATGGTGGTAAAGCGGGTAGCTTATCGTTCTTAGGTTTGGATGCGATGTGAGAGGATATCTAAAAAGCTTAGACGATTTGCCCCATTTTTCCTTAAATAACAAATTTTGTAGGTTTTAAAACGGAATTGGGACGTCGAGTGAAATAACAGGAGTTAAATTGATTACTGGAAGCAAAATGCTATTGTTTTACCCGAATCCATTTGAGCACAACCCATCAAATCTCGACCAACTAAAAAAATGGTTGAGTGTATAATCAAATCTGGTGCTTGGAATTGACATAAATCTATAAATAAAGTAAGAAACAATCCCTCGCCTCATCAAGAGCATGTAGAATAACTAAAATCTCTTATTTAATATAAAAACCACGAAAATCCATTACAATAAAATGGATGTAAGGTTAAATGGATGTAACAGGTTGTAACTGAAAGGCGAAGTACGAACCAAAAACAATTAAAACAAAGAAAAACCTAATTCCGGGTACTTACTCTTTGCCTCTTATTGACAGTTTCTGCTGCACGATCATGATGAAACAATTGATGCTATAATAAATCTGCATCAAAATACAAAAACATTACTTCAATTTTTAACAAATATCATAACCTCATCCTTGAGCGAAAAAAGCAAATCAGATTTAAAAACATGTAAACGCACATCTAGTTCGCATAAAACAACACCATTGAAGCTTTGACCGAACCTCATGCCAATAGATCAGCCCAGCCTTGAACTTCTTTTCTCTCAAATATGTAACCTGCACCACATATATATGCCAACAAATCCTAAACAGAGATCGCACAACAATATGGCCAATAAACAATAAGCAACAAAGATGGTTTAAACATTGAAGCATTCTGAAGTCTACTTATGCTCATACAAAATCTTAATTGCAGATGTTCTTACCAATTAACAAAGTAAATGACATCAGATATTAGAAAACAAACCTTCAAATTAGTTTTTGTGAGGCAGTAAACCTTCAAACATGTGAAGTACAATAAACACACAAACCTGACTTATAAAAATCCTCCAAAAGCAAAGACACTCCAAAACAGCTAAGTAGCCTCGTTAAAACCAATAATTAGGCAGTCCCAATCAGCATACATAACCACAAATAAATTATACTATCACCAATCAAAGTGGCATTCAAACCCATACTCATATGCAGCTTTTAAACTATCATCATGCCAAAATTCAGAATAATTTATACCAAAACCAAATAGAATTACTACAAACAAACACAAACACAAATCATATCCAAAGTACCATGAAAACTACACCATTATCAAGTCAGTGATTCTCATTGGGTGCAATTTGAGCTGATGTAGTAAGCAAAAATTTCATGGTTTTTTGTCAACTTGCACAATTTGCTTGATATCTACTGAAGTAACTGAGAAAAAAAAGTAACAAAGAGATAAGTTTGGTGGGACTACTTTTGTATTTGTAATCAGTAATAATAACCTCTAAGATCAATTAAGCCACCTTTATTATCCTAACATTAAAAAAACAAAAAGGAACTGTAGTTGGTAGTTTTGCCATTTACTATGAATGGGTTAGCACCAAATAAAAACAGTTTTTGTGACATCAAACTTAAGAAAACCTTCAAACATGTTTTTGTGACATCAGACTTAAGAAAACAAACCTTCAACTCAGTTTTTGTGAGGCAGTAAACCTTCAAACATGTGAAGTACAATAAACACACAAACCTGACTTATAAAAAGCCTCTATAAGCAATGACCAGCAATCAAACACAAACCCTAATCAATGAATTGCAACAAAACATCAATCAAATAGACGAAATAAAGAAAATCGGAAAAAAATGGAAATCCCCAAACCTGTGAAAAATACTCGTCGGCATTAAGGGTTTTCAGCATCTGTATTCATTCAGCGACATCATGTAATCGTAAAATCAATCATGCGGATAATACATGTATTCAGGTAGCTCATATGACATGAAACAACCACATGAAAAAGTCTAATTTAAGGGTCTTTAGTTAACTACCACTCATAAGTTTAAAAGCTAAAATAAAAATTATGGAACCACAATGACCTTTCTCTAGTGTGTCAAAGATAGATTAGGGTTGGAGCATGACTACCATTTTCATCACACTCATCTTCTTCGTCTCATCTTCAATTATCTTCTTCATCTCATCTTCCTAATAATGATCCATCAACCTGTATGGAACAAAGTATTAATCACATACCAGATTATTTTAAAAAAATAAAAGAGATTTGCATAGCAGATTATTTAGAGATTCAGATTTTGCATTGAAAAACATTCCATTTGAAGCGTACTCGTAAGCAAGTAATCTCGAACCACCATCTGCACAGTATCCTAGCATCTCAACGACATTATCATGATTAAGCCTCGATGCCATAGAAACCTGCAATGATACACCAATATGTATCATATTGATTTTCAATTGACATTATTATATAAAGATGTTAGCAACAATAAGTTAGACTTAAGACAAAAAATTGGTCTGGTTATTCACTTGATTATAAAATTTTAATGGCTGTAGCTTGGCCACTTCTTAAGACACCATGGTACACTTTCCCAATCAATATAATTCTTTGTGTCAAATTCATTAACTCTAACCCCAAAACATGACCTTTTTTTAACTTTTTTTACTTTGTAATCAAGCTAACATAATCACAACCTATTTGCACTAATTATAATCCAGGTTATTTCTATACATTAGCTTTATTTATGTACAGAGACCAGTCACATACCTTCTTGCACTAACACAAAAGCTAAGATCCCCACTATGCATTCACACCTTGTAAACCCTAATTTTCCATGTCAACGCGAGTTTATCAAGGTCCAAATCAAGCATAAACATGAGATTAAAAAACAAACAGCAACAACATAATTGTAGCACCCGAATCGTAATCATTAGATCTGAAGACGACTACGGCCACAGTTTGATTATTATAAAAAGTTATTAAAAAATCAAACAACAAAACAAAACTTAAATTCAAAAGATTACTAACCTGAATCAGATATGGAACAACAATGATAAAGATGTGATGTAGCTTATATGAGAATAAACAAACTAACATCAGAAAAAGCAATAGAAAGACTAAAATTAAAACCTATAATACATACCGATCGATTGTAGCACCCGAATCGTAGAAGAATCAAGAAGAAGGAACACGGCAAGGGTTTTAGAAAGAATACATACCGATCAATTGCAGCACTCGACGTAGAAGAAGTAACACAGGTAGATTTAGGGTTTCTCAAAGAAGAAGAAGGAAATGAGCGCCGAATCATAGAAAGCTATTCATAAATTTGGGGAAGATTTCAACTGATTGAGAATTGATTGGGGTTTCCATATTGAAGAAGAACATAATAGGCGGTTTACAAATTAAAGAGAATTGAGGAAAAACATTTTGCCGCCCAAAAAACAATTCTCTGGCCAAAGAGTATTGCCACATCAAGGTCAAAAAGTCAAACATTATTTTGCTTTAGTATAAGAGATAGATATATACACACATATAGGGGAATGTTATCTTGAGAACGCTAAATATTGCGAGAACCGTGAGAACGAATGAAAAAACCAATCAAAACCAATTTTTTTAATGCAAACCTCATTGTAATTAAGATACAACATCAAAAAAAGAATTTACAACATCAAATAATTAATTTCTCCTTTCAAAATCACTCCTTTTAGATTTTTTACACATGTGTAAATATAACAGATTTACACATGTGTAAATGGCAAACTTACACATGTGTAAATTTTCTTTATTTACGAATTCACGTAAATTTAAACGTGTAAATCAAATTTCTAACATTGTATTCGAATAATAATGATAAGTGTAAAAAAAAAAATTTGAATTTGAATTGTTTTTGACCAATTTCTTGTGGTTTTTTCATTTTTCTCACAGTTCTCACAATATTTAGCGTTCTCATTTAAACCCTCCCATATATATATATATATATAAGCGCTAAAATGAAAAACCACCTCCAGTTGTAAGAACCATGAGAACCACTTTTTAGCCATTAGATCAAGAAGATGGATAGATGAGATTAAAAATATTTAAAATTAATATTAAGTATTTTTTGTCTTATTATGTCTTTAATATTTTAATCCAAAATGGTATTTTAGTAAAATTACTCTATTTTGTCTTTTTGTCTTTATTGTTTTCTATTGCTTTTTTGTATTATTAAATTAGTTTTTTATTATTTAAATATAATTTTTTTATTAAGCATTTTCAAATTCAGATTTTTTACAGATTTTTACGTTTTACGTTTAACTTTTTACGTTTTTACGCCCGGCTTTTTCACGCGTCGTTTTTTAACGCGCCGTTTTTACGCCCGGCTTTTTCACGCGTCGTTTTTTCAACGCGCCGTTTTTTACATTTTACAATTTACATAAAAAAAGTTTTACGTTTTACGTTAAAAAGTTTACGTTTTACGTTAAAAAGTTTACGTTTTACGTTAAAAAATTTACGTTTTACGTTAAAAAGTTTACGTTTTAAGTTAAAAAGTTTACGTTTTACGTTAAACTTTTGCGTTTTTATGTTTTACGTTTTACGTTTTACGTTAATAACTTTACATTTTACGTTAAACTTTTTACGTTTTACGTAAAACATTTTATGTTTTACGTTAAACTTTTTATGTTTTATGTTTAACGTTAAACTTTTTACGTTTTACGTTTTTACGTTTTACGTTTTTACGTTTTACGTTTTTACGTTTTACGTTTTTACGTTTTACGTTTTTACGTTTTACGTTTTTACGTTTTACGTTTTACGTTTTACGTTTTACGTTTTATAAGGGGTGGCCGGAGTTGGCTGTCGAAAAAACAAGAAGGTAGAGAAGAAGGGTTTTCAACATTTGTTCACTTCGCCCCTTGTACTATCAAATTTTTCAAAGGGGGGAAAGAGATGGGTAGGTTAAAAGACATTAATGTCCTCACGTGGGCCCCATGTGACTATAATTAACCCGAAAAATTAACTGGGTTTCGGGTAAAGGATATAACATGTTAGGATTTGTAAACATTAGGTATGATTAATATAATTATTGAAGACAAAGGACATGATTTGCAATACCATACACACATAAAGGACGAGTTTTGTAATTTACTCTATGATAAATGATAAAAGTACCTTAAATACAGAAATTTATATATAAAATAATTGTTTATTAGGAGTTCTGTAATTATTTAGACTTCTGAAATGATCCTCAGCCTATATACGAAATATATAAACTGAATCATTACAGAACACTAATTATTGCGAGAACATAAATAACAACTCTAAATCACTAAATTTTGGGATTTAAGGTTCATAATTCTTAAATTTTATGTTTCTTACATTCATATGTGTATTATATATAGGGTTGAGTTCATTTCAGAACTCTAAATAACTATAGAACTTTCAGAACTCCTAATAAACAATCATTTTATATATAAGTTTTTGTATTTAGGATCTTTTTATCATCTATTATATGTATTTCTTTGATTACATACATGTTAAAAGTAGTTTACATATGTTTAATTGCCAAAATTATATATATATGTGTCATAACTAATTACATATATGTAAAAAAAACTAGTTTACATATGTGTAATTATAAAATTAGATATAAAAAATGATAAAATTACTCTTAACATGTATGTAGGGTGAGGTTCCTCTACAATGTGTGTTTTTCCTACAAAGTGTAGGAAGTGATCTTGACCATTGTATGAGTGTGTTTGATGGTTGAGATCATCTTGGTGGCATTTTGGTAATATGTGTGTCTTAAAAATAGGATGATTTAATTAATTAGGGGTAGATGTGTCATTTAGTTTGTTTTAAACATGGAAATAATAGTCATCCCATAAATCACTCCACATTTCTAGCGATTCTCTCTCTCTCTCTCTCTCTCTCTTTCCTTCTCTCCTTCATGAAGAAACACAACGCTAAGAAAACACATCGTGAATCCTACAATATCACACATCGTGAAGAAACCCAAGAAAACATATCGTGAATCATACTACAATAGAACACAACATCATTTAACTTGTATGGTGTGTTATACAATATAACACATCGTGAAGAACCCAAAAATTATATAACACAAGATCAAAAAACCACAAAAGACATGTCATTTGTGAATCATAACTGGTATAACACGTTGTGAATTAACCTGTAACTAGTAAAACACATCGTCAAGAAATTATAAATACATCTCCTTCCTAAAAACACGTTAATAATTACAAAATGCATCTCCTTCCTAAAACATAAACTACTATAACACACTGTGAATTAACTTGTAATTGGTAAAACACATCGTCAAGAAATTATTCATGAAGGATTGCAGCTGGTAAAACACATCGTCAAGAAATTGTTCATAAAGGATTGCAGCTGGTAAAACACATGTTACATTGTGAATGTTTAAAACACAACGACAACAAATCCTCTAATTAATCCAATTATAAACTCCTAAAGCACAGCGGTATTAGTCTGCTTGCTGTTAAAACACACTGTCAAGAAATCCTCCAACATTAATTCAATATCGTAATCATTGTTAGATAAATCATACAGTTGCTACAACACATCAAACAAAAATTCAAGTTATGCAATATCATAAAACTTTACCATCACCACAATCAACCATAACATTTGACGCCATGATTTTGATCAGTAAAGATGTTTTGAAGAACCAGATGCAATATGAATGCTCTGGGAATATGTTGTATCAATTGTATAATTTAAACGAAACTGTCGATTTGATTTCAATGAGATATCTACTTTCCTTAATTATCTGCTTAGTTAGTTAATCTATTAATATAATCCATAATTACAATAATAATTAAATTACCTTAATACCCTTTTGATTAAAAACTCAAATTGCCACATGTCACATGTAGGAGACTTCCTACACTTTGTAGGAAAAAATGGCTTTCTAGCCAACTCCTACCCCATGTATGTAATCGTAAAAATACACAAATGATAAAAATATCCTAAACATAAAAATATATAAATAAAAAGATTGTTTATTAGGAGTTCTGCGAGTTCTGTAAATATTTATGGTTCTGAAATGATCCTGACCCTATATATAAATCATATATTTTTCCTTACACATAATCTACATACATGTAGGTAATTTAGCTTACACAGAACCTACATGTGTGTAGATTATTTAAAAACTGAAGATTTTTCATATTTTGTTTTAAATTCTAGTGTGGGAAACAATATATCTTACATTTATAACATTTTAATTTCCTTTTAAGGTTTTTAGGATTGAAAAAATGAGTAATTCATATATATATATATATATATATATGGGAGCGCTAAAATGAAAACCACTTTAGACCAATAACAACGTGCCATGTCATTACTTCACATGTCTTTTGGGAATGTTAGTTTGGTAATCTTACCACCTCCCACCCTTTCAATCACAAATCAGGAAATTGTCATGGCCGGCTTTCCATTTTTCGAGTGTCAGATCATGATTTCATCTGCACTGTAGACTTTCATAATCCCAATGTTTTGAAGCAACACATTCCTTTTATAAAAAAATCCTCCTGCTTCAATCACCCACCTCTCACCTTCTGCCTTATTTTCTCTCCTCTCATCCTGCTTCATAATCCCTTAAAACCTCCTGCTTCAATTACCCACCTCGCTAGAGAAAACCCACACAATTTACCCCGCCAATGAGAAATTCGGGTCGTCGTTGAGGACGTGCGCCCATGCATGCACCACTGAACCAGATATGTTGCTGCCAATCAATCGCCAGGGATTAAAGCGCAAGAAGTTACGTGCATACCCCAAACTTGTCCTCAAACATCACATATCTGCGGGGAGGGGGGGTGAACAAAAAGGAAAAAAAAAATTACAAGGTTAACCGTAAAATTTTCTGAATTTTTCCTACTTAATTTGTTTTTTCTAGCGCCACGACCGGCTAACAAATACCCGGCCGATATGGTTTTTATATATTTCTTTTAGGTGGGGTAACTTACGGAAACTCATCGGGTGCGTCGTCCGGATTGACCTTTGTGTGTGGATCCCTACAAAGAACAAACGAAAAACTCGCGTCAGTAGTAGAAAAAACGACAACATATAAAAACACAAAGATAAAAATCATTTTAGATTTGGCTCGGTTGCGACACGCGCGATGTCTAACATGGTTGCTGTTTTATCCTTTTTACCTCTCGCTCATTTCAAAAAAGTGTTTGCCTCAACCACGCATCCTTTGTCCTTTTCCGGAAAAGGAACCGCCATACCGAGCTTTCCTGCGTCGTGGTTTGTTTTGGGTCCATCTCAACGTCGCCCAGGCTGGTAACCAAGCGCGGCTTCTCATGGAACGCTCGGATTGGTCTTACTCGAATGGGCTCCGTCGGCTTAGGGTCAACACCATCTACATTTTGCTCAGTGCCCTCTTCCATGTCAACCGGCCCACGTGTTTCAACAGGCACCTAGAAATCGACGCCTATAGGTCTTGTTACCAGACTAGCTACGCTGTCCGAGGCACCGGCACCAACTAAACGTCCTGATTCCGAGCCATCCACATCACCTGCTACTAAGGTGGTATTACACAGAAAAAAAAAACAAAACAAAATAAGAAACATAATAATCAGACGTTTTTCTTGACTAAAATACCCCTTATTCTGATTGGTTGAGAGTGGTTCTCGCGGTTCTTACAACTGGGGATAGTTTCTATTTTAGGGGCTCCCTATATATATATATATATATATATATATATATATATATATATATATATATATATATATATATAGGGGAAGGTTCATTGGGGAACACTAAAAAAGTGGGGAACAGCGGGGAACCGACTCAAACGAACTCCGATTGGCCTCATTCCAGCGGCGTTGGAACCGGCTCGTCGAACCCTAACTAAGATCTCTTAACCCTAAACCCTAAATCCAAACTCCTAAACTCTAAACCATAAAGCTAAAAAATAAGGCTAAAACCTAAGCTAAACCGTAAAACCTAAAGCTAAACCCTAAAAGCTAAACCCTAAAGGCTAAACCTAAAGCTAAACCCTAAACCCTAAAGCTAAACCCTAAGGCTAAACCCTAAAGCCAAACCCTAATATATTTAGGGTTTAGGGTTTTAAGAGATCCTAGTTAGGGTTCGACGAGACGGTTCCAACGCCGCTGGAATGAGTCCAATCGGAGTTCGTTTGAGTCGGTTCCCCACTGTTCCTCACTTTTTTAATGTTCCCCAATGAACCTCACACTATATATATATATGGGGAGCGTTAAAATAAAAACCACATCCAGTTGCGAAAATCATGAAAACCACTTTCCAACCATAGATCTTTGGAGATGGATGGATGAGATTAAAAGTGATAAAAACAATATTAAATTCTTTTTGTCTTATTATTTTTTTAATATTTTAATGTCAAAAGAGTAGTTTAGTAAATTTGTTTGTTTTGTCTTATTATATTTATTGTTTTTTTGTCTTATTAATTTAATTGTTTTTTTCTTAAAATCAGATTCTTTAATTAAAAAACATTTTAAAATCTGATTGTTTTTACAAAAAAAACAATTTTTTCAGGTTTTTTTTACAAAAAACATTTTTATGAGCCGTTTTTAGACGCGTTTTTTTACACACCGTTATTTTTACCTCTGGTTTTACGTGCCGTTTTTTAACGCGCCCTTTTTTACCCCCCGTTTTTACGCGCTGTTTTTCAGGATTTTTTTTACAAAAAAAAAAACGTTTTTACGAGCCGTTTTATTACGTCCCGGTTTTTACGCGCGGTTTTTTTACGAGTCGTTTTATGCCTCGTTTTTGCGCGCCGTTTTTACGCGTCGTTTTTTTACGCCCAGTTTTACGTGCCTTTTTTTAACTCGACGTATTTTACGCCTCGTTTTTACGCGCCGTTTTACGCCCCGTATTTACGCGCCGTTTTATCACCCAGTTTTTTACGAGCCGTTGTTTACGCACCGTATTTTAGGCGCTGTTTTTTTGGGCGCTGTTTTTTACGCCCCGTATTTGTGCGCCGTTTTTTTACACACACGTTTTTAAACTTTTTTTATGAAAACTTTTTTTACGGTTTTAATTTTTTTTTTTTACAAAAAACTTTTTTACAACATTTTCTTTTTACAAAAACATTTTAACAAAGAACAAAAATTTATACTAAAACTTTTTTATGGTTTTAACCTTTTTTTTACACACACATTTTTACGTTTTTTAAGAAAACTTCTTTTACGATTTTAAACTTTTTTTTTACAAAAACTTTTTTACCAGAATTTTTTTTATAAAAACTCTTTTTACAAAAGACAAAAATTTATACGAAAACTTTTTTATGGTTTTGACCTTTTTTTTTACAAAAACTTTTTCTTTACACACATTTTTAAACTTTTTTACGTTTTTTAGGAAAACTTTTTTTACGGTTTTAAACTTTTTTTCTACATACACTTTTTTACAAAAAAAAAATTTACAAATTTTTTTTTACAAAAACTTTTTTACAAAGATCAAAAATTTATACCAAAACTTTTTTACGGTTTTAGCCTTTTTTTACAAAAACCTGTTTTTTCAGAAATTATTTTTAAAGAAAACTTTTTACGGTTTTAAACTTTTTTTTACAAAAACTTTTTTACACAAAACGAACTCGCCCAATTATCACAACTCAGTAGGTGTCTCAGATAGATTGAACTTATCATCATCGACTGGAAAAAAATATAAAAAACAACAACAAAACTCAAAATCATGTGTGGCTCTTGAAAAAAAAAACGGGGCTTGGCTCAGAGTTTCCAATAATCATAGCTGCCAAAGTGGGGTTGCAGGTTCCATAACCTATCCTCCACCAACCTTGCCACGCCATCGTCATCACTGTCAATAAATCAAAAAGGGTCAACAAAACAACTTACAAACACCAAAGGGTCAGCAAAATAACTTACAAACAACTTACAATAAATCGAAAAGGGTTATCACTCCCAATAAATCGTAAAGGGTCATCACTTCCAATAAATCGAAAAGGGTCAACAAAATAACTTATAAACAACTTACAATAAATCGAAAAGGGTCATCACTGCCAATAAATCAAAGAGGGTCATCACTGCCACCGCTCACGCAGCTACCACCTCCTACACCACCACCACCACCACCACCACCACCACCACCGCCATCACCGTCGGGCCACCTCCACCACCGGAAAAAAAACCCTGACAGAATAAAAAACACAAATCAAATTTTTTGTTTCAAAAAACTAACCAGAATCAAGATCAACAACTACCTATCTTGCAGAATCAATCCAAGATCCAAAATAAAACATATCAATCCAAGATCTAAGTAAAACAGAATTAAGATCGTTCAATATTCAAAAAACTAACCAGAATCAAGAACACAAACACCCATCTTACAGATCATTCATCCAGCTTCTATCACCCAAAAAAACACCCTCTTCATTCAACCCCCAAAACCGGCACCACCTCTACCTACCACCCAATCACCGGCACCACCGACATCCGACGTACCACCGACATCGACGACACTACCGACATCGACGACACCACCGGCATCGACGGCACACCACCTTCAATCACCGGCACCACCGTCGTCTACGGCATCACCGGCAAATCAGATGATGAAGAGAGAAAACCGCGGTGGTTTTATATCTCCGGCCGATGACGGTGGTTTTATATCTCCGGCCGATAACGATGAGGGTTTCAAATCAGATGATGACGGTGGTGGATCCGAGAACTCACCGGAGAATAAGTTTGACTTCCATTTCCGTCGTACTACCGGAAGGTGCTCCGGTGGTAGATCCGAGAAACTCACCGGTTGAAAAAACCTGTGGGTGGCCGGAGACATCAGTTTCTCAATGATCTAGGGAGTTGCGAGTGTTTGACGGTGGTGTTTGGGGGTCGCCAAAGAAAGCGAGAGGGTTGCCGGTGCGGGTGTGGTGTTTCGAGGTGGCCGGTGTGGGTCTGGTGCCGGTAATAGAGATTGTTCATAAGCTGAAGATGATGAAGATGATGATTTTCTTCATCAGAGTTGAAGAGAGAGATGTGAGGATGAGGGTTTCAAAAATGTGTGAAGAGAGAGAAAGTAGGAATGACTTTAAAAAGAGACAGAGACAGATTGAGATGGAAATGACATATAAAGTAAATTACCTAAATACCCTTTTGGTTTTAAAATAATAGTGTATAAGTGGCATAATCTGATTGGTGGAGAGTGGTTCTTGCAGTTTTCGCAACTGGGGGTGGTTTCTATTTTAACGATCCCATATATATATATATATATATATATATATATATATATATATATCTATATAGAGCCCGGTTATCATACAAATGCCCTTATCGTACATTACATACGCTACAATCTCAGCCGTCCGATCATCTTCCCGCATTGAATTCGCATGTTGTTTTTTTTGTACCACATGCGAAATTGGTACAAAAAAACATGCGAATTCATCAAAAATTATCACATGCGAAATTGTTATAAAAAAAAAAGCAACATGCTATTTCATCAAAATTATCACATGTGAAATTGGTACAAAAAAACAACATGCGAATTCATCAAAAATTATCACATGCGAAATTGTTATAAAAAAAAACAACATGCGATTTTAAAATGCGGAAAGATGATCTGACGGCTGAGATTAAAGCGTACGTAATGTACGATAAGCAATATTGTACAGTACTCTTTACATATATATATATACACACATATACACATATAGGGTTAGGATCGTGTGAGAAGCAAAAGGCTAATTGAGAAACTTGAGAAGCATTTTGGACCACAGATTTTCCTTAAGCTTTTCGTGATATACACATATGTATAGTTCAAAATTGACTATATACACATGTGTATAATTCAAGATTTGACAATATACATATACGTATATAGTTGATTTTAAACTATACATATGTGTATATTATGAAAATCTTAGGGAAATGTGTGGTTCAGAATGCTTCCCAAGTTTCTCAAATAGGGGTGGACTTCTCTTAGGATAGGGATCCTAAGAGAAGTCCACCCTATTTGAGAAACTTGAGAAGCATTCTGAACCACACATTTTCCCTAAGCTTTTTGTAATATACACATATGTATAATATAAAAGTGACTATATACATATATGTATATTGTCAAATCTAGAATTATACACATATTGTCACACCCCGACCGCGTAAAACAACAAATCGCGGCGGAAACATCGGGGCGTGTTGTAACAGAATTAATGTTTCATAACCATGGATACCAAAAGTGTTTCGTTTTATTAAACATTGAATAATTACATCGTCTGGAAATCTAAATACACAAATTAGACATAGTCTATCATTATTATTGAGTCACTAAGGCCTTGTCCAGTCCTATGTGAGCATGCATCTTATCAATCGATATCATCCAACAATACCTGAAACATATGTGAAAACGAGGTCAGCAAAGAAATGCTGGCGAGTACATAGGTTTTGTGAAAATAAGATTCATGACTTCTGTTTAAGAAAATGTTTAGTCATGAACCTTGTAATTTGCTTTGTCTTTGTAAATCATTTGAAAAATAATAAGTTTAGGTGATATGTATAAATAAGAGAATAATGCATGATTAAATGAATAACCATGTAAAATGAATTTGTATAAGATAAGTTGTTTGTAAATAAATGTCTTGTGAAAAGTATGTTACTTGTATAAAATGTTCTATGTCTCAAACTGAAATGATTCAAATAACGCTACAATATGTAATACCATACAAACACTTATATATAGGAAGTACCAGCGGCGTATCCACCATGCTTGTATCATATTCCACACGCATTGTTACTTAATCACTTAATCCAAACCAAACCACCAAAGTAATGTTCATGCCCAAATGTAAATCATGTAATATGTATAACCAATGTCAAAAGTGTTTTTGTGTCAAATGTAAACCATGTAATATGTAACCAAAATAATATCGTATATCACTTTGAAGCCAATCGTTTACCCAATCGTTAAAACATCATGTGAAAACCTATCGTTTACCCAATCGTTTAATTCGTTTTAGGTCGTGAAACTACTTAAATGGTCGTCTCGCTAATAACATTCAAACCTTCTTGACGCGTTCCTCGCTCCATCTCGCTCTCGCTCTCGTTCTTAACAAACCCTTACCAAAGGATAAGTTAATAATTACAGATTCAGTCGCTACCCACAACACCCACACATAACTACGGGTGTAGTAAATAACGGGACTTGTCAGATCCTATGGTACCATAACCTAATACTGGTCGGCTTGATCATTGCTAATGAATGTCATTTGTTATGTAACTACAACCAACAAGTTTGTTCACTTTTTGAAATCGTTATTAGTTTTGTACAAATCGTCTTAATTGTTTTTGAAACCATCGTTATAACATCGAAAACATTTAGCACATATGAGTCACCCCAAAACAATTGAAAGCAGTAAAATAGGGGAATAATGTACTCGCCTGTGAATGCTTGTAGGTCTTGAACAACAACCAAACAAAGCTAGAGGGAGCACGGAATCAGTCGGCAATCTAAAACTATATAAATAAACCGGACTTAAATCGGGAGATCGGATAGAATGAGGCTTGGTAAACCAAATGAGTATTGGAACTCATATGATATGGTTTAACAAGGCCTACATACTACATTGAGACTAACCTAAGTGCTTTCGACCCATCGCGACCCATTAAGGTAACTTATGCTACTTTAACGCGTCGTGCGCGTGAAACGCGTTCGGACCGCCTAACTAGTCCTATGACAAGTGTTATATGCCTAAACATGTTACATTATCAGTTATGTGACAAAAGTTTAGGTTACATATGCTTTATTACCAATTATACATGAAAAGGGTATTCTGGTAATTTACCTAAGGCATATAAACTACCTATCATACAACTACTCAAACGACGTGACCATAGGGTATAACCTCGGAAGGTTATTCCCTACCTACTATGGTCACCTAATGTATTTGGTCGGATCCTAATGATCGACCAAATGGGTCGGGTTCGAGGTATAAGCGATTTATTAGATCGCTTACCCTACGACCCTAGACAACGTGGTAATCAGTAGGCATAGTCCCAAGGGACTATAACCAACGTGATTACACTCACGTTGCGAAGTTCAAACGAACTTCGCATTGACCATCACTGGTCAACGCTGAAAGTCAAACAAAGTTTGACTTTCTGACTCGAAAAGCAATAAAATAAGGAAAAGAACGAAAGAATACTTACGAAGGGTCCCCGAATGCTAATCTCGATCCAAGAATCTCAGGTATGAAACAATGGTTTCAACTTAGAGTTCCCTAGATCAAGATTCTAGTGATTTTAGCAATGGGGGTGAATGGGTATTTATAGGAATACCCGAACCGTTAAGATCGCTTGTCGAATATCGTGCCTTAATCGTATCCGTACAAGTGTCGGAAAGTTATGGTGCCTAAAATCCATCCTTATCAGCTGACTAAGCATGTTAGAATGTGTGGTTGTGAATTAAACAGCTGTTTATACATCGAATCTGGTCCCGAAAGTGCAAAACTGAAGTTTCTGTCCAGTTAAGGCACTCGCGTAGCGCGACTGCATAGGCCCTTAGGGCTCGCGCTACGCCACTGCCCCTATGTTTCAGAAATGTTTCAAAATTGGCAGAAATGGTCCCTGCACGTGTTTAAGCCCTTTTTCGATGCGTTTGAACCCCGTTAACCTCATTTTAAGGCTCTAAAATGAAGTTAAAGTATAGGGAACTCAAAAAATGCTCAAAAATATGCCGGAGGTTGGTTCGTTTAGCCGTACGAACGCGATGTTCGCTTAATTACGACGGAATGCGCATAAGCGCGAAAAACGATCCAAATGACGCGACGAATGGATTTTTCTTATGGCGAACACTAAAATATAATATAGTCATGCTTACATAAATTTTTGGATGTCCGGATGTATTCAGAACGTAAGTTATGCGCAAAAATGCAAACTTGTGCACTTTTTGACACTTTTAGTCCCTGAATGACCCAAAAGTTTATTTTAGCACACCGAACCCCTCAAAGCCTATTTCTAAGCTATGTAAAGGATATATATGGTATGTTTAACTTATGGTCATGTTCCGGAATGTCTGTTACAGTTCAAATTGGCATACTTTCGCAGTTTGTCAAGTTTAGTCCCTGTAAGCGAATTAACTTGTTTTAGCCATACCAAAGCCTTCAAAACTTATCTCTAAGTTATGTAAAGGTTATTTAAGGTATGTTAAGCCTATGTCACTATTCCGGAGTGTTTGTTGCATTAAACTGGTTATATTTACGCATTGGTGCGCGTATAACCTTCCAGAAAGCGATTTAGAGTTTGAAATTGAATAAGAATTGATATGTGCAAATGATACACATATTTTTACAAATCCCAAGTATGAAATATAATATTTCATTGGTTTGGTATTTGTTTGATGGCCGTGGAGGCACAGGTGTTACAGTCTCCCCTACTTTAGGAAATTTCGTCCCGAAATTTATTTAGAGGAAACTTGTGAGAGCTTGGAAATATGAAGTTGAAAAGATCGAACAACATTGGTTAGGGTTCTTGAACTTCTAGTAACCTTAATAACATTATGTTTGCAATGTAAGAGGGACACTTATATACAAGTATATGAAGCGTCATTGGTGCGTCCACCGTACCTCCATTACATCGTTCTCATTTCGTTATTTTTGTCACTATCGGTTCTTACACATAATAAATCTTACTGGGTTCCTATGCACTAAATTTCATAATTATGTACGCGTCCATAATTAGACAATTCCTTGCACAGTTCACACAGTCTATTTTATAATGTGTAGGGTAAAACCAAATGAACAAACCTGTGATGAGTGTAACTAGACCGCCATAGAGTCCTTTTAATTAAATCAATAAATGATCTAAATAGACTATCAAGGAGTCTGTTCAGCTACATCACTATATGTCGTTCTTTAACCAAATTGTGAATCAATCTTTTTGACTAGACCACTAAAGGGTCTCTTATGAATCATGGAGTAGTACTATATAATCCAAGGGTCTTAACTATTACATAGAAGCCCATTTAAGGATTAAAGGTAGTACCTTTTGAATATCCTGCTACGAATCCCTCATATGAAGATATGAAAGATCCTGCGAGGATTTGGATAACGAATATCCAGAGTATTAAAAACACAAAAAAAAATGCATAAAAGAAAACATAAGATGAATAAACACATAGTCACATAACCACAAAATTGTTTGTTAATTTGTCTTGTAAATTGCGTACATGCATTTAAAGCACACTAGGAATCCATTCCGTGGATTTCATTTGGTACTTTAAACGTTATCAAGAATCTAACTATAAAGATAGAAAGATTCAAAAAGAAAATTCGATTTCGATTATTAGGAACCGATATGTTTGAATTAAGGTACATAAGGAATCCAATTAAGGACTCTGATTTGAATGATAATCATCCACAAGGATCTAATTGTGAAGATAAAAAGATCCCATATGAATTTTAGAAGTTGAAGATGTTTTGAAACCTTGCACTGGATGTGCTTAGGCTAAAACATGATGTAAAATGCTTATGAAGTTGAGATGCTTGATATGTCAAGGCGACATATGAAGCAGAATTTTGAAGGTTAAGTCAATGTATGAGGAAAATATTTTTGAAAACTATGCATGGGGTTCTTTTAAGAAAAATGTGTTTAACGTTTTTAAACCTTATATATAATACTTTTTGCAATCATAAAGTAGGTGTATTAGGTAGATATATAAAAAAATGTTTTTAAAATCATACGAGATGAATTTTGAAATTATGTATAAGGTTTTTGAAAGACATGAATGATGCTTTTCGAAATCATGCACTTGATAAGAAAATGTATTGTGTTAATATTGTCTTCAGACTATATGAAATATTTTGAAATTAGGAAGGTTGGTTTTGATAACATGGCCAATGTTTTTGAAATAACATAGACAATGCATCTAAAAAAATTGTTTTCAAACTATATGAAATGTTTTGAAATCATGAAGATTGTTTTTGAAATACTTGTACTGTGTATGTTGAAAAATCAAAACGTAATGGGTATGAGATTTGAAAATACCCTTAGTTATCTAACCAAGGATTTAAAGGCACAGATGTGCGAAAAGCACGATTACTCATAATGTCACTAAATTTTCTGTACTTTGTTTCTTAGAGTGAAACGAGTACTTAAAATTTTCGAAGGAATCATGAGCGATCATGGCGAAGTTCTGAGAAGCCTTTCGCTTCTTTGACTTCTTAGGGGATCGTTCATCCATGGTCTTTGATTCCTCGATTGGTTTCTTGGCTGATGGTGTTGTCGCCTGACTAGGTCTTGCCTGTCTTGGTGACTCTTGAGTGGCTTCATCCTGGAGATGATACATGGCAGTAGCTAATTCAACAGTCTTCAGGACTACTTCGCCTATTCGCTGAGCTAATTTGGCTGCTTGCTCAGATATCTGAGCGTCATCGTGATGAAAAGACATTCTTGAAAAAAAAAGAAAGGCATAGGGAGAAACAGGTGAAAGGTTATTGGACAATCAAAACAGAGTGATAACGCATGAAAATTTCGATCATTTGTTTGTTACCTAAGGCAAACAAATGAGACGGTGACTAATCAAAGTAAATGGGTCAAAAATAATGTATTGCGAAGACATGCTCGCCTATAAGTGAACACTCACCCCAAGAATTCCCAGGTAAGCACAACTGGTCTCGCATCTGATGAGATGTATACGAAGTGCTTGCCTAGACAGAAAACCCAGAATACAGGCATTCACCCTTCCAGTTTGCACGTGTTCACATTATTTAAAACCCAAAACCTTGACGAAGTTTTGAAAACTCAAAGGGGTTCAAAACCATATAATAGAGAGTTCAAAACCTTACAATAGAGGGTTCAAAACCTAGTAATCAATCATCCTAGAACAGATGATTAGTTTTCAAAGCGGTTTTGAAATTTATGTTCTTGTTGTGGTCGTCGCCTAAGGATAGGTGACGGTATTGTTTTATGACTAAACGCAAGTAAACTCGCGTTAGGGTCCTAAGAAAGTTATAGACTAGGTCAAAGCATTACTAATAACCTAATTCCCTATAACCATTGGCTCTGATACCATCTTTTCTGTCACACCCCGACCGCGTAAAACAACAAATCGCGGCGGAAACATCGGGGCGTGTTGTAACAGAATTAATGTTTCATAACCATGGATACCAAAAGTGTTTCGTTTTATTAAACATTGAATAATTACATCGTCTGGAAATCTAAATACACAAATTAGACATAGTCTATCATTATTATTGAGTCACTAAGGCCTTGTCCAGTCATATGTGAGCATGCATCTTATCAATCGATATCATCCAACAATACCTGAAACATATGTGAAAACGAGGTCAGCAAAGAAATGCTGGCGAGTACATAGGTTTTGTGAAAATAAGATTCATGACTTCTGTTTAAGAAAATGTTTAGTCATGAACCTTGTAATTTGCTTTGTCTTTGTAAATCATTTGAAAAATAATAAGTTTAGGTGATATGTATAAATAAGAGAATAATGCATGATTAAATGAATAACCATGTAAAATGAATTTGTATAAGATAAGTTGTTTGTAAATAAATGTCTTGTGAAAAGTATGTTACTTGTATAAAATGTTCTATGTCTCAAACTGAAATGATTCAAATAACGCTACAATATGTAATACCATACAAACACTTATATATAGGAAGTACCAGCGGCGTATCCACCATGCTTGTATCATATTCCACACGCATTGTTACTTAATCACTTAATCCAAACCAAACCACCAAAGTAATGTTCATGCCCAAATGTAAATCATGTAATATGTATAACCAATGTCAAAAGTATTTTTGTGTCAAATGTAAACCATGTAATATGTAACCAAAATAATATCGTATATCGCTTTGAAGCCAATCGTTTACCCAATCGTTAAAACATCGTGTGAAAACCTATCGTTTACCCAATCGTTTAATTCGTTTTAGGTCGTGAAACTACTTAAATGGTCGTCTCGCTAATAACATTCAAACCTTCTTGACGCGTTCCTCGCTCCATCTCGCTCTCGTTCTTAACAAACCCTTACCAAAGGATAAGTTAATAATTACAGATTCAGTCGCTACCCACAACACCCACACATAACTACGGGTGTAGTAAATAACGGGACTTGTCAGATCCTATGGTACCATAACCTAATACTGGTCGGCTTGATCATTGCTAATGAATGTCATTTGTTATGTAACTACAACCAACAAGTTTGTTCACTTTTTGAAATCGTTATTAGTTTTGTACAAATCGTCTTAATTGTTTTTGAAACCATCGTTATAACATCGAAAACATTTAGCACATATGAGTCACCCCAAAACAATTGAAAGCAGTAAAATAGGGGAATAATGTACTCGCCTGTGAATGCTTGTAGGTCTTGAACAACAACCAAACAAAGCTAGAGGGAGCACGGAATCAGTCGGCAATCTAAAACTATATAAATAAACCGGACTTAAATCGGGAGATCGGATAGAATGAGGCTTGGTAAACCAAATGAGTATTGGAACTCATATGATATGGTTTAACAAGGCCTACATACTACATTGAGACTAACCTAAGTGCTTTCGACCCATCGCGACCCATTAAGGTAACTTATGCTACTTTAACGCGTCGTGCGCGTGAAACGCGTTCGGACCGCCTAACTAGTCCTATGACAAGTGTTATATGCCTAAACATGTTACATTATCAGTTATGTGACAAAAGTTTAGGTTACATATGCTTTATTACCAATTATACATGAAAAGGGTATTCTGGTAATTTACCTAAGGCATATAAACTACCTATCATACAACTACTCAAACGACGTGACCATAGGGTATAACCTCGGAAGGTTATTCCCTACCTACTATGGTCACCTAATGTATTTGGTCGGATCCTAATGATCGACCAAATGGGTCGGGTTCGAGGTATAAGCGATTTATTAGATCGCTTACCCTACGACCCTAGACAACGTGGTAATCAGTAGGCATAGTCCCAAGGGACTATAACCAACGTGATTACACTTACGTTGCGAAGTTCAAACGAACTTCGCATTGACCATCACTGGTCAACGCTGAAAGTCAAACAAAGTTTGACTTTCTGACTCGAAAAGCAATAAAATAAGGAAAAGAACGAAAGAATACTTACGAAGGGTCCCCGAATGCTAATCTCGATCCAAGAATCTCAGGTATGAAACAATGGTTTCAACTTAGAGTTCCCTAGATCAAGATTCTAGTGATTTTAGCAATGGGGGTGAATGGGTATTTATAGGAATACCCGAACCGTTAAGATCGCTTGTCGAATATCGTGCCTTAATCGTATCCGTACAAGTGTCGGAAAGTTATGGTGCCTAAAATCCATCCTTATCAGCTGACTAAGCATGTTAGAATGTGTGGTTGTGAATTAAACAGCTGTTTATACATCGAATCTGGTCCCGAAAGTGCAAAACTGAAGTTTCTGTCCAGTTAAGGCACTCGCGTAGCGCGACTGCATAGGCCCTTAGGGCTCGCGCTACGCCACTGCCCCTATGTTTCAGAAATGTTTCAAAATTGGCAGAAATGGTCCCTGCACGTGTTTAAGCCCTTTTTCGATGCGTTTGAACCCCGTTAACCTCATTTTAAGGCTCTAAAATGAAGTTAAAGTATAGGGAACTCAAAAAATGCTCAAAAATATGCCGGAGGTTGGTTCGTTTAGCCGTACGAACGCGATGTTCGCTTAATTACGACGGAATGCGCATAAGCGCGAAAAACGATCCAAATGACGCGACGAATGGATTTTTCTTATGGCGAACACTAAAATATATTATAGTCATGCTTACATAAATTTTTGGATGTCCGGATGTATTCAGAACGTAAGTTATGCGCAAAAATGCAAACTTGTGCACTTTTTGACACTTTTAGTCCCTGAATGACCCAAAAGTTTATTTTAGCACACCGAACCCCTCAAAGCCTATTTCTAAGCTATGTAAAGGATATATATGGTATTTTTAACTTATGGTCATGTTCCGGAATGTCTGTTACAGTTCAAATTGGCACACTTTCGCAGTTTGTCAAGTTTAGTCCCTGTAAGCGAATTAACTTGTTTTAGCCATACCAAAGCCTTCAAAACTTATCTCTAAGTTATGTAAAGGTTATTTAAGGTATGTTAAGCCTATGTCACTATTCCGGAGTGTTTGTTGCATTAAACTGGTTATATTTACGCATCGGTGCGCGTATAACCTTCAAGAAAGCGATTTAGAGTTTGAAATTGAACAAGAATTGATATGTGTAAATGATACACATATTTTTACAAATCCCAAGTATGAAATATAATATTTCATTGGTTTGGTATTTGTTTGATGGCCGTGGAGGCACAGGTGTTACACGTATCTATATAGTCAATTTTAAACTATACATATGTGTCTATTACGAAAAGGTTAGGGAAAATGTGTGGTCCAGAATTCTTCTCAAGTTTCTCAATTAGCCTAGTGCTTCTCATGTGTATAATTCAAGATTTGACAATATATATATATATGTATATAGTTGATTTTAAACTATACTGTCACACCCCAACCGATGGTGGAAACATCGGGGCGTGGCACTGAGCGAAACAGATTGTCCAGAAGTTTCCATAACAACTATAATTACCAATTATTTAAGGCATCATGTCCCATACCATGACATAAAAAGTAATTCAATTATTACAGACAAAATCCAGTCAAATTGTTCTGTTCCGACCACTCAGATTTCAAATACAGACAATTCGTTTATTTGTTTCTAGACTTTTCCTAGCCTCGATTTCACAGCAAGCCAAACAATAACATCTTAAGCACCTGCCACATACGTTAAAGTAAAAGTCAATACACATAGTGTAAAGGTGAGCATACAAGTTTAGTAGATATAATAGGATTCGAAATCGTTTACGCATAACCAGCACGTACACAGTGTGAAATGAAGCACGTAAGTTATCGACATGATCCTATCAATACCAATGATTGCGGGTTGACTGCGCAAAGCAGTTCGTAATACATGATCACCACTATGACCTATGTGATTAATTTTCCTTAACAACCCCTGAGTGAGCAGGTGCTAAGTCCAAACTAATAGTACTATTGTTGCTAAGGCAGGTAGACAACATTCCATGTGTAAACATAACAAACAAGCATTCATTAAGTCACGTATAACATGCGGTAACGGTTAGCGTTACAGTATAGCATAGTGTGTTCGATGTGATTTTAGAATAAGTAGCATATGTAACACCCAAAAGTGCGTAAAGCAAAAAGGGATCGAGTATACTCACAGCGATGATGAATTGAAGGGAGCGCTAGAGTAAGATCACCCTGATCAGAACGTTAGCATAAACGATAAGCGGCGCGTAAAAATAGTGTAGAGTGCTAGTGGATCGGAGGCAATCTAATCGTGTGACAATCCGATCGGGTGGCCAGTCGATCGGGTGACAATCTGTTCGGATGGTTGGACACTTCAGTGAGAACAAGTTCAAAGCCGTTTGTCACTCGATCGGATTGCAATCCGATCGGGTGACAATCCGAACTAAACATGTTGGAAAATTGTTTAAGTGTTGAAGTCAAAACATCACATGGTCGGGTGGTAGTCCGATCGGGTGGCAACCCAATAGGATGGTAATCCGTTCGATGTTCCAAACCTCAAAGGTTGAAATAAAAGTTAAGTGTGGGACCCATGGTGCAATCCGATCGGGTGACTGTCCGGTCGGGTGGCAATCCGATCGGACGGCAATCCGTCCCAGACGACCTGATCGTCTTCTTCCTTGGTTATTCTGGTAGTTTGAGTTTTCTCGAGGCGGTATGATGACGTTTCAAACAACAGAACCTCGTCAAGACCTATGTGACCCGATCGGACAGGAATCACCCAAATCTGACCCGTTCACCGATTCATGACGGTGTTTCATGTTCAACTCGAAATAAGAAATCTCGTGGATAGTATCCAGATCTTGAACCAACACAACACTAAGAACGAGTAGAAGGTCAGAACAAGCTCCGATCTTATCGGTTTTGAGTGCATTGAGTGTAAAAGAGTTGAAAGAAAGTTAGAAACCATCTTTCAATCCTTTTTCACCATGAATATGTTCAGATCTATGCAAGATCTTTGTTTATTTATGTGGAAATCGGTTAGATCTAGGTTGTTCTTGGTGGATTGAAGCCAAAACATGAAGTTCTCAAGAACACCATGATGACATCATCCTAGAACACCTCAAACATAGTGATTTCATGGTTAAAAGTTAAGATTCAAAAGATAGAAAGGTGTAGGAGTGCGTGTAGATCAAGAAAGTACAAGTTTTAGATGGAAAACTAACAAGAATCGCGAGAAATCTGAAGAAAAACGGGCTGGAGCGAGTATGGCAGAGAGAGAGCTGTCAACATCAAATGATGTTGACATGTGGGGGTATTTATAGGGTTTCCATAAATGGAAAGGGGGAAAGAGGCTGGTCGATCAAGTGGCAGCCCGTTCGGGTGGCAGCTCGATCGAGTGACACCTCGATCGGGTGGCAGCCTGATCGGGTGGCAGCTCATTCGGCCGGCCACTCGATTGGAGAGTTTGGCGCGACGAGTTTTGTAGTTTCGATTCGCGTGTTGAGCTTTGCGATGCGAGAGAGTTTCCCATTCAAATTACTTTTAATCTCAACTACTATATCTAACATACAATCATCCTAATTAACTTGCGTTTAGCGTTTACGATTCGATTGCGATTGAGTTGCGATTGTGTTCGACTAATCACCACACATAAACATAAATAAACACGCACAAGTAACACATAAAAGGCACACACACGTAAAAAAATATCCAGAACACATAATTCGAGTTGCGAGTGCGATTTGTGATAAGCGATAAAGCGATAAAACAAGCGATAAACATCGATAAATAGTGATAAAACCTCGATTATTAATAAGTACTCCACATAATACAACTAACGTAAATACATAAATAGACTATCTACAAGTCAAAGAAGTCAAAACAGGAGTTGAGCAAGGAGTGACAGATCACAATTAGCAAATCTTGTCTTCCTTTAACTTCAATCTTGACTTTGACTTTCGAAACACGGGGTTTTACAGCCTCCCCTTGTTAAGGGAATTTCGTCTCGAAATTAGGCTTCAGCCGTAACAAACAACTGCGGGTACTTCGCCTTCATGTCGATTTTGAGTTCCCAAGTGAACTCTGCGCCTCGTTTTCCTTCCCATCAAACCTTCACAATGGGTATGCGCGAGCGTCTGAGCTGCTTGGTTTGGCGATCCATGATTTCGACAGGTTTCTCCACGAAGTGTAGTGTTTTGTTAACTTGGAGATCATCAAGCGGTACATACAGATCATTCTCAGCCAGGCACTTTCTGAGGTTTGAAACATGGAAAGTCGGGTGAACATTGCTAAGTTCCTCCGGTAGTTCGAGTCTGTAGGCCACTTTTCCGATCCTTTCCAGAATCTTAAAGGGTCCAACATATCGAGGCGCGAGTTTCCCTCTCTTGCCGAATCTGACCACGCCCTTCCAAGGTGATACCTTTAGGAGTACATGGTCGCCAACATTAAATTCAAGGGGCTTGCGTCGTCTATCGGTGTAACTTTTCTGACGACTCCGAGCTTTCAGCAGGTTGTCTCTTATTTGGAGGATTTTGTCAGTTGTTTCTTGCAATAGCTCAGGACCGGTCAATTGCGAGTGCCCGATCTCGTGCCACACAATAGGCGACCGACATCTTCTTCCGTATAAGTCCTCAAACGGTGCCATTTGAATGCTGGAATGACAACTGTTATTATACGAGAATTCGACTAAAGGCAGATAAGCATCCCAATTACCACCGAAGTCTTTGACAAATGAGCGAAGCATGTCTTCCAAAGTACGAATCGTTCTTTCAGTCTGACCATCGGTTTGTGGATGGAATGCGGTACTTAGATTAAGCACAGTACCGAGAGCGGTTTGAAACGTTTCCCACAGACGCAAGGTAAACCGACCATCGCGGTCAGAGATGATGTCGCGAGGCGTACCGTGTAGACAGATAACTTCGTTTGTGTAGATTCGGGCTAATCTTTCTACCTTGTAGTCTTCTCGTATTGGTAGAAAATGGGCAGATTTGGTCAAATGGTCAACGACGACCCAAATGCTGTCGTGACCAGATGACATGCGCGGGAGTTTCGTTATGAAGTCCATAGCTATCCTTTCCCACTTCCACATAGGGATCGGGGGTTGTTCAAGTAAGCCAGAGGGTCTTTGGTGCTCAGCCTTGACTTTCAAGCAAGTCAGGCACCTTCCAACGTAGAGAGCGATATCCCTCTTGATGCCCAACCACCAGTACTTGTAGCGAAGGTCCTGGTACATTTTATTGGCACCCGGATGAATAGAATATCGGGACTTGTGGGCTTCATCCATCAAAATCTGTCGTAAGTCGGTCCGCTTAGGGATCCAAATTCGGTCTAGATAATGGAATATCCCATTCGACTTATTCACTAGATGGGCTCCATCGTGATAGATTATTTCCTTCTTCAAGGTTCGCTCAGTAAAACAGGCATGTTGGGCTTCGCGGATAAGAGATTCAAGATGATGTTGGGCTTGGACATTATGGGTGCTATGCAGATAGCTTCGTCTGCTGAGAGCGTCGGCAATGACATTTGCTTTGCCTGGGTGGTAACGAATCTCACAGTTATAATCATTGAGAAGTTCTACCCATCGGCGTTGATGCATATTAAGTTCTTTCTGGCTGAAGATGTGTTGTAGGCTCCTATGGTCGGTGAAGACCGTACACTTTGTACTGTAAAGGTAGTGTCGCCAAATCTTCAACGCAAAAATAACTGCGCCTAGCTCGAGGTCATGGGTTATATAGTTCTTCTCATGGATCTTGAGCTGCCGAGATGCGTAGGCGATAACATTGTCCCGTTGCATGAGAACACAACCAAGAAAAAGGTTCGAGGCATCGCAATAGACTACAAAGTCATCGTTTCCATCGGGTAAAGCAAGGACGGGAGCATTGCAAAGCATGCGCTTGAGGGTTTGGAAAGCAGACTCTTGTTCAGTTCCCCAAACAAATGATCTATCTTTATGCGTGAGAGAGGTAAGCGGCACAGCGATTTTAGAGAACCCTTCGATAAATCGACGATAATAGCCCGCTAGTCCGAGAAAAGAACGGACTTCAGACGGGTTCTTAGGCGTAACCCAACTCTTAACAGCTTCAATCTTCATGGGATCGACATGAATACCTTGACTATTGACAATGAGACCGAGGAATTGAACCTCCTCCAGCCAAAATTCACACTTGGAGAACTTGGCATAGAGTCGATTCCCCTGGAGTAGCTCGAGAACCAAACGTAGATGTTGCGCGTGTTCGGTTTTCGATTTGGAATAGATCAGGATATCATCGATGAACACGATGACTAAGTGGTCGAGAAAAGGTTTACACACGCGATTCATCAGATCCATGAAAACCGCAGGTGCGTTGGTTAAACAAAAGGCATAACAACGAACTCATAATGGCCGTATCGAGTGCGAAAAGCGGTTTTGGGTATATCCTCCTCTTGAATGCGTAACTGGTGATAGCCTGAGCATAGATCGATCTTCAAGAAACACGTAGCACCTTGTAGCTGATCAAACAAATCATCGATTCGAGGTAGGGGATAGCGATTCTTGATTGTTAGCTTATTCAATTCCCTGTCGTCGATGCACATCCGGAACGACCCATCATTCTTTTTGACGAAAAGGACTGGCGCGCCCCAAGGAGAGGTGCTCGGGCGAATGAAGCCTTTATCAAGCAATTCCTGGAGCTGACTCGAGAGTTCACGCATTTCGGATAGAGCGAGTCGATAAGGAGCTTTAGCAACAGGGTTGGCTCCAGGAACGAGGTCGATACGGAAGTCGATATCATGACTTGGCGGGAGACCGGGGAGATCATCGGGAAATACTTTCGGAAATTCACACACAACGGGAACATCTTTCACTTCTGTCTTTCCTTTCTTTTCCTTCTCCGCTACCACAATTTTAGCCAAGAAAGCTCTGTATTCCTTGCGGAGATACTTGCTAGCTTGGACACACGACATGAGCTTGAGACTCTTCGAAGCAGTTTCACCATAGACACATAATAAATCACCATTCGCGAGCGAGAATCGAATCATCTTATCAAAGCACACAACTTCAGCATGGTTTTCATGAAGAAAGTCCATGCCTACTATGATGTCAAAACTTCTGAGCTGCATCGGGATAAGGTCGATCGGAAAGATGTGATTGTTGAGCTCAAGAGTACAATCACGAAGAACAGAATTTACGACGACAGTTCTTCCGGTGGCGACTTCAACATCGAACATTGAGGGGAGATGGGAGCGCTTACGATTAAGGAGCTTTTCGAAATCAAACGATACAAAATAGTTATCGGCTCCAGTATCTAACAAACACGAAGCATAAATACCATTCATGAGAAACGTACCATTGACCACATTGTTGTCAGCCTGGGCCTGGCGCACATTGATGTTGAAAGTTCTTGCGCGGGCGGCTTGTTGCTGTTGCAGCTGAGGCTGTTGCTGCTGCTGTTGCTGAGGCTGCTGCTGCTGGGGCTCTTGTTTCACAACCCTGTTCGAGAAAATGTTTGCGAAATGGTTGGGATCCCCACACGCGAAGCAGACTCTGGCGTTGATCGCGGGTGCCTGAGCCGCTTGTTGGCCTTGAGGAGCAATGAGAAGAGCTTGTTGAGCAGGAGCTGGAGCAATGGCGTTGCGGGGCCGATTCGACAATTGGCGGTGAAATGGCTATACATATTGCAATGCACGCAAAATCTGCAGGCGATTCCCAGCGGGTGATGGTAAGTACATGTCGGACAGGCAGGGTGGGGACCAGTGTAAGCACGCTTCGCAGGCGGTGCTTGAGTAACTGGCGCTGGAGTTGACCGGTGTTGTTGTTGCTGAGCTGGTACCGCTTGGAGTGGAGCAGCGGTAGAGACAACACAGTTCTTGTTGCTGGAGTTGCTGTTGTTTTTCTTCCTCTTGAGACGAGAGGACTTTGACGATTGCGGGGATGCGGTGGTGTTTTCATTAGATGCGACGGTGGTAGCTTGATGCAGGTTCTTCGAAGCTCTATCCCAAAAACTAGCTTTGACTCGCTTGTCGTTGATTTCAGCGGCAAGCAGATAAGTTACCTCGATTGTCGTTGGCTTGGAAGCATGCACAAAATCTGCGACACAATCTGGCAGAGCTCGAATATACTTCTTGATCGTCATGTCAGCAGTCTTGAATTGATCAGGACAGATAATACTTAGCTACTTGAAGCGAGCAGTTAGAGTAGCGTTGTCACCATCTTTCTGCTTGATATGCCAGAATTCGTCCTCCAACTTTTGGCGCTCATGGGGAGGGCAGAACTCTTCAAGCATGGCGTTCTTCAACTCGACCCATGACAGACCATAAGCTGCATCGTTTCCGCGTTTGTTTATCTCAGCCGTCCACAAGTCTAAAGCGCAGGACTGGAAGACGCCGGTAGCATTCAGAGTGCGGAGATTGTCAGGATATCCACTCTGACGCAGGGTGACCTCGATCGAATTGGACCATTGAAATAAAGCCATAGGGCCATCTTCGCCATTGAATTATTTCGGTCCGCAAGCTTTCAACTACTTAAAGCTGAAAGCAGCTTTAGGGGTTTCAGTCCTGGACTCTTCAGACGATTTGCTCACATTCTCATTGTGACAACCCGCACTAAACCAGGTATCCGTACAACTTAATTAATGATTAATTACTGCTTAATTACTGTGCTTGTTTGAAACTAGCTGATAAACTGCTACCTGCATACTGATACATGCACTTACTTGCATCATACTTTATATGCTGTCACTACATTATTTACATACGGCACCTTAGTGACAAACATGATGCACAAAAAGCACAGTAGCACTAAACGGATACACAGTGAACATGCTGATATAACCAGCATCAGGCAGATACTGCCTCTAAGGCCTGTTAAGAGCCTCATATATTTTTGCTACACTGGTAGTGAGTGTAGGGATATAAGGGTTGTGGTACCGCGTCTCTAGGAATAAGATACACTGATTCGGATGTGCCTGAAACGTACTTTAAGTACCAAACACAGCACTTTAATAAACAAACCAGCTTCTAGCTGACTAATAAAGTGCCAGAACATGAGAAAATATTACTAGACACTTTCTAAAGTGTCGGGAAAGCAAATTGTGTCACTAAAAATGTTAATAACGACACTTTAAAGCGTTACAAAAGGCTTTAACGGATTACTATCCAACCGAACACCCGGACTTTACCCGGAACATGAAAATATTAATATTTTCACTAATTATATTTTTCTGAGCCAGTCAGGGTCTCTGATTACCCTAACACCCGTCATAACACATAACATACAACTAACTAAGTTAAATACTTAGTTAACCTATTTAACCTAAACTAACCTCCTAACTAACTACTTAAAATCGAACCAAGGGACCCCCCCCCCCCCCTCCTTAAAACCGTCCCCTAGTGGGGACATACTTGTACCTTGCATGATTTTGTTAATCTTGGATGTTGGTTATCTTGATGACACATTATCCATGGGATAATAACACCTAAAGTTTGCCTATAAAATAACACTTGAACACATGAGCATTATCACCTAATCACCACTCACCAAAAACTCTCTCTTGCTCCCCCTAACCTTCGGCCGAACACCACCCTCACCACCATCATACTTTCAGCCCTTGATCTCTTCATTCCAAGCATATACAAGCTTCACAAGTCACGTATTAGGAGCCTCGGAGCAAGCGGAACACGAAGGACCTCTACCGTTAGCTTTTATCCACCCACTTTTCGCCAAGATTCTTCCCTAGCCCCGAGCTAGAGGTATATTGTTTAAAACTTGTTCTTGAACATATCTAAAGTGGTTAAAAGGATTATTGTCGGTTAAATATCGTAAACATACATTTTGATGCATAAAAGTCTAGTAAAAACTATAAAAATGGTGGTTAATGACATATAACTTGTGTAAAAGTTGTAGTATTTGGAGTTTGTGTTTATCTAGACCCGATCTATGATGTGGTCGCTCGGATCTCCGTTTAACCCGACTTTGTAAGATCATGGATCTTCACATAAGCTCGTTTTTGGTAACCACAAGGGTTAAAAGGCGAAACTCTACCACACAAGATACATGAACTTGTGTAAAAATATTTTACTTGTGTAAAAGTGATTTAACCGGTACAATGGTGTTTAAAACTAGCGGATCTACGTATCTGCAAGTGGTATTTTTGAAGAACCACACATTTAAGAAACCATGTATTTTAAAGAAAGGATCATACACTAACAAACATGATTTTATAAACCACAAGTGTGTAGACACTTGTGAAACGAAAAGATCCGACGAATAACTATTTTTGGGAAAAATGACTAGAAGTTGTAAAGACGGATTTCTCTAGTCACGAGGTTTTTACAAGATTAAAGTTACTTTATATAAAGATCTACATATATAAAGGGGAGTTACACTATAGATTCGGAAAAACTGCAAGTTCATGCGATTATGCGATTTACATACTTGTCGACTAGTTTGATGTGTCGGAAATTGTTTGTTTGAATAAAGAAGTTGTTGAATTGATTTGTTAAAAGAAAATGATACGCTTGAAAGCGTGGCCACCTCCAGTTACAGAGGAAACTCTGGCGAAATTTTCTAAAAACCTAACACTTAGAATTATTTACACAACAAGTGTTAGAACTATTTTTGGGACATATTTTCGAAACATAAATTTCGCCAGCACTATATGTTACTAAATATTCGGAGGTGGGATTTTCACAAAGATTAACGTGACAAATATATTTTTGTCACAACACTGCTTATGATTATTTTGTGAAAATACATAAATATTATTTTAGAGTAAAAATAATATTTACAAGCGTTAATGATTCCAAAACTTTGCAAACGCTTTCACTACAAACATATAAGTTACACCGGTAATTACATTACCACAAGATTGATAAAACGTAACTTACGCACATGTATTGTATCCCCCATCCTTGGGAAGAAGAATAACTACCAAGTGTATACGGAACATAAACACAAAATAGTTGTCTAACTATTTCCCAAAGACATAAACTGTAAAGCTAAGGCACGGCCGTCCGTCTAATAGAATTAGCACTTGTAGGTCGTTGCACAGCTTACTGTATTGGAGACACTTGGTAGAGACGCGCATTCACTGTGAGTTCATGTCCCCCTTTTCTCTAACTGTTTTTCAGTTTACCTAACTGCGGGGGTGAAATACATGTTACTTTGTTTACAAGTACTTTATACACGGTATGAATTACGTAAGGAGGTTTAGATCATGTGAATGGGTAGTTAGAACACCGAGGGACTCGAGCGGTAGATCTATTTGGGTGTAGCGAGCCCAGCTCTAGGGCCAACAGAACGGGCCTCTCGGAGGACCAACAGAACGGACCTGGAGTGACTTGGTACCCAACGCAAAAATCGGCTAGGGTGTGTCTTTCCTACTTGCATTTCACGACATGCTAATGGCCATGCAAACCATTGGTGATCACAAGTCCTCTTACACTGCTACATACCAGGAAACTTTTATACTTACAAGTGTTTTTACTTACTCACTTACACATGAACTCGCTCAACATTATTGTTGATTTTTCAACTTACATGTATTTCAGGAAATTAACGAGATCTGGCACGGTATGGCATGTTTTCCGCTGCACTAGTTTCCGAGGTCATCCGGGGTTTAGGGGATGTGTCTCTTTCCTGGACAAGACACAGTTCTTAAACCATGTTTATGTTATGTTTCAGTTTGTAATGTTGTTGAACAAGGTTATGGTTGTTGGTTAAAACAAGGGTACTGTATTTGGTTTTTCAAAACTTAATGGATGATCTTGCATGTTTTTAATTCATATAGCTTGTTATGGTTAAGCTATGGTATTAAGAAGTCACACCAAAATTAACCCCGCTTCCGCAAAGCCAGGGTGTGACAGCTTGGTATCAGAGCTCTGATCATAGCGAACTAGGATTCTTTCTCGAGTCTAGACTATGATCACTAGGGCTCTCACGAAAACATTTTTCTGCATACCACTTAAGTCCAGATCCACAACTTTTTACAAACAAATGTTGAGCACATTTTACTAATTATAGGCTCAGCTTGGAGGGCTGAGGATCGATCTGGAGGATCGAGATGATCAAGGTAGTTGAGCACGTTGGTTTGTTATAGGATCGATCTGGAGGATCGAGGTTTGGTTTAAGTGAAGGACGGAGCAGTCTTGTAGACTGGATGAAATTGGCTAGTAAGACTAGGAGAAGTATGTGATACCTTACTTGGTGACTATGTGATTAACTGATTATATGATTGATTATTATACGTATATGTGTTACAAACGTTATGCTTTCATCAAGTACTAGAAAGATGGGCACTACGAACCCCATGACCATAGTATCAGACGACATAGTTCAACGAAGCACGAGGTGTACATTTCTGATACTACCGGCACAGACAATGACGACTTTCAGCCCTTGTGCACTGCCTGAAGTCGTAGCAGAGCCTACTGATGGCCATCTTGTTGGGAATTTGCCACTGGCGGTGATCCCTGCTCCTGTGCCCCTTGCCACTTATCTCGTTGTTGATATGCCCCCGACATTGCCTCTAAAGACGATGTCGAACTATTAAGAGGAGGACCCACTTGAGGGCAAGGCCCTCTCGCTGCTAGCATTAGACTACTGCATGCGGACGCTCCTGCAGGGGAAACTCATTCCCCTATCCCAGACTCATTTGAGTCTCTGACATCCGCGTCTTCGCACATACAGGGAATGCAGCACCACTTACACGACGCCGACCCTGATATGGCATCATCGGCTGCATCGGATCCCACACACAGCTTTGAGTTTGATCGCGATTATGAGGACAATTCTGTTTTTCCGCCTGGTGTTGATCCAGACCATGACATTGAGTTCATGCACTTAGACCAGCCCTTGGGGGATCCTGTAACCCCTGTGATTGTTGATCCAGCTGATTTTGAGATGGAGTTTGATTCGAAGCTATCCGTGGCCCCTGAGCCAGGCGTTGCTCCTGACCCCGCATTGGAGTATGACCCTGTTCATGCCAATGCACCGGCTGTTGCTCCTTGATTGATCATCTGCTTGGATGAGAGAAAATTCGGGGTAACTGTGCAAGACAATTTATTATTACGGGGGCCCACGTAATAACGATTTGTAGTGCACAGGAATCCTGGTGGACTCTGCAGGCCAATGATAACCAATGCAGCAGGAAATAACCTAAACACAAATGACCTAGGCGATGTAGCCTCGAGTTCATTCTATTACAAGCAACAAGCCAAATTGACAAGCCTATGTGAAGGCTCAGGAATTTATTTCCCCACTTATACAGTGAATATATTTGCGTGTGAAATGGGGTGATTACATGATGGCTTACGTTGCTATATATATACCCCATAGACAATTGAAACATTGTCCAACCCGCTTCACGCTATTTCGACAAAAAGGGAACGTCACCTAGGCGTGACACAAACACCAGTACATTGCCAAGGACAGAAGCCGAGCTGCAAGAACGCATCTCACAGGTAAATGCACGACATGAAGCCCTCCACTCTAAGTACAACGATGGCATTACTGGAGATAACCCTCCAACTGGCTGCACCTATAAACAGTTCCTGAACTGCAAGCCTTTGAACTTTGTCAGAACCGGAGGCACCGTTGCAATTGTTCGTTGGTCCAAAGGATCGACTCCACTCTAAGAATGAGTAACTGTTCGCCCCAACAGAGTGTTACCTACATCTCAGGGATATTTCTAGATGGCACACTCTCTTAATGGAACCTCCAGGTTCAGACCCTTGGCACAGACGCTGCTTATACACGGAGCTGGGACGAGCTCAAGGAAACGATTGAGAAGAAATGTTGTTTTAGGACAGAAATTCAGAAACTTGACGTGGAGTCCTGAAATTTGAGAAAGGACGAACCAGAGACTCCTGAACATGACCAGCGATCGCACGACTTGTCTAGGGTCGTCCCCTACTAAGTCATTGATGTAGTATGATATAGTGGTGTACTTGTGAGCTTTACATTGTGGTCTCGAATTGTGGCAATACAATCGCAGTATTCTCATCACATGCGATGTTCAATCAATTGTTTATGTCCTATAGCATAAGAGGTTATGTGATTGACTTGTTGATAACATGAGATGTTATGTGTTGGTATTGTTGAATGCATACGTACACTTCACTTGCTATGACCTAACCTATGTGAAACATCTTTTAGAAGATGCCGCCAAGACGCGAAATGCGCATGCCCACCTCTGAGGCAGAACTTAAAGAGATAATTGCTGCAGTTATAGCACAGCACGAGGCCCTACGCTCCGAACCAATCAAAGGTACCTCAGAAAATAACGGTTGTTCCTACTGGAACTTCCTCAACTACAAGCCTCCGAAGTTCGACGGCACTAGGGGTGCCATAACTTTTGTAAAATGGATTGAAAGTATGGAATCCATCTTTCGAATGAGTGGCTGTACGCCAGAACAACAGGTCCCATACGTTTCTGAGTTGTTTCAAGATGGAGCTCGATTATGGTGGAATCTTCAGGTTCGAATAATGGGCCTAACTACAGCATACGCATTAACTTGGGATGAGTTGAAAGGAATGATGCATAAGAGGTATTGCCCCCACACGGAAACCCAGAAGTGGGAAGATGAATTTCGGAGCCTAATGATGGAAGGTCCGAAGGTGTTGGAGTACGTGCAACGACTCCATGATCTGTCACAAATTGTTCCATACCTGGTAAAACCAGAACTGAAGAAATGGGAACAATTCATTTGGGAACTGGCGCCTCAAATCTTGAGCTTGATGACAGCATCTACGCCACCAACAACCATTGTTGCAAGTAAGATGGGTTTGGCACTCGTTACGGAAGCAAATAGACTAGAAAAACTTGCAAACCCTGACAAGAAAACTCAGGTAGAGTCGTCTGGAAAGAACAAAAGGAAGCTTACCGAAGATACCCAAGTGAACAACGATGAACAAAGATCTATTCGAGGTTGCTTTGACTGCGGGGACAAAGGGCATTTCAAGAAAGATTGCCCTAACAACAAACAGGCCAATGATAAGATTCACTTAGAAACCAAACCAAGATGTGCTGAGTACAAGTGTCACCGTGATGGTGGATGTCAGAAGCCTTGGTACGGGAGGAAAGGACACAACAAGGAAGGTTGTGGGATGAAGAGTTCCATACAAGGAGAAAACAGTAACAACGCTCTAGGTGGAAATGGGAAAGGAAATGGCCGAATGATAGGATGCTACCATTGTAAGGAAGTTGGGCATTTTAAGAGGGAATGCCTGAAGTTGAAACAAGACCGTAAGAGAAAATCCAACATCAGAGCTTGTGAGGCATGCCAGGATCCAGGTGTGATTTCTGGTACGTCCTCTAACAACCAAAACTTTTGCACCTATTTTGTTTGATGCTGGTGCCGATTATGGCTTCGTGTCATTAGAATTTAAGAATATACTTGGTTTAAACCGCTAGTAAGTTAGATATCCCCTACTCGATCGAATTAGCTAATGGAAAGTTAGTTGAAGCCAACGAAGTAATCAAAGGTTGTGTGATAGAATTGGGAGAACGCGAGTTTACTCTGGATCTACTACCAGTCCAATTGGGAAGCTTCGACGTGGTGGTAGGAATGGATTGGTTATCCGGAAACAAGGCTGAGATAGTATGTCACGAGAAAGTTGTTCGTATCCCAACCGATAATGGTGAGACAATTGTGGTTCACGGAGAGAAGCGTGACACACCGCTAAGATTTATCAGCTGCTTGAAAGCGAGGAAGTGTTTACAGAAAGGATGTGTTGCTTTCCTGGCACACATCGTGGATAAGAAGGCTGCTGAGCCAAGAATCGAAGACATCCCTGTCGTAAGGGAGTATCCAGAAGTCTTCCCGGAAGACTTACCCGGACTGCCACCTCAGAGGCAAGTAGAGTTTCACATCGACTTAGTTCCAGGCGCCGCGCCTGTAGCTAAGGCACCTTACAGACTTGCGCCGTCTGAGATGCAGGAATTGTCGACACAACTTCAAGAGTTGTTAGACAAGGGTTTTATCCGACCAAGCTTCTCGCCTTGGGGAGCTCCGGTCTTGTTCGTCAAGAAGAAGGACGGAAGTTTCCGCATGTGTATTGACTACAGAGAATTGAACAAACTGACGATCAAGAACAGGTATCCTCTGCCAAGAATCGATGATCTGTTCGACCAACTTCAAGGTTCAAGCTGTTACTCTAAGATCGATCTTCGATCTGGATACCATCAACTAAGGATACAGGAGGAAAGTATCCCGAAAACAGCCTTCCGAACCCGTTATGGACACTACGAGTTCCTCGTTATGCCATTTGGTTTGACAAACGCGCCTGCGGTATTCATGGATCTAATGAATAGGGTTTGCAAGCCATACCTGGACAAGTTCGTGATTGTATTCATCGACGACATCTTGATTTACTCAAAGACGAAGGCTGAACACGAACGGCATCTTAGAACCATACTGGAGCTGCTAAAGAAGGAACAGCTGTACGCCAAATTCTCCAAGTGCGAGTTTTGGCTACGCGAAGTCCAGTTTCTTGGACATGTGGTTAATGGGGATGGAATTCATGTTGATCCCACAAAGATCGAGGCAATCAAGAATTGGGAAACGCCTACAACGCCAACCGAGATTCGACAATTCTTGGGTTTGGCTGGCTACTATCGAAGGTTCATCGAGGATTTCTCGAAAATCGCTCAACCTTTGACGCTCCTCACGCAGAAGGACAAGACGTTTGATTGGGGAATCAAACAGGATGAAGCGTTTCAGATATTGAAGGATAAGCTTTGTAACGCGCCAATCTTAGCTCTACCAGAAGGTACCGACGATTTTGTGGTATACTGCGACGCATCGCGTCAAGGATTGGGTTGTGTGTTGATGCAACGCCAAAAGGTCATTGCTTACGTATCACGTCAACTGAAGGTGCACGAAAAGAATTATACCACACACGATTTAGAGCTTGGCGCAGTGGTTTTTGCTTTAAAGATCTGGAGACACTACCTGTATGGTACGAAGTGCACAATCTTCACAGATCACAAAAGCCTACAGCATATATTCAACCAGAAGGAATCGAATATGAGGCAAAGACGATGGGTTGAATTGTTAAACGACTACGACTGCGAGATAAAATACCATCCAGGGAAGGCGAATGTAGTCGCCGATGCCCTAAGTCGTAAAGAAAGAATCAAGCCCATAAGGGTTAGAGCTTTGGAAATGATCATACGAACCGATCTTTCCTCGCGCATTCGTGCTGCACAAAAGGAAGCTCACAAGGAGGGAAACCTTGAGGAAGGATATCTCCGTGGAATGGAAAAGCTTTTGGTACCAAACGAGGAAGGAACGTTATGTTTTGAGAAAAGGATTTGAGTTCCTCTGTTTGGTGGATTAAGGGAAGTTATTTTCGACGAAGCGCACAAGTCACGGTACTCTATCCACCCTGGATCGGATAAGATGTACCAGGATCTCAAAGGTTATTATTGGTGGCCTAGGATGAAAGGCGACGTTGCTGTTTACGTGAGCAAATGTTTAACGTGCGCTAAGGTTAAAGCGGAATACCAGAAGCCTTCGGGACTTCTGCAACAACCTGAGATTCCCAAGTGGAAATGGGAACAAATCTCAATGGATTTTGTTACAAAACTGCCAAGAACGCCAAGAGGCCATGATATGATTTGGATGATTGTTGACCGCCTAACAAAATCCGCACACTTTCTGCCAATCAAGGAGAAAGACAGCACTAGTAAACTTGCGGAAATTTACTTGAGAGAGATCGTGACACGACATGGAGTACCTCTCTCGATCATCTCTGATAGAGACGGAAGATTTGTGTCAAGAATATGGCAATCCTTCCAAGAATCTTTTGGCTCACAATTAAATCTGAGCACTGCGTTCCATCCGCAAACTGATGGCCAGAGCGAGCGAACGATACAAACTTTGGAAGACATGCTGAGGGCATGTGTTATGGATTTAGGAGGTAGCTGGGATAAACACTTACCTTTGGTCGAATTTTCGTACAACAACAGCTACCACACCAGTATTGGTGTCGCGCCATTTGAGGCCCTATACGGACGCAAGTGCCGATCACCCCTATATTGGTCTGACGCAGGTGATAGGCAGCTTGCTGGTCCTGAGATCGTCCAGAGACGACAAACAAGATCGCGCAAATACTTAAACGCATCGAAGCCGCTCGCCACAGACAAAAGGGCCTACGCGGATCCAAACCGGAAGCATGTGGACTTCCAAGTCGGAGAAATGGTGTTATTGAAAGTTTCACCCTGGAAGGGGGTGGCACGCTTTGGGAAGCATGGAAAGTTAAATCCGCGCTACATTGGTCTCTCCAAAATTCTGGAAAGAATTGGAACTGTAGCATACAAGTTGGACCTACCTACTGAACTGAATGGTGTTCACGATACATTTCATGTATCCAATAGTCCAACTCAAGTTGACGTTGCCATTCCTACCGACGAGATTCATATTGACGACACGCTCCACTTCGTAGAAGAACCTGTCGAGGTCACGGATTGGAAAGTTAACAAGACCCGCCGGAGCAGTGTCAAACTCGTCAAAGTTCGTTGGAATGCCAGACATGGTCCTGAATTCACATGGGAACGTGAGGACCGGATGAAAGAGAAATACCCCCACTTATTTCCTAGGAACCCTGCTTCTACAAGCAGAACTTAAATTTCGGGACGAAATTTATTTAACGGGGGGAGAATGTGACAACCCGCACTAAACCAGGTATCCGTACAACTTAATTAATGATTAATTACTGCTTAATTACTGTGCTTGTTTGAAACTAGCTGATAAACTGCTACCTGCATACTGATACATGCACTTACTTGCATCATACTTTATATGCTGTCACTACATTATTTACATACGGCACCTTAGTGACAAACATGATGCACAAAAAGCACAGTAGCACTAAACGGATACACAGTGAACATGCTGATATAACCAGCATCAGGCAGATACTGCCTCTAAGGCCTGTTAAGAGCCTCATATATTTTTGCTACACTAGTAGTGAGTGTAGGGATATAAGGGTTGTGGTACCGCGTCTCTAGGAATAAGATACACTGATTCGGATGTGCCTGAAACGTACTTTAAGTACCAAACACAGCACTTTAATAAACAAACCAGCTTCTAGCTGACTAATAAAGTGCCAGAACATGAGAAAATATTACTAGACACTTTCTAAAGTGTCGGGAAAGCAAATTGTGTCACTAAAAATGTTAATAACGACACTTTAAAGCGTTACAAAAGGCTTTAACGGATTACTATCCAACCGAACACCCGGACTTTACCCGGAACATGAAAATATTAATATTTTCACTAATTATATTTTTCTGAGCCAGTCAGGGTCTCTGATTACCCTAACACCCGTCATAACACATAACATACAACTAACTAAGTTAAATACTTAGTTAACCTATTTAACCTAAACTAACCTCCTAACTAACTACTTAAAATCGAACCAAGGGACCCCCCCCCTCCTTAAAACCGTCCCCTAGTGGGGACATACTTGTACCTTGCATGATTTTGTTAATCTTGGATGTTGGTTATCTTGATGACACATTATCCATGGGATAATAACACCTAAAGTTTGCCTATAAAATAACACTTGAACACATGAGCATTATCACCTAATCACCACTCACCAAAAACTCTCTCTTGCTCCCCCTAACCTTCGGCCGAACACCACCCTCACCACCATCATACTTTCGGCCCTTGATCTCTTCATTCCAAGCATATACAAGCTTCACAAGTCACGTATTAGGAGCCTCGGAGCAAGCGGAACACGAAGGACCTCTACCGTTAGCTTTTATCCACCCACTTTTCGCCAAGATTCTTCCCTAGCCCCGAGCTAGAGGTATATTGTTTAAAACTTGTTCTTGAACATATCTAAAGTGGTTAAAAGGATTATTGTCGGTTAAATATCGTAAACATACATTTTGATGCATAAAAGTCTAGTAAAAACTATAAAAATGGTGGTTAATGACATATAACTTGTGTAAAAGTTGTAGTATTTGGAGTTTGTGTTTATCTAGACCCGATCTATGATGTGGTAGCTCGGATCTCCGTTTAACCCGACTTTGTAAGATCATGGATCTTCACATAAACTCGTTTTTGGTAACCACAAGGGTTAAAAGGCGAAACTCTACCACACAAGATACATGAACTTGTGTAAAAATATTTTACTTGTGTAAAAGTGATTTAACCGGTACAATGGTGTTTAAAACTAGCGGATCTACGTATCTGCAAGTGGTATTTTTGAAGAACCACACATTTAAGAAACCATGTATTTTAAAGAAAGGATCATACACTAACAAACATGATTTTATAAACCACAAGTGTGTAGACACTTGTGAAACGAAAAGATCCGACGAATAACTATTTTTGGGAAAAATGACTAGAAGTTGTAAAGACGGATTTCTCTAGTCACGAGGTTTTTACAAGATTAAAGTTACTTTATATAAAGATCTACATATATAAAGGGGAGTTACACTATAGATTCGGAAAAACTGCAAGTTCATGCGATTATGCGATTTACATACTTGTCGACTAGTTTGATGTGTCGGAAATTGTTTGTTTGAATAAAGAAGTTGTTGAATTGATTTGTTAAAAGAAAATGATACGCTTGAAAGCGTGGCCACCTCCAGTTACAGAGGAAACTCTGGCGAAATTTTCTAAAAACCTAACACTTAGAATTATTTACACAACAAGTGTTAGAACTATTTTTGGGACATATTTTCGAAACATAAATTTCGCCAGCACTATATGTTACTAAATATTCGGAGGTGGGATTTTCACAAAGATTAACGTGACAAATATATTTTTGTCACAACACTGCTTATGATTATTTTGTGAAAATACATAAATATTATTTTAGAGTAAAAATAATATTTACAAGCGTTAATGATTCCAAAACTTTGCAAACGCTTTCACTACAAACATATAAGTTACACCGGTAATTACATTACCACAAGATTGATAAAACGTAACTTACGCACATGTATTGTATCCCCCATCCTTGGGAAGAAGAATAACTACCAAGTGTATACGGAACATAAACACAAAATAGTTGTCTAACTATTTCCCAAAGACATAAACTGTAAAGCTAAGGCACGGCCGTCCGTCTAATAGAATTAGCACTTGTAGGTCGTTGCACAGCTTACTGTATTGGAGACACTTGGTAGAGACGCGCATTCACTGTGAGTTCATGTCCCCCTTTTCTCTAACTGTTTTTCAGTTTACCTAACTGCGGGGGTGAAATACATGTTACTTTGTTTACAAGTACTTTATACACGGTATGAATTACGTAAGGAGGTTTAGATCATGTGAATGGGTAGTTAGAACACCGAGGGACTCGAGCGGTAGATCTATTTGGGTGTAGCGAGCCCAGCTCTAGGGCCAACAGAACGGGCCTCTCGGAGGACCAACAGAACGGACCTGGAGTGACTTGGTACCCAACGCAAAAATCGGCTAGGGTGTGTCTTTCCTACTTGCATTTCACGACATGCTAATGGCCTTGCAAACCATTGGTGATCACAAGTCCTCTTACACTGCTACATACCAGGAAACTTTTATACTTACAAGTGTTTTTACTTACTCACTTACACATGAACTCGCTCAACATTATTGTTGATTTTTCAACTTACATGTATTTCAGGAAATTAACGAGATCTGGCACGGTATGGCATGTTTTCCGCTGCACTAGTTTCCGAGGTCATCCGGGGTTTAGGGGATGTGTCTCTTTCCTGGACAAGACACAGTTCTTAAACCATGTTTATGTTATGTTTCAGTTTGTAATGTTGTTGAACAAGGTTATGGTTGTTGGTTAAAACAAGGGTACTGTATTTGGTTTTTCAAAACTTAATGGATGATCTTGCATGTTTTTAATTCATATAGCTTGTTATGGTTAAGCTATGGTATTAAGAAGTCACACCAAAATTAACCCCGCTTCCGCAAAGCCAGGGTGTGACACTCATATAGTTCACTCACGATCTGTGGTACGACTTTCGCCATTTGCTTAGTGACGAGTGTAGCAAGGCGTTTGTCTTTCTGGCTCTGGCGAGCAGCGCGCGAGTGATGGTATCCAGATGACGATATTGTCTGCAACAGACATCGCCACAAGACTCAACACAACATAATCGAATCTCACCTCACTCGCCTAATACTACTAAAGCTCAGGAACACGTATAATCACGTAAACACATAGGCACATAATCACGGATTCACATAAGCATAGAAGCACATAGGCACGTAAAGCAAAGAAGCATATAAGCACAGGAGGCAGTCAGAACACAGAAACCTAGCTATATGTTGCATGTATTCACAGAAGCAGTCAGAATACAGAAACCTATCATTCAAAGTCCGCGAGCGTTCGAGATTAGCGATGGCGATTAGCGAGTCCACAACGGGTAGCATAATATCAGCGATTTGTCAGTCTTTTGAGGTAGATGTGCAGTGCGAGTCGTGTGTGTCGATCAAAGTGAAGCGAAAAGCGAAATAAATCACCAAAAATCGAAACATATAAATAGGTTAAACCACATAAAACACATAAAATCTACATAAATCGACAAATATCAGAGTCAGCAGTTGTGAGCTCAGAATCGAAACACATAAAAATCAAGAGATAGGCTGTCTGCGTCTGGTAGACGTAGACTACCCAAAGTGGTTCGACTATTCACAAGGGCTTTCAGTACACACTTTGACCTTCGGGACTGTGCTCTCACCTCGAATGTGGGCGATCGACACGCATCCTTCCAGCCACGGTGTGACTTCAAGTCGTTGGAGTCCGTCGAGACTTTGGTGAGAGTTTTGTAAAACCAAAATAGGGCGGAAGTCATCAAGGTTCGGGTTTCACCCCTGTTTTAACAACTTTGTTCCTGTTTTGATAAAAGTAGAGACGAAAACTTGCGTTATAGTATGGATTTCACTCCTGATTCAACGCAAATTCTCGTGTTTACAGATAAAAATGCGGGTCGAACAAGCAATTTAGTCGAGAGTTTGCGGTTTTCACACCTAATCTACCTACTCACTCGTTCATTTTCGAAAAATTAGAGTGCGGTGATAGTGTAGTGCAAGCGAGAATACCGAGATATAGCAAGTAAGCTCGTACCAAACCCCTAAGGATTTGCACAAGTTGGTCTGTTGGTACCTAACTATACACTAGGTCGTTTCTAAGACATCGACCCGGACTAGGTCGAGTCTTGCCTAATTCCCTAGAGTTATGGCTCTGATACCAATCTGTCACACCCCAACCAATGGCGGAAACATCGGGGCGTGGCACTGAGCGAAACAGATTGTCCAGAAGTTTCCATAACAACTATAATTACCAATTATTTAAAGCATCATGTCCCATACCATGACATAAAAAGTAATACAATTATTACAGACAAAATCCAGTCAAATTGTTCTGTTCCGACCACTCAGATTTCAAATACAGACAATTCGTTTATTTGTTTCTAGACCTTTCCTAGCCTCGATTTCACAGCAAGCCAAGAAATATAACATCTTAAGCACCTGCCACATACGTTAAAGTAAAAGTCAATACACATAGTGTAAAGGTGAGCATACAAGTTTAGTAGATATAATAGGATTCGAAATTGTTTACGCATAACCAACACGTACACAGTGTGAAATGAAGTATGTAAGTTATCGACATGATCCTATCAATACTAATGACTGCGGGTTGACTGCGCAAAGCAGTTCGTAATACATGATCACCATTGTGACCCATGTGATTAATTGTCCTTAACAACCCCTGAGTGAACAGGTGTTGAGTCCAAACTAATAGTATTATCGTTGCTAAGGCAGGTAGACAACATTCCATGTGTAAACATAACAAACAAGCATTCATTAAGTCACGTATAACATGCGGTAACGGTTAGCGTTAAAGTATAGCGTAGTGTGTTCGATGTGATTTTAGAATAAGTAACATATGTAACACCCAAAAGTGCGTAAAGCAAAAAGGGATCGAGTATACTCACAGCGATGATGGATTGAAGGGAGCGCTAGAGTAAGATCGGCCTGATCAGAACGATAGCATAAACGATAAGCGGCGCGTAAAAATAGTGTAGAGTGCCAGTGGATCAGAAGGCAATCCGATCGGGTGACAATCCGATCGGGTGGCCAGTCGATCGGGTGACAATCCGTTCGGATGGTCAGCCGATCGGGTGACCATTCGATTGGATTGTTACCTCGTTTGGGATGGATGTATTTTTGTACGATGGCTTGAACTTTGATGTTTTCATTGTAGCATTTTGAAAACAGAGAGGTATCTCTACCTTTCAGGTCGGTCGATCGAACGGCTGTTCGATCGGGCGACAGTCCGATTGGTTGGACACTTCAGTGAGAACAAGTTCACAACCGTTTGTCACTCGATCAGATTGCAATCCGATCGGGTGACAATCCGTACTGAACATGTTGGAAAATTGTTTAAGTGTTGAAGTCAAAACATCACATGGTCGGGTGGTAGTCCGATCGGGTTGCAACCCGATCGGACGGTTATCCGTTCGATGTTCTAAACCTCAAAGGTTGAAATAAAAGTTAAGTGTGGGACCCATGGTGCAATCCGATTGGGTGACTGTCCGGTCAGGTGGCAATCCGATCGGACGACAATCCGTCACAGACGACCTGATCGTCTTCTTCCTTGGTTATTATGGTAGTTTGAGTTTTCTCGAGGCTGTATGATGACGTTTCAAACAACAGAACCTCGTCAAGACCTATGTGACCCGATCGGACAGGAATCACCCGTTCACCGATTCGTGACGGTGTTTCATGTTCAACCCGAAATCAGAAATCTCGTTGATAGAATCCAGATCTTGAACCAACACAACACTAAGAATGAGTAGAAGGTCAGAACAAGCTCCGATCTTATCGGTTTTTAGTGCATTGAGTGTAAAAGAGTTGAAAGAAAGTTAGAAACCATCTTTCAATCCTTTTTCACAATGAATATGTTCAGATCTATGCAAGATCTTTGTTTATTTATGTGGAAATCAGTTAGATCTAGGTTGTTCTTGGTGGATGGAAGCCAAAACATGAAGTTCTCAAGAACACCATGATGACATCATCCTAGAACACCTCAAACATAGTGATTTCATGGTTAAAAGTTAAGATTCAAAAGATAGAAAGGTGTAGGAGTGCGTGTAGATCAAGAACTTACAAGTTTTAGATGGAAAACTTACAAGAATCGCGAGAAATCTGAAGAAAAGCGGGTTGGAGCGAGTAGGGCAGAGAGAGAGTTGTCAACATCAAATGATGTTGACATGTGGGGGTATTTATAGGGTTTCCATAAATGGAAAGGGGGAAAGAGGCTGGTCGATCGAGTGGCAGCCCGTTCGGGTGACAGCTCGATCGAGTGGCACCTCGATCGGGTGGCAGCTCGTTCGGCCGACCACTCGATTAGAGAGTTTGGCGCGACGAGTTTTACAGTTTCGATTCGTGTGTTGAGCGTTGCGATGCGATAGAGTTTCCCATTCAAATTACTTTTAATCCCAACTACTATATCTAACATACAATCATCCTAATTAACTTGCGTTTAGCGTTGGCGATTCGATTGCGATTGAGTTGCGATTGCGTTTTGATTAATCACCACACATAAAAATAAATAAGCACGCACAAGTAACACATAAAAGACACACACACGTAAAACAATATCCAGAACACATAATTCGAGTTGCGAGTGCGATTTGTGATAAGCGATAAAGCGATAAAACAAGCGATAAACATCGATAAATAGCGATAAAACCTCGATTATTAATAAGTACTCCACATAATACAACTAACGTAAATACATAAATAGACTATCTACAAGACAAAGAAGTCAAAACAGGAGTTTAGCAAGGAGTGACAGATCGCAATTGGCAAATCTGGTCTTCCTTTGACTTCAATCTTGACTTTGACTTTCGAAACACGGGGTGTTACATATACATATGTGTATATTATGAAAAGCGGGAAATATGTGGTTCAAAATGCTTCTCAAGTTTCTCAAATAGGGTGGACTTCTCTTAGGATCCCTACCATATATAGGGAAGGTTCAAATGAAAACCACTAGCTAACGCAAAAAATAGAAAACTAACTAAAAAAGCCTAAAAACATACCAATTTTTTTGCATACCAATTTTCGTTATTTAAACTATATAAAAAAAAGTTTTTTCAAAAAAAAAATTCTAGTGCACATATGTAATAGTACATATGTGTATGTGTCCTACACATTAGAATTATTACACATGTGCACTACAAATTTTTTTTTTTGAAAAAAAGTTTTTTTTATATATAAAAACTAGCGATTTTTAATAAAAAAAATTGGAAAAAAAATTGTGTGTTTTTTAGTCTTTTTTAGTTAGTTTTCGTGTTTTAGCGTTAAAAGTGGTTTTCATTTGAACTATCCCCTATGTATATATATATAGGGAGCCGCTAAAATAGAAACCATCCCCAGTTGTAAGAACCGTGAGAACCACTCTCAACCAATCAGAATAAAGGGCAATTTGGTCATTTGCTTCAAATGTCTAATCTCTCATATCTCTCTTCATTTATTGCAGGAGACTTTTATAATATCTCTCCTCTCACTTCTCTTATCTCACTTTACTCTCACTTCTCTCATCTCACTTGTCCTCACCCTCTCATCTCTCTTGCCTGCAATATTGTTCACACAAACAAAATAAAATAGGGAGCTTAGTTTCCTTCTTCATCTTATCACCTTCAAGACCTAGCCATAACAACATCAGCCACACCCACAACCCCTCCCCCCTACTTGATGAAGACCGGCGACCCATGGTGAGGAGCCGGCTTCTGTTTCCGGCAAGATACCCCCCATCTTCTCTCGATCTCCTGTCCGACCGACACAGGTCGGGCGACGGGCTGTCGGTGGCCTTTTCTCCGGCGGCTCACCCCAAAAACACAATCCAGCGGCAATCCACCAGGCGGTGGTGAGATTAAACAACTTTATATATAATTCTCCGGCTACCCTTAAACCCCACACCAAACAGTCGATTTTCTCCGCCCCCCCCCACGTTTCTCTGGCGACGGTGGTGAAGGGTGCCGATGAGGATTGACGACGGTGGCATCTCAGGCAGCTCTCCGGGGGTATCTTTGGCCCCCCTTTCCTCTCCGCCGCCACCCTTGCGACTGGTGTTTGGTTGTGGTGGCGTTGGGGTTGGTGGCGGAACCCTAGGCGGTGGTGGTGGTAGAGGTGGGGGTAGAAGTGGTAAGAATTTCAAGCCTTGAATTTGTGGTTTTTGAATTTGGTTCTTAGTGATTCTAGAATTTGGGTCTTTGTGATTCTTGATTCGGTGGTTCTTGAATTTGGGTCTTTGTCATTCTGTGATACTGATGATTGGTGTTCTTGAATTTTGGGACTTTGTGATTCTTGATGATTGGCCCAAAGGTTCGATTAGTTTCTGTTTTGATTGGGGTTCTTTGATTCAAAAATTTTGGGTTTTTTTCTGCTTGAAGTTTGGTGTGTTTTGATGATTTTGGTGGGTTTGTAAAAAATAGTGGTTGAAGTGGGTTTTGATATGTTGGGGGGGTTTTGATTTGTGATCTTTGAATCTGTGGGTTTTGATACGATCGATTGGGTGTCGATGATGAAAAAAAAACGTAGATTTTGATGACGATGGCACGACAAGGACGGCGGAGGGTAGGTTTTTTGAACCTGTAACCCCACTTTTGAAGCCTCTTGATTATCGAATAATCTGAGCCAAACCCCGTTTTTTTTCGAGATACACTTTGTTTTGATGTTGTTGGTTTTTTATGTTTTCCCCCCTAGTCGATGATGATAACTATATATCTGAGACACCTCCTGAGTTTGCGATTTCTGGTTGCGTTCGTTTTTGCGTAAAAAAGTTTTCGTAAAAAAAAAACTTAAACCGTAAACTTTTTAACGTAAACCGTAAACTTTTTAACGTAAGAACGTAAAACGTAAAAAGATTTTACGTAAAACGTAAAGATTTTAACGTAAAACGTAAAAAGTTTTACGTAAAACGTAAAAAGTTTTACGTAAAACATAAAACGTAATCTTTACACAAAACGTAAAAAGTTTAACGTAAAACTTAAACCGTAAACTTTTTAACGTAAACCATAAACTTTTTAACGTAAAAACGTAAAACGTAAAAAGTTTTACGTAAAACGTAAAAAGATTTTACGTAAAACGTAAAAAGTTTTACGTAAAAAGTAAAACGTAAAAAGTTTAACGTAAAACTTAAAACGTAAAAAGTTTAAAAAGTCGAACGTAAAACGTAAAAAGTGTTAAAAACGGCGCGTTAAAACGACGTGTAAAAAAACGGCGTGTAAAAAAACGTGTAAAAAACGGCCCGTTAAAAAAACGTGTAAAAAACGACGCTTGAAAAATGGCGCTTAAAAAACGGCGCGTTAAAAAAAAGACGCTTGAAAAAGCCCGGCGTAAAAACGGTTCGCTAAAAAAAACGACGCTTGAAAAGCCCAGCGTGCAAAAACCGGCGCGCAAAAAATAAATTTTTTTGTTAAAAAATCTGAATTTAAAAATGGTTTTTAATAAAAAAATTCTGATTAAAAAATAAAAAGTAATATAATAAAACAAAAAAGTAATAAAAAATAATAAAGACTAAAAGACATAAAAAGTAATTTTACTAAATTATCCTTTTGGATTAAAATATTAAAGACATAATAAGACAAAAACTATTTAATAATAATAATAACTAATTTTAATCTCATCCATCCATATTGTTGATCTAATAGCTAGAAAATGGTTCTCGCGGTTCTTATAACTGGAGGTGATTTTCATTTTAGCGGTCCCAAATATATATATATATATATATATATATATATATATATAGGTGAAGGTTCAAATGAAAACCACTAGTTATTGTGAAAACTCGAAAACTAATTAAAAAGGCCAAAAAAACATACCAAATTTTTTTTTGCATAATAATTTTCGCTACTTTTAGTATATAAAAAAAAATTTTAAAAAAAAAGTTTTATTTGTAGTGCATATGTGTAATACAAAAAAAAAAAAATTTTTTGAAAAAAAGTTTTTTTATATACAAAAACCTGCGATTTTTTATAAAAAAATTGAAAAAAAAAATTTTTGGTGTGGTTTTTAGGCTTTTTTTATTTAGTTTTCGAGTTTTCACGATAAAAGTGGTTTTCATTTGAACCATCCCCTATATATATATATACCTATATAGGACAAAGATCCGTTAGGAACCACCCTTTATTGCGAGAACCGCGAGAACCAGTGTGAACACAAACAGTAATTCCTAAAAAAATCTAAAAAACACCCAAATTTTTTTTTTATTTTTTTACTATTTTTTTTGAAAAAATCGCTATATTTTGTTAATAAAAAAAATAAAAAAAAATTTCAAAAAAAAAAAATAAAAAATTTTGAGTAACAGTTATCCATGCACATGTGCATATGTATCGTTTCTTTGTCAAATTCCGTAATTCATTACAAATAATAGTCAATTGCACTTTCATTTACACTAACACGTGTAATACACTACGTTTTACGTTAACAATGTTAGAAATGCACATGTGCTTCTATATGTATCAACAGGAAATAAGGTGTTTTGGTACACTACGTTCTCTTTCATCTATCATTCCATCCATAATACACAAGCATGCACATGTGCATTTTTGTCATTTCTTTGACAAATTCCGTAATTCATTACAAATATTAGACAATTGCACTTTCATTTACACTACCATATGTAATACACTACTTTTTATATTACCAATATTAGAAATACACATGTGCATTTATATGTATCAACATGAAATAAAGTGTTTTGGTACACCACTTTAAATACATTTTCTCTTTCATCTATCATACCATCCATAATACACTACCATTACCTCCTACCATCCATAATACAATACCATTACCTCCTACCATCCATAATACAATACCATTAACAATATTTCCACTTTATTACATGTATGTAAACACCATTTATACCATCCAATCAACATATTACATAAAAAATTGACAACTATAACCAAACCATCAACCACTAGATATAACTAACCAAAAAACATGTATATGGGTCTACTTCTCCATTCAAAATCACAAACTTTTTGTAACAAAACACGTTATATCATGGTTATACCTAATTATGCACATGTGCATTTTGAATATTAGTAATGTAAAAAGAAGTGTATTACTAATGGTATTGTAAATTAAAGTGCAATTGTCTATTCCTGATAACGTATTACCGGATTTGTTGAAGTAATGATACATATGCACATGTGCATGGATAACTGTTACTCGAAAAAAAAGTATTTTTTTTTATGGTAACGAAATATAGCGATTTTTTATTAAAAAATATTAAAAAAAATAAAAAAAAATTTTGAGTGCTTTTTTGATTTTTTTTAGATTTTATTTTGTGTTCACATTGGTTCTCGCGGTTCTCGCAATAAGGGTGGTTCTCGCATGAACCTTACCCTACCTATATATATATAGGGGAATGTTCAAATGAAAACCACTAGTTATTGTCAAAACTCAAAAACTAATTCAAAAAAACCAAAAAAAACATACCAATATTTTTTTTTTCGCATACCAATTTTCGCAATTTTTTATATATAAAAAATAAAAAAAAAAAATTGTAGTGCACATGTGTATGTGTACTACACATGTGTACTAAAAAAATATTTTTTTTATTTTTGAAAAATAGTTTTTTTATATATATATAAATAGCGATTTTTAATAAAAAAATTGTAAAAGAAAAAAAAAATTTGGTGTGTTTTTTATGCTTTTTTTAGTTAGTTTTCGAGTTTTCACAATAAAAGTGGTTTTCATTTGAACCTTCCCATATATACATATATATATATATATATACATATATATATAGTGGGCCGCTAGAATGAGAACCACCTCCAGTTGTAAGAACCGCGAGAACCATTTTCAACCAATCAGAATATGACAACCAAAAGGGTATTTTAGTCATTTAGCTCAAATGTCAAATCCCTCTCTCTTTCTCTATTTAATGCACCTGACAAATGTCTCTCTCTCTCTTTAAAATATCTCAGTACTTTCTCTCTCTTTATAATTTAAGACACGTTGTTTCATCTCTTCATCTTCATAAAGAGTTTAGGGTAGTGAGCTTCATCTTCTCAAGTTGTTTAATCTCTTTCTCATCTCTTCAAATGTCCCTGACACTCCTTCAAAACCTACCCGCCGAAGAAAACTATCATCGCCGCCCCCTTTCTTATCCCGGCTCGTTTCCCGTCCGACGAGATCACCACCGCCGCCATCATCGCCGCTCCGATTGGGGGGTAGTGAGCTCCGATTTGATGTTTGTGGTTGTTGGTGTCCCGATCCATGGTTGTTGGTGTCCCGATCTATGATGTTGGTGTCCCGATCTATGATGTTGTGGTTTGTTGGTGTCCCAATCTATGATGTTACGGTGGTTGTTGGTCGGCGGCGGTGGTTCTAACAGCGGGTTAGTGGTGGCGGTTCGACGGTGGGTGGTGGCGGTTCGACGGCTGGGTGGTGGTGGGTCGACGACAGGTGGTGGTGTGTGATCTAGCATCCATTTTTATGGGTTTAGGTGATTTTTCTTATGATTCTTGGTTCAATGGTATTTTTGGTATATGTTCTTGATTTTTGGTATATGTTCTTTATTCTTGGGGGTTTGACTTTCTGGGTTTGATTCTGTTGAATCTGGGTTTGAATGTTGTTCATGTTGAATCTGGGTTTGAATGATGTTATTGGGACCTTTTTTGATGCTGTTGAATCTGGGTTTGAATGATATTCTGTGATTCTTGGTCTGTGTTCATGATTTTTTTTGGGTTTAGTTGATTTTCTGTGTTCATGTTGAATCTGGGACCTTTCTGTGTTCATGTTGAATCTGGGTTTAGTTGAGAATCTGTGTTCATGTTGAATCTGGGACCTTTCTGTGTTCATGTTGAATCTGGGTTTGAATGTTGTGATATTTGAATCTGTGGGTTTTGATACGATCGATGGGGTGGCGATGATGCAAAAAAAAACGTAGATTTTGATGACGATGGCGCGGCAAGGACGGCGGAGGGTAGGGTTTTTGATCCTGCAACCTCACTTTTGCAGCCTCTTGATTATCGGATAATCTGAGCCAAACCCCGTTTTTTTTTTCTCGAGATACCCTTTGGTTTTGATGTTTGTTGGGTTTTTTATATTTTTTTTGAGGCGTCGATGATGATAGCAATCTATCTGAGACACCTACCGAGTAGCGATTTTCTGGGTGCGTTCGTTTTGTGTAAAAAACTTTTAGATAAAATGTAAAACGTAAAATGTTTTACGTAGAACGTAAAACGTAAAAAGTTTAACGTGAAACGTAAAAAGTTTTACGTAAAACCCGTAAAAACGTAAAATTTTTACGTAAAACGTAAAACGTAAACCGTAAACTTTTTTATCGTAAAACCTAAACTTTTTATCGTAAAACGTAAAAACGTAAAACGTAAAAACGTAAAACGTTTTACGTAAAACGTTAAGCGTAAAAAAGTTTTTGTAAAAAAAAAAGTTAAACCATAAACTTTTTATCATTAAACGTAAAAACGTAAAACGTTTTACGTAAAACGTTAAGCGTAAAAAGTCTTACGTAAAACTTTTTAACGTAAAGCGTAATTTTTTTACGTAAAACGTAAAACGTAAAAAGTTTAACGTAAAACTTAAAACGTAAAAAGTATTAAAAGTTTAACGTAAAACGTATAAAGTTTAAAAAACGTCAGAAAAACGGCGCGTTAAAACGATGTGTAAAAAAACGTGCAAACAACGGCGTGTAAAAAATCGTGTTAAAAACGACACGTTAAAAAAACGTGTAAAAAACGACGCTTTGAAAAACGGCGCGTAAAAACGGAAAATGTAAATTTTTAACGTAAAACGGAAAACGTAAATTTTTTAACGCAAAATGTAAAGTTTTTAACGTAAATGACGGCGCGTTTAAAAAACGACGCCCGAAAAAGACGGGCGTAAAAAAAAGGCTCTTCAAAACATTTTTTTTAACAAATCTTAAAAAAATCTGTTTAACAAAAAAAATCTTTTTAAACAAACGTTTTTTTTTAAACAAATCTTAAAAAAAACTTGATTTCAAAAATTTGTTTTAACAAAAAAAAATCAGTTTCTAAATAAAAAATAGTTTAGTCAAAATGTAATTAATGAATAGGACAAAAAAGGTAATTAAAAATTAATATATATAAAAAGACAAAGCAAAGTAATTTTACTAAAATACCGTTTAACAATAAAATATTAAAGACATAATAAGACAAAAAATACTTAATATTATTTTTAAATACTTTTAATCTTATCCATCAATCTCCTTGATCTAAAGGCCAGAAAGTGGTTCTCGCGGTTCTTACAACTGGAGGTGGTTCTCATTCTAGCGGTCCCCTATATATATATATAGGGGATGGTTCAAATGAAAACCAATTTTAACGCGAAAACTCGAAAACTAACTAAAAAAAGCCTAAAAAACACACAAATTTTGTTTTTTTTTTCAATTTTTTTAATAAAAATCGCTGGTTTTTATATATAAAAAAAATTTTAAAAAAAAAAATTAAATAAATTTTTGTGTAGTGCACATGTGTAATAATACACATGTGTAGTACAGATACACATGTGCACTACACAAAAAAAAATTTTTTTTTTTTTTTGAAAATTTTTTTTTATATAAAAAAACCTGCGAAATTTGGTTTGCAAAAAAAAAAATTGTGTTTTTAGGCTTTTTTTTTTAGTTAGTTTTCGAGTTTTCGCATTAACTAGTGGTTTTCATTTGAACATTCCCCTATATATATATATATATATATAGGTAAGGTTAAAATGAAAATCACTAGTTATTGTGAAAACTCGAAAACTAATTAAAAATGTCAAAAAAACATACCAAATTATTTATTTTTTTTTACATAATAAATTTCGCAGGTTTTTTTATACAAAAAAAAAATTTTGTGTAGTGCACATGTGTAGTACTACACATGTGTATTATTACACATGAGTACTACAAATTTTTTTTTTTTTTAATTTTTTTTTTCATATATAAAAACCATCGATTTTTATAAAAAAAAATATATTTGTGTGTTTTTAAGGCTTTTTTAGTTAGTTTTCGAGTTTTCACAATAAAAGTGGTTTTCATTTGAACCATCCCCTATATATATATATATAGAGGTCAGTTATCATACAATATGCCTAATTGTACATTATGTACGCTATAACCACAAGTGTCAGATCATCTCATTTAAACCCCCTGCTTAACTATTAAATTAATCAAATTAAAATATATATATATATGAAACCGCTAAGGTTAAAATCGTCCATTACGAAATCAAAAACCCCTGATAATCAGCAAACAAAAACTCACAAATCGATCTATTCTTGTTCAAAATCGTATTCGAAAATCCAACAAGTAATAAAAAATCGATTTATTCTTATTCACCAACTCCTTCTGCGATTTCATTATCTGCTGATTTTGGAAGTTCAGGAAAACAACAAATCGATAGACCGTCTATCGAAGAAGATGATGCAGGATGAAAATTATAAAAATATACGAAATACATATAAAACGTGCGAAAAAACATTGCAGACAAAAAGAAAGGTTGTGTTTTTGTATAGTGTGCGAAATCACATATTATAACTTGCGATTTAAAAAAAAAACAATAATGTTTAAGATGTCTTATAGTGTGCAAATTCATGACTTATACACATGCGATATCAAAGAAGTTAATAATGTTTGATCATCTCTTATAGTTTGCGAATTCATGATTTATACACATGCGATTTCAACAAAAAAATTAATAATGTTTAAGATTTCTTATAGTTTGCGAATTCTCTTTCGAATCATATGCGATTTTGAAAAAAATGCTGCTAATACTTTCATGTTAATTTGTCCTAAAATGCAAAAAAAAAATTATGAATTAATAACTAAAATAAATAAAAATTAACTATTTTATATAAAAAAATGAATTTATTACCGATGTGACTGTAATTTGACATGTAATGATCAATTTTACCATAAATACTACTGAACTTACCACCCTACCTACATAATAAATTAACTATTTTAATATAAAAAACCCAGATATAACTACCTTCCATATTAAGACATAGAACACGAAAACACACACAACAGCCCAACAAAAATGGCATCTGAAGATTCAGAAAAAATAAAAAACATTGCAATAAAAGAACTATTGTCAACTCACACGTTGACAGAAATAAGCACCGATGTCACCTCTTCTCATCTGATTCTTGATGTGCAGGGGAAGATTGTTGAAGAAATCAAGAAAAACCAAGAAATGTGGGAGAGACTACTTGAAGAACCACCATCAAGCTTCAGAGAAGCAGCTTTGGATCACATAAAGGAACAGTCATGAGCTGATAACTTAGCCTTCTCTTTCTTGAAAGATGCTCTAAACACTGTGAAGGAGAAGATGGAGTTCAGCTAGGTTGAACGTGACAAAATCTTTGCTTCAAGTAACTTAATTTCTATTTAATAGTTTTATGGCTTTAGTTGTATAAGACAATAACAACTACTTTATTTTTATGCTTTGGGTAGATGTTTTGAATACATATTCTGCTTGGTTATAATATAAATCGCATGAATGACTTAGAAATCTTTGTCACAAAAAAAAAAACAAACAAGATAACTCAAAATCGCATGTACTGAAATGAAAACAAAGTGAAAATCGCATGTAACCTACTTATATACTAATGCATATGAAATCGCATGTTCACAAACTAAAATCGCATGATTATATAAAATAAACTCATATGTATGAAATCGCATGTTTGCCTTGTAAAATCGCATGTACATTAAAAAATATTTAATCTTCCTCGTCTGAAACCTCCTCCCACTGATCTTCTTCTTCAGTGCCATCTTCACTACTTTCACTGTAATCTTCAAACTCATCTTACTCTTCATCGTCTTCGAACTCGTTGGCTTTGTGTCTGGGTTCTTTTTCAATCTGGACTCCCTTCATCTTCTTTTGTTGCTTGCCTTTCAGTATCTCGCAAGTCCGAATATCATGACCGTTTTCATTACACACACTACATGTCCTTGACCTTTTTCCTTTGCGGCTGATCATTTGTTCCTTCTTCGATTTAATCCTTTTATGCGATCCACAACCTTTGTTTCTTATACCAGCCGGCACACGGACAGTAGGAGGTGCATTAGTTACTGGTTGTTGGTAACCAATCAACTTTGAAAACCGGTCAAACTTTGGATCAAGCTGCTTGGTTATTCGACTCTTATCAACTCTCTCTTTAAGTTGCTTCATTTACTCCCTCACTAAAACAAGTTTATCAAGGTCGGAAATCAAATTGCTAACCAAATACTCCCCAGTGTAGATGATTTCACAAGCAATCTGTTTAGCCTTTTGTTGCCCATCCTTATCACCCACATTTACATCGAGCGTCACGTTTAATTCATTCGGGACCACATCCTTTGTCCATCTCTTCATAACATATTTGTTTGGTATTTCTTTAACACCAAACATCTTGAAAATAAAATAGATGTGTTTACATAGCAGCCCATACTGCTCAAAACACAAACAGCTACACTGTGCAGTTACATCATTTTCAAGATTCTTGAACCACACCTAAGAAAACCAATATATATATATATATTAAATTTTAAAGTCGCATGTGTAAATTAACAATTTTTCATGTATCAAAAATCATTTAATTGTACTAATTTAAAATCGCATGCGTACATCAAAATCACATATTGCAAAATCGTGTTCTGAAATGAAATTTGCATGTAGGTTTTCAAAATCGCATGTTTTAAATATATATGCAATAATACCTCTAATAACCCATCTCCATGAGCTTTAAAGTCTTTCAATGATATCCTGATCTGTGGACCCTCGATTTTGGTGTCCATCGACAGACATTCGGTAATGGTTCCATATATCTTTTGTTACTGATCAAAGAATATAGACCTGGTGTATATCTTAGCAGCATCTTTTTCCAAAGTAGTTTGCCTCCAATCATTAGGCTCAGTATATCTTGAAATATGATCATTCTTTATGTGATTGAACCTTTGGACATCCATTGCACCGTCAAAATGATTCATAAACTCTACAAGAGTGAGTTGTGAATTTGCCACCTGGCAAAAAAATGATTCTCGCTCTCTGATCTCGAAGTTGTTCGCATGAGACCAGACATGGGCTCATGCCGGTAAAAAGCCGGAATCCACATGTATCTCATCGAAAACATATCATCAATCCGTTTGTTTTCAATGAGACTGAACTCAATCATCACCAACTTCCACTGTCTCTTGAATTCTTCAGGCTCAATGGAATCAGTCCATACAGTATCGCATATCCTCCTTTTAAACTCATCATTATTGCACAACTCGTGTCCAACCTATACCGATAAATGCTTTTTATATCAGCCTACAACAAAATCTATATTATAAAAAAATGCTAACGAAAGACAATATAGCATGCTATACCTTATCTGGCACTTTTTTCATTATGTGCCACATGCACAATCTGTGTCTGCTGGTAGAAAAAACCTCCTCAATAGCCTGTTTCATAGCAGGGTCTTGGTCCGTCACTACAACCTTTGGCTGCCGACCAAAATGACTTTACGAATGAATTCAGAAGCCATTTATAGGATTAAATTCTCTCCGATGCCAACAACCCAGCTCCAAGGGTTACATTTCGACAGTGGTTGTCAATCCCAGTGAACGGAACAAACACATGCGAAAAACACATTGTAACATGCGAAATAGACAAAATATCACATGCGAAAACAAACAGTATAACATGCGATGTATTCAATACCTACTCTTCAATGTATATTAACATGCGATATTGCAAAGTTTAGGAAATTATATAACATGCGAAAATAAATAAAAACCATTTTATGTAACACTTACCTATTTGTCTTGAAAGTTGCATCGAACGATATCACATCCCCGAACTCCATAAAGTTACGCTTGCACAACCCATCGGCCCAGAACAAACCAGTTAACCGTTTGTCCTCATCAACAAAATATTCAAACGAATAATCAGCTAAATACTGTTTTTTGTCGGTCAACCTATTAATCACCATGTCAGCATCATATTCTCCTATATAGCTGTTAATTCGATTCCTAAATTTTTTGCAATCATCAATCGTGGCACCAACATTCTCGAAACCACCGTAACGTTTCCTCATTATATGGAAAGCTTTACAAGACCAAGATTTAATGTGCCTAGTTCCCATATCATCTCCTCCTGGACATTTGACAATTGTCTGTACACTGGCAGCATATGAATATCATGTGGACATACAAACTTATGATTATGGCCATCAACAAATCTCTTTTCTATATATAATCTACCATCAACCATGCAAATCATAAGTTGAGCTTTGCATCCAGTTCTAATGGTCCCCCTGTTCCTTGATTTGAATGGCTTTTTTGACTTCGAATAACGATCGTCAATACACAATGGCTTATGTCCCTCTTTAGAACAAACAAAATACTTAGTTTTGATTATACCACCACTGTGTACTTCACCACCTTTCCGAGTAGAAAAACCAGCTAACTTAGCATATGATTGGTAAAACGCATATGCTTGTTCAATAGAGATAAATTGCATTCCAACCATAGGTGTAGCTGATGCTTGAAGCCCCGGAGTGTAAAACCTTTCATCTATATAAATAAAATCAAAAAAAGAAAAACACATGCGAATTATCGGACTCGTTACATGCGATATATTAATAACCGCATAATTTCATCATAAGAACACACAACACGTCTGAATTGTATGAACCATAACATGCGAAAATGATGATTTTGATAAATATGTTTTACACATGCGATTTATTATATCATAACATGCGAAACCAGTATTCAGAATAAACATCACATGCGATTTGCAAAGACTCATAACATGCGAACTTATACATGTTGCTTTCATATCAAATATACTCAACATTCAAACTTCAAAAACAGATACAACAATGCAAAATCATTGCTACGATTAAACAAAACAAGTCTACGAACAATTTAAATATCTGAATTAACATAATTACCATTAGAACACTCAATTACACCACTTGTACTTGCATTTTGATTTGGATTTGCAGGTTTCGGATTTAAAACATCCTCAATCGAAACTCTCTGATAAGCAGATAATTGAGCATGATCACCGATCGGTCGAGCTTCTTCAAAATCAACATCTGTGTTTCGTCCGGTGCTGCTCTGTGGATCCATTGAAAAAAACAATTGAATCAAACCCTAACGCAGAAGAACGAAAACTGCAATTTGAGAATTATGAAAAATTTGAAACTGATTCGAATCATAATTTCCGGGATATTAGTGTAACGAACTTCTCGCTGATTGAATGAAGAGACGAATTTGCCCTTAGATGATTGAATTAATTGTCTGATTTAACCTTATCAGAGAAAAACGAATCAGGACACGTGTACGGCCAATCAAGTCGCGTATGTAATGTACGATTAGGGGATTTGTATCCTACACTTTACCTATATATATATATATATATATATATATATGGAGAGGATCATGAGAAAACTACATATAAATAAGAAAATAAGAAAACTAACTAAAAAACCTAAAAAACATACCAATTTTTTTAACAATTTTTTTTATAAAAAATCGCTATTTTATATATATAAAAAAAATTTAAAAAAAAAATACTTGTACTGCACATGTGCATTATATGTATCTACACATGTGCATCACATGCTTAAAATTAGCTTTTAAGTTTAGTTTGGCTTTTAGGGTTAGGTTTTTTGGAGGTTTAGGATGGGGATTAGGTTTTTGGGTGTGAGGGGGAGGGGGGTTTAGTGTCACACCCCCAAATTCCACCATGCGGAGTGTCACCGCTTGGAGGCGTGACATGACCAGGATCGAGCCACCAATCATATTTAACAACGTAATTAAGTAAATAAACCAACCACAATACAATTGGTGACCAAAAGACAGTAACCGACTTTAAGTTAACAACGGAAACATAAGACATAAGTCCAAAACATAAATTCATAGTTCATAAGTTTAACGACCGAACATAAGTTCCATAAGTTCATAAAGTTTATTTATTAGGCACGGGACATAACAGTCCATATTCCACAACGACCTACTCCTTGCACAAGCTCCATAAGTACCTAACGACCTGCAAGGCATGTAACAACAAATCAACAACAAAGTTGAGCGAGTTCACAGTAGGTGTTCGTTATAAAGTAGTTTTCAAGAACTATGAGTTTGTTTGCAATTGCAGGTTAAACCAACTTTCCTTATTTTTCCCAAACCATAAACGGTGGGGGGCTACCCCATGTTGTAAACCACTAGACTAGATGTATATATATATGTGTCCTTCCCAATCCGAGGACAGAGGTACATATTAAATATGTAGATTTAGCGCAGGTGCCCTCCCCAATCCGAGGATAGTGGTACGTAGTGAGTACGTAGGTTTAGCGCAGGTGTCCTTCCCAATCCGAGGACAGTGGTACGTAGTGAGTACGTAGGTTTAGCCCAGGTGCCCTTCCCAATCCGAGGACAGTGGTACGTAGTGAGTACGTAGGTTCCCTTCCCAATCCGGGGACAGTGGTACGTAGTGAGTACGTAGGTTTAGCACTGGCGTCCTTCCCAATCCGAGGACAGAGGTAAGTAGTCTAGTAGTGGTGAAAGTACAAGTTCCGTCTCAGTTATTTAATCCCATTCCCAACCACCGGGAATCCCATGCCTTAGTAAGGGTGTGAACTCACCTCGGTTGCTCGTTTTGACTCTCAAAAATAGCTAACAATCAAGGTCGGTCAATCACGTCCTAGTATGATTACCACTTAGTTTATTAGTGACTTCAAATAGAGCACAAAGTTCATACACGTATCTATCACATAACATGCATCACTTTAACGGTTCATGCCCATATAAACTTCTCATCCATTCCCCACTCATAAACAAACATACGATAATGCACATAACACATATAACATGTTAGATCATTCTCAGATAACCTACCCGACATTTAGATACGCAAATCACTACTTATGTCGTTTCAGCTTTTATATTCAAAACAGGGCTGTTTTCGGGGATTTTAATAAAATAGTTAACTTATTCAAAACATTCCCAACTTTTTACAGAAGGTCTTAAACTATCCAAATATTATTGTGTAAAAATCTCGGGATCAAATTCATCACCAATAATTTATAAGAAATCATTTTCCGGACTGCAATCAGATTCATCTTTTTCTGATTGCAGTCTACGAATTAATTTATTAAAAATTCATCGTAAGTCCGATTTACGAAATTCCAGTGGGAGAATTACAAATATATCAGTGGTCATTTACTGTACAAATTTCATGAGCTGATTCAACATAGATTTCCAGTTATGACTAAAAACACAACACATATTTTTCAGCAGGAAAAATGCAGCTTGAGCTGTTGTTACAAAACGCCCCTTTAAAAATAGTAAACGAAGTCCAAAAATTATGATTCCAGTGCCATTAGAACCGTATTTCATAATACATAAATCTAGACTTCAGAAAATCAGTTTTTCGTTAAGTTACGGTCTGGTTACAGCCAACTGAAGTTGGCTGTAAACACCAACCAGCCCCTGTTTTCAGCATTTTAATATTCTAATGCGAGTTATATTGGTTCCGTTAACATGTTTAGAGATCAATAAAGACATTTGACATCAATATTAACAAGTAAATCATCAAGTAATCAACAACATGTTCACTACAACATCCCAGTACAACATTTCATCATGTAAATCTTCATGTAACTTTTATGTTCATCTTTTTAATGTTCTAATAAAATACAACGAATTACACTTTTTAATCTACTCGAAATGTAAGTAAATTAAGGTA